>OY986438.1:17394420-17749420 GCA_963920525.1 Dichetophora obliterata | reverse complement strand
TATTAATTAATATGAAGCATTACTGAACGAAGACCATATTAAAACAAAGACATGCATTAAAAATTAAACAATTTTATACGTCAAACTTTATTCCGTTCAAGGTTAATGTAAGAAATCACACAGATATACAAACACATTTCTGGTACGCAAGACAAGTTGGATGCTACTTTAATTCCATGAATATGAGAAAGCATGCAAATCTAAAGAAAAAATTAGCATTTGATGCGTTTTTGCGTTACTGCGTTACTTTTAACGCAATATTCATTTTCAACGCAAGAACAGTTGCGCTGCTTACGTTTGTTTAAACGCTTACGAATACGTTTAAATATTTTTATGCATATTGAAAAACCATTTCGTTAATGGCAAATCATCATAACAATCAAACGCTCTTCAAACACTCATGCTTAACAGCATCTTTCCCGCAACTCCTTTTCCAAATTTAAATAAGCTAACAATGCTCGCTTCGAACATTCTATCGCTATGTTTGAGGAGTCCTAAAATTTGTGCAATTTTTGCTCGCTGAATAATTATTTCCTCTTTTTCTATAAGCGTATTTTAAGTTTTTAAATTATTACTGCGCTATTGCCTTACTTTTTTTAAAACAAGTGTATTAGCGCAGTAACGCATTTTAGTGCTTTAACTCAAAAGAGCAACGCAGCGCAGCGTTCGTTACACATGGCTAGTTTGAGCTACTTTAAAAAATATAAAAAAAATAGTTGAAATCGGTCAATTCCTACGGATAGCTCCCTTGAACCCATATTAATTTTTCGCACGATTTTGTACCTCCCACATTCAAATCTGTATCGATAAGCAATAACAACATATCTCTGATTTCGAAGTTTCGAGTAATCTTGTGTAACAGATTTTAATCGGCATATAAGTTACATGAAGAGTCATTTGTTGCTGTGTCATAACTTTAGCGAAGGTCATGCTAGAAGCTTAAGATTTTGTATGTTTATTTGTGTGTAACTCAGCAACATCAATAACTCAGTTCTGTCTTAAGTCGACTTAAGCTTTTATTGCTTATCGTTGCTTAATATAGAAATGTTAATCGATATTTTTCTTGGATTAAAAAGATAGTGTTTAAAGTAGTAAAGATATTTATGAAATTATTTCTAAGTGACTGCTGAAATAAGCATATCTTTTTCATACCATAAAATATTCAGTGAAAAGGCACGTCACGTACTTCTCAAATACCAAATTTCGATGCGACCTATAACACCAAAACTATTCGATATTGCAAATTTTGGTTGTATGGTCACATCCCTAATATCTAGCTCTGAAAGTTTTTGATATGGAAAATTTGTATGCGTAAATTTACTTACATAGCAGAATACATAAATTTGTATGCTTTTAAAAAAAACAAACCAATTTTATAAACAGATAAAATTGAAAGTAACAAAAAAACTTTTTAGTTGACGAATTAGAAGTTTGCATTTGAGTTTTTTTTATAGATTTGTTTAAAATTTAAAATGAGTAAAACGGCGTGATATTTTACTGACTACCTTAAAGGTTTGTTAAAATTAAATGTGTTTGGTGAAATAAAATTGATGTAATGCTGTAATGCTTCTCAAGAGTTTTTAGTGAAACTAGGCATAAGTTTAAAAGATTTTCATTTAATGTCATTTTGAGTATTCCCATTTCATTCTCTTTATTTCTTATTCAGTTACTGATATTATAGAAAAATAAAAACCACATAAAAATATCTGTAACACAGTGCAGTGTTAAGACCTAATATGTCTGGTGTGTTGATATTAACATATAAAACTGCATTACATTTCATCGTATTAGTAACACGCGCTCAGCACACCCCAGGCATACGCCATACACAGATGTCACATACAATGATCCCTTGTAGATACTTTTAGAGATATATGCATGTACTAAAAGAATTTAAAACCAAATCATAAGAACAATTTGCACTTGAACTATTTCCAGGACTCCTACTGTTGATTTATGAGAAAAACCATGGCATGCTAGCTGGCATTCAGCCCAACCCAACTCTTCACCTACTCATAAAACATTTCAACTATACTTTTTGTTCCACAAATAGAGTATCTGCATGAACTTGTGTGGATATATTCTTTATGCAAGTGTGCTGATAAAAGTGTTCATAGTTCGGTTGAGAAAAATAACAACAAAGAGAATTTATGCGGCAGAGATTAGAAGATGAATGAATACTTTATCAGCATGCTCGAAATGTATGTCTTATTCGTAGAATACCATCACAGTTTAGCTTAATTCTTCAGGTTTGTGCATTGTTAATGCGGTCTTTTTAAACTACAATGTTGCAAAACATTTATTTAAAAAAAAAAAAAAGATGTAAAGAAATCAATTAAAGTGGCAAATCAATTAAGTGGATCTCATTTAAACAGCACGCTTCAAATTTTTAATATATGTATTAGAAATCTGCAACGAATACGTAAAAGTAAGTAGTACTCGAGTACTATTCGTTCACAACTCACTGATTCATATCAGAGATTTGAAATGAATCACATTTTTGAATCATGAGCCACATACACAAAAATTAGTATGAATGAGACATTGCAGTTTCCAAAGCATTACTCATATGTGATGGTTTAAAAAAAAGTGAACCAAATAGTATAGAATGGATTAAATATTAAGGGTTGCCACCTAATAATCCTTTTTTTTAAGAATTTTAGACATAATTTAACAGTTTTAGGGAGGGTCGCTGATTTCGAATCTAAAGTCAGAACTAGAAAATTTAATATGGTTAATAGGGTTGCTACCTTAATTTTTTTATTTTTACGAATTCGGTGTTGGCGCGAATACTAGGTAAAAATGGGTCGCTGAATCCGAATCCGTTGTCAGAATTTCACAGTTATATAATTTTTTATAAAAGGGTTGCCACTTTAAAATAATTATTTTTAAGAATTTTAAACATAGTTTAACAGTGTTAGGGGTCGCTGATTTCGAATCCATTGTCAAAATTTCAAAATTCAATATGGTTAATAAGTGGCCACCCTATTATAAAAAATTTACATAATTTTGAAATTCTGTTAACGGATTCGGATTCAGCGACTAATTTTTAGCTAGTGTTCGCGCCAGCACAGAATTCGTAAAAATAAAAAAATAAGGTGGCAACCCTATTGACCATATTTATCCTATTGCATTTTAAAATTCTGACTTCAGATTTGAAATCAGCGACCATTTAACACTGTTAAATGATGTTTGAAATTCTTAAAAATATATACTATTATTAGGTGGCAGCCCTATCATACAAAAATTACATCATTTTGAGATTCTGACAACGGATTCGGATTCAGCAACCCATTTTTACCTAGTGTTTGCGCCAAAACTGAATTCGTGAAAATAAAAAAATGAAGGTGGCAACCCTATTAACCATATTGAATTTTCACATTCTGAATCCAGATTCGAAATCAGTTACCCCCTAACACTGTTAAATTATGTTGAAAATTCTTAAAAATACATTTTATTAGGTGGAAACCCTTAATATTTAATGCATTCTCTACTTATTTGATTCACTTTTTTAAAACAATCACATATGAATACTACTTTGGAAACTACTTTTGCTTATTCATACTCATTTTTGAGTAAGTGGCTCATGATTAAAAAAGGTGATTCACTCTGTTTTGAATCAATCACATTTGAGCACTACTTTGGAAACTACTTAAACTTATTCATACTCATTTTTGAGTAAGTGGCTCATGATTCAAAAATATGATTCACTTTTTTTCGAATCAATCACATATGAGTACTACTTTGGAAACTACTTGTACTTATTCATACTAATTTTTGAGTAAATGGCTCATGATTCAAAAATGTTATTCACTCTGTTTTAAATCAATCACATAATAGTACTACTTTGGAAACTACTTCTACTTATTTATGCTCATTTTTTAGTAAGTGGCTGATGACTAAAAAATGTGATTAATTTCGTTTCGAATCAATATGAGTACTGCTTTGGAAACTTCTTATACTTACACATACTCATTTTTGAGTAAGTGGCTCATGATTCAAAAATGTGGCTCACTTTGTTTTGAATCAATCACATATGAGTACTAGTTTGGAAACCACTTATACTTGTTCATGCTCTTTTATGAGTAAGTGGCTCATGCTTATACTTATTCATACTCATTTTTGAGTAAGTGGCTCATAAGTCAAAAATGTGATTCACTTTTTTTCGAATCAATAACATATGAGTTTTACTTTGGAAACTTCTTGTACTTATTCATACTAATTTTTGAGTAAATGGCTCATGATTCAAAAATGTTATTCACTCTGTTTTGAATCAATCACATAAGAATACTACTTTGGAAACTACTTATACTTATTTATGCTCATTTTTAGTAAGGGGATGATGATTAAAAAATGTGATTAATTTTTTTTCGAATCAATATGAGTACTGCTTTGAAAACTTCTTATACTTACTCATACTCATTTTTGAGTAAGTGGCTCATGATTCAAAAATGTGATTTATTTTTTTTCGAATCAATAACATATGAGTACTACTTTGGAAACTACTTATACTTATTCATACTCATTTTTGAGTAAGTGGCTCATGATTCTCAAATGTGATTCACTCTGTTTTGAATCAATCTCATAAGAATACTACTTCGGAAACTACTTATATTTATTCATACCCATTTTTGAGTAAGTGGCTCATTGAATCAAAAATGTGATTCGTTGCAGATCTCTGATATGTATGAACATTCTCTTCATGGCTAAATTTCATTTATGGTTGTTTTAAATTTTTTTCATGACTTTGCCATAATTAATTCTTACCACTTCATATCAAAATTAAAGGCACCCGCTGCAATCACTAATGAAGTGAACTGAGTTGTTTTTAACACCACAGATATATAAAAAAATAAATAATTTAAAACCTTAAACCACAAATAATGCACATTCAACTCAACACACAGACAGACAGACGGACAGCAGCCACACAAGCAGACTGACGAACATATTAAGTTTCCTCTCATAATTTGTAAGTTTTTATTATATTGAAAACGTGTGGCTGTCATAATCAACTTAATTCTTTTATAACCGAGTTCAGCGCGCACTATAAAGCTATAGCTGCTACGCGCTTTTACAAGTGGGAGACTTGTGTGTGTGTTTGGTTACGTATTTTAGTGTGTTTGAGTGCGTATTTGTTCCTAGAACTCAACCACAACAGCTTTCAAGGATTGAGTTTTCTCGAGTAAAGTTTTCTCGTTTAAGGACTTGATGAAATACGTTTAACAACATGATAATATGCTGCAACTGCCTCTTAACTATTTGTCTTTCGAACAATGCGATTGATGCTATTATCAAGGTTTTACTTCTACAACACTTAACTGAAAGACAATTGTCAATTGTCTGCAGCTTGGCTGTTACACAAACTTATTACAAACATTCTGCTCATATAGCTAAATAACACATAATGACAGCAAAAGGCTTTTAAGGCAGTGCCGTATCTAAAAACTACCAGTGGCGGGAAGGGGGGGGAGTGGGCAAGGGTATAAATTATCACAATTGAATTAATCAATTTCACACAAGAACATTGAAAAATTTACAGAATACTGGCATATTAAAAGGTAATCAGCTTTAGAATATTAAATATAGTGTGAATATTTTAAAAATAGCATTCTTTTTTTGTCATTAGATCGGGTTTAGTAGTTATAAGCAAATATCAGAGAAATATATCTTTTTCTAATAATTTGGCAATATATTTTTAACGAATAAACTGATTTCCATTGCCTTTATGCACTTTCTTTGAAATATCAGGATGTTTAGGTTCTTTACTTATAATAAAACTAGTTTCTTCAGTTTTGCAGATATCGGCCTCTAAAACATATCAAAATTTTGAAATTTTTTATTGTAGTATCCGCTCTAATATCTGTAACAAAATACTTTTCTCTAATGAAAAGAGAAAGACTATTTATGCTACTTCTAGTACTGAATAATATGGCTAGTGTACCGCAAGTAATTATTATTGGGCCAATATTATCCCAGTGAACCAAAACTACCGTTTTTGAACTCATTTATGAACCTTTCCGGGTAGAAACGTTCATTTTCGGCACTCATAAATGAACTTTTTTTGTATCATTTGTCGGACTAAAATGCCTCTCAAAAATGAACCTTATTATGTTCGAGTTAAAAAAAAAAACATAAATTGCACTTTTTATGTTCAGAAATGCATTAAAAAAAGAACCACGAAATGTTATTTTCAGCACTCGGGAACCCTTTTTGACAAAAATGCCTCTCAGAAACGAACTTTTTTTCCTCGGAAATTAGTTAAAAAATGAACCAAAGAAATAAAATGGAAATGAACCCTTTTTGAATCAATCGCAGGAGGAAAATTTTAAATTTAAGAAAGCAAAAAAGAAACACTTATGAATAATTTCTGAACTTATTTATGAACTACTATGAACTATTATAAAATACACAAAAATACACAAAAATTTTTAATTTACGAGGAATTTTTAGCTTCAAAAATTATTTGTTTTTGACTCAAAATAAGTTTTTTATGAAGTTTGCAAAAGAAGTACAGTTTTTATTTGTGGTAAAAGTTTTCACAATTTTAATCTTTCATAGAACTCACTTTTAAGCGACAAAATAAAAAAAATTCTATCCAAAAACGTTCGAAAACTCTCACCTTACGCAAAACCTTCGCTTATGGTTCAGTGGGATTTCTTTTATTTATAAACGATCTTTATATGGAAGTTATTTTAAGAGCTGTAAATATTTGCTTTGATGTAAAGCTTATGATAAGATTTAAGCTTTTCCAAACAGCTCGCTCATTTTCGAATGCAAATAATCTTTAATCTGTTGCTCGTTTCTGTAACGCGTAACGATCGCAGTTACCGAGTGATATTACAGATTTGACGTCACTCTCACCTGCAATTTGTCTATACGAATATAAATTGATTTCTGTGCAATTCGCTTGTTTTAAATCGATAATATGCCATATGTTACGTTATCATTTCAATGAAACCTTTTAAAAAAGTGTTTCTGTTAGAAAAGTGAATCGATAAAAATTCATACTTCTCACATTTGCGCTGAGGCAAGTGAGAACTTTACCGATTAATCTTATGTTAGTAATGTTATCTAAATGTGAAGTACTTAAAATTTACCTTCCCGCTTGTAAAAATTTATCGGTGATGACATTGTAATGCAAAATTGTAAGCGGAAACGAAATCTTGTTTGTGTCTTCTCATTGTAGTTTCTTTTCATTGTCAAAACAACAGTTCGATTTTATTCGTCTGTGTAGCAACATCGTGTTTTCTAATATGAAGTGTGTTTGTGAAAACTATTAATCTTTATGTTTAAACCAGAACAAAGTTTTATATATAAAATATGATTTTTTTTCAAAAAGTCAATATATAAAAGTTATTTTTTGACTGATTTCATTTTGATCAAAAATAAAAGTTAAAATTTTACTTTTATTTTTTTTATCAAAAATAAAGGATTAAATATGTCTTTTATTTTTTCGATCAAAAATATAAGTAAAAATTTGATTTTAATTTTTTTGATCAAAAATAAAAGTTAAAATATATGACTTTTTTGATTAAAAATAACAGCTACAATTAGACTTTTATTTTTTGAATCAAAAATAAAAGTTTAAATTTTACTTTTATTGTTTCGATAAAAAATAAAAGTTTGAATTTTAATTTTTTTTATTGATCAAAAGTAAAAGTTAGAATTTGACTTTTATTTTTCCGATCAAAAATAGAAATTAAAAATTTGACAGATCTATTTCTTATTAAGTATTTTAATAGTTTTAATTTTCAAAACAATTAATAGAGTACATTTTTTATACTTTTGGACCTATTTTCGTAATATTTTTGCACAGAGATAAAAACATTGCTATGAATATTCGTATCTTTGCATTGCATCGCTTAGTTGCTTATCATTGCACATTCTGTTTTCATTTATTTCGCAAACGACTGGAACAGCGACTGCAAGCAGATGATAAAGGCATTAAAATATGACTTTTACTTTTGATCGAAAAAAGTTAAATTTCAACTGTATTCGAAAAAATAAAATTCAAATTTTAACTTTTATATTTGATAAGAAAAGTCAAATTTTAACTTTTATTTTTGATCGAAAAATAAAAGTCAAATATTAACTTTTATTTTTGACCAAAAAATTAAATCAAATTTCAACTTTTATATGTGATCAAAAAATAAAAGTCAAATTTAACTTTTATTTTTTATCGAAATAAAAATGGTCAAAAAATAACGAATATTTTTACCTATTTATTTATTTTTATTTATTTATTTTAATATTTTATTTTTAAATAAAAGTCAAATTTAACTTTTATTTTTTATCGAAATAAAAATGGTCAAAAAATAACGAATATTTTTACCTTTATTAAAAAAATCAGATAAATTAAAATCATTTAAGATTACTTTGTGCATTTCTAAATATCAAACAAGCAAGGAAAATATCATTTCAGCATAACTCGAGGACGCTGAATTTGATGGCATTTACATTTTTTTAGTTCTTAGGCCCGTTTTCGAGAGATTGAAAGTTCAAGGTCAAGTACAAGCTGATGCAGTTTTTGTTAGAAAAACTTTTTTTCTCATTAACTTTAAAAACTACTACATTAAGAACTACCTGGAGAATAAATTCTTAGAACTGTGTAACACCCGAAACCCAATCCTTATGGTGCAAATTGACCTCATAAATAAAAAAAAACCCGTTTTTTCGTAAAAAAGCTTTGTTCAAACAAAAATTTCAAACAGTGCGTTTGAGAAAAACTGAGTATCCCAATAAGCCAAACGAATTCGAAACGAATCCGCATTCTCGGACATTTTAATCGTTAACGATAATCGTTTTCGAATACACGAACGGGAGACAATCACCATTCGTTAACGAGTCCGAGAATACGATTCGAGAACGATTCGTTAATTAAAAATATCAAATCCTTCTCGAACTGCCTGAAACTTAAGATATTTGCCAACAAATTTTTTGCAAAAAAACCCAATTTTTTAAGATTTTAAACAGCATCTTATGAGAATTATGATTTGTATACTAGCGAAAAATTGCAAACATTATTATTATTTACATTAAATTAAATTGAAAAATTACCACCATCTGGAGATTTGAACCTCGCCCGCGTGATTGTAAGTACATGAGATTATGCATTCGTATCCATGAGTAATCGCCGCTTAATTTGCATCATTAAGAATGAGAGCTAGCCTATGGTCGTGGGTTCAAACCCCAACCGGGACAAAACAAAATTTTTTTGTTGTATTGTTTAAAAATATAGGTTTTTTTTACAAATTTTTTTTTACGAAAGTCCAAAATGTTATTTTTTTATAAATATTTTTAATAACTTATTTTATATATAAAAAATATTTTTTTGCTTAAAACATGTAATAATAGCGAACTAAAAATAACTTTTTTATTTTTAAAAGTATAAAAAAAAATGTTTTACAAGGATTGACAAAGCGAATGCAATATCTCGGACTCGTAAACGAGCTCGAAACGAACACCATACAAAATTATATCAGAACACTTAGAACTTTTTTATGTAAATTTCTTCATAGAGAATTTTATAAAAAGACTTAAAGCCCAACCAAGTTATGCTTAAGCAAACAAAAGTTTGAGAGCAAAAGCACACACTTACACAGCAATATATGAAGTCGGCCAAAATTTGTCTAAGCATTATTGCTTTCGTTCAGTTTTTCAACTTTTGTTTACTTTTGGTAACTTGAGAGAGAGCGCTTGACATCGTAGTTTGCTGAGCAGAATAGGGTTGCTAACAGTATTGAAAATGTGTTTAGCTAAAATTTTATTATTTGTATGCCAAATTTTTCAATGAAAAATATTGTTTTTTTTTGTTTGTGTATATTTAAGCAAATTACGGAAAATGTGTATATTTTTGCTGAAAATTTTTGCGCTTGCCACAGCTTATAAGCCAAGCAGCATAATAAACATGTTTTTAGTGTTAGCTGATGGCTTTTTAACGTATCTATACAAATTTTTTTAACAGTCAATTGAAAAAGTACGTAATTATATTTATTCAAAATTAATGCAGATCCCAATTTTGTTGATAAACTCATAAAAAATGCAACAAAACATAAAACATATATGAAAAAGCTGACAGGCCATACTTCAACAAATTTTTCAAAGAATTTTTGAACTTTTTTATTACATTTTTGTCAAGATTTTATAAACGTTTGACATTTTGAGATAAAAGTCTCAGAGAAAAGTTGACAAGAAGTATGATTAAGGTTGGCAGATTTAATGCTTAACAAAATGTCAAACGTTTACAAAATCTTGACAAAAATATTGTAAAAAGTTCAAAAGTTCTTTGAAAAATTTGTTGAAGTTGTGCCCGTCAACTTTTTCATATATGTTTTTATGTTTTTTAGCAATTTTTTTGAGTTTATCAACAAAATTGGGATCTGCATTAATTTTGAATTAATAAATTTACGTAGTGTTTTCAATTGACAAACATAAAAAATTTGTACAGATATGTTAAAAAGGGCTGCCATCAGCTGCCATCAACACAAAAATATGTTTATTGTGCTGATTGGCTTATAAGCTGTGGTGAACGTAAAATTTCACAACAAAAACATACAAATTTTCCATAATTTGCTTAAATAGACACAAAAAATACATCTTTTTCATTGAAAAATTTGGCATAAAAAAAAAATATTTTAATTAAACACATTGTCAATACTGTTAGCAACCCTATTCTGCTCAGAAAACTACAGGGCCAATCAAAATAGACGAGACGAGACATAATGAGTAAGTTCAAGCATATGTGAACCAATGTTAATAACCAAAATGTTCGTACGTATTTGATCGAAACTGAACGAAACATTTAGACATGACGTTGTGTTCTATAAGAATCGAACTACAAATGACTGCTACTCGTCACCACAGCTTGATTGCTAAGGTTGTTGTTACGGTGGTCGTCATATGATCCCTGGTCATGACACTTTTTAATCTCTTTTTTCGTTTGATGAGCTGTGTGACGAAAGTATGTTATGCTGGTGGTCATATGATGCCTAAGCACCAGTACACTTTTTGCTGCTTTTAGTATTTTTTCAACCGATGAGTGTTGCTATTAAGCAGGTTTCATTACTGCTTTCATACATTTAGTACTAAAAGCGTACTATTTTCGTGCCTAAACACAAATGTTGTGAATAATTTCATAACGCAACACTGTTTTGATCCCATGATTTCATATTTTTGTGACCGAATCATTTGGTGACCGTGGTGGTGAAAATTTACTCTCTTGCTCTCGCTCTCAAATTTTTAATTTACATTGAAACAACAACAATGCATGACCGCCACCGTAACATGGGACTAACTAATCAGCTGATTTAGACGAGTTGAGTAACTCTTTTCATTTTGGGTTAAATGTCAAAACATCCGTAACGATAACAGACGTTCGTCAAATTGCTATCGTCTCGTCTATTTTGGTTGGCCCTTACTCTTCAAGCGCTCTCTTTCAAGTTTCAAAAAGTAAACGAAAGTTGAAAAACTGAATGAAAGAAATGCTTAGACAAAACTTGGGCGATTTCATATATTGCTGTGTAAGTGCGTGCTTATGCTCTCAAACTATTGTTTGCTTAAGCATAATTTGGGTGGGCCTTTAGAATTTTTTTTAATAAAAATTATGAACATTTTTTTGTTCTTTATTGAAGTATTTTTAGCAGCAAACAATGAAAAAATACTTTTTATTACAAAAATTATATCATTTCATACAAAAAAAGTCCGACTCAGAAACGAGCTCGAAACAAACACAAGACCTCGGATCCATACAAAATTATGCAAAAAGACATAAAAATGATTTAGATTAATTTCTTCATAGAAAATTAAATAAAAAGACATAAATTTTTCATATATGTATTATGAGCAAGCGCGTCGGAAGCGAATTTCATCTGGGGGGGCAGAAAAAATGGGGGGGGGGAAGTACAAATGGTGGTGCAAAAAAAGTTCACCAAAATTTCTTCAAAGAAACATGAATGTGAATAAACAAATTTTTTATTTTAGTTTAAAATAAAAAAAAAAATATATAAAAAATATTAAAATTTCATTATTTTTAAAAGTTCTTCCAATTTCAATATTAGAGATCATTCTTTAAAGGATCTTTCATATGGTAATATGAAATATAAGAAATAATGGTTGCTTTTATAAAGCAAGACTAGGTATATCTTTACATGGTTTAAATGCAATAAGGCACAAAAAGTTATATCAATTTTAATTATTCCAAAATGTTTCTTTCTGTCCTTGCGAGAAACAAACTCTTTCACCACCTCCATCGAATTCAATTCTTCGGTTTCATCTCTGTAAATGTGTAAAAAGTGCCGCATGAGTGAGTCGTTTCTGTGTCATAGTTGCTCGAAGATACGTTTCAAGTCGTCTTAGTGCACTAAAAGAACGCTCAGATGAAGCTGCTGATGCAGGCACAGTCAAAAGTAAAGCAATTAGTTATTCAAATTCATTTAATAGTTGTTTTACAGTATCCGAATTTTTTGCAAATTGGGATACAATGCCACTACAATTTGAAGGTGTTTGGCCAGGCAATAGCTTCAGCATTTTAAGTTGCGCGTGGAGGTCGCTCCCATCAAAGTCATCTGCATAAAGATCTAGTTTTGTTTTTAGATTTTGTTCAGAAGGCACTTTTCCGTTGAAGGCTTCGATTACAATATTACAGTATTAAGCTACATACTTAAGGGTGCTTTTAAACTGAAGTGGTGGGTTTGCAGTAGATACTCTACATTTTGTTCTATCTTTTTGCAAAGACAGAGAAAGAAAATGGTTACCCGCTAGCATGCTTATGAAGAAGAAAGAAAGAAGAGGAAAATATATAATACAAAAATATTATCGTTGTAAAAAAAACTGATATTTTGAATAACTTTTTAAGTTTTCTTCTTAAATTGTTTGTCTAGCTAAAAAAGTGGGGGCAACTGCCCCCTTGCCCCCCGCTTCCGACGCCAATGATTATGATTTTTTTTATTTTAATTAACGAATTTTTAGCAGCTAACAATGAAAAAATACTTTTTGTTAAAAAAATTTTAATTTTTCATACAAAAAAGTCCGACTCGTAAACGAGCTCGAAACAAACACGAGATCTTGGACTTAGAATTTTTTCATATAAATTTTCATATAAACTTAGAAAAAGACATGTAAAAATTATGAATTTTTTTTTATTTAAATTAAAGTATTTTTAACAGTTAACAACGAAAAAATACTTTTTATTAAAAAAGTGTATATTTTCATATAAAAAAGTCGAAGACGAGATCTCGGATCCTTACAAAATAATTAAAAAAACTTTCGTAATTTGAATTTTTTCTTATAAATTTCTTCATTATATAAAAAGACAGAAATTTTTCGTGTAAAATTTATGAAATTTTTTTTATTTTTATTAACGTATTGCTTACAACTTTGAAGTCTTTTTGCATAATTTTCTATGAAAAAATTTATATGAAAAAATTTTAAGTCTTTCGGCATATTTTTGTATGGATCCGAGATCTCGTGTTCGTTAACGAGTTTGACTTTTTCATTATAAAAAAATTTATATGAAAAAATTCTAAGTCTTTTTGCATAACTTTGTATGGATTCGAGACCTCGTGTTCGTTTACGAGTCCGACTTTTTTATATGAAAATGCATAATTTTTTCAATTCCTTTTTCATTGTTAGCTGCTAAAACGACGTCAATTTAAATGAAAATATTTTCATAATTTGTGTATGAAAAATTTGTAAGTCTTTTTATTTAGAGTTTTTATTATTTAAATGTTTATCATTTTCACTGAAAAATTTTTCAAGTTTTTCTTAGGATAAGTCACTTAGATAAATACATGGATCCGAGATCTCGTGTTCGTAGCAAGCTCGTTTACGAGTCCGAGATCTCGCATTCGTTCACGAGCTCGTTTACGAATCGTTCTTCGTTTGGTGTTTATTGGGAGATCACTAAATTCTTAGACCAAAAAATAAGTTAACGTGTCTCGGCATTTTCATGTGTCTTTTTGAGGTCCCTACAGTGTATTTGTTCCTTCGTTCGTAGAGAAATAAAATATATTGTTCTTTCGTTCGCTTGTAGAAAATAGTGGTTCGTTAGTTCGTTCGTAAAAAATAGAATTTAAAATGTAGTTCTTTCGTAGAATTTTTTGAAACAAATAAAAATTTTGGGATGTAAATTATTTCAACTTTAAGATAATATATTGTTTCATAACTAAATTTACATGTTATCATTCTGCTGTTTCTTTTATTGTTGATTTACCTACTACTTAAAGAAATCCAAGTCTCAAGTGTTTCATGCTATTTTTATTATTTCGAATAAATTCCAACTGTATTTGATAAGAAGTGCAATTTTTTTCGAGTGTTGGAAAATAGCTCTTACTGCGAGCTAAGCAATATACATATTTGCCTAATATTTACATAAATACACACACAAGCCACTCATACGAAAAACAAGCATACGTACAAAAAAAAAAATAATCACACAAACACACATGCAAACGCTAGCCAAGAAACAAACAAAACGTTCTCAAAAATTCACGTCGTACTCGTAATTCAGATACTAAGTTATTGTGGCGCTGGCGTTGCTACTTTCTGGCTGGTTGCTGTTCTTGTAGATGCTTTTCTTTGTAGTAGTTGTAGATGTGGTGGTTTTTGTTGTTGTTGTTGTTGCTAGGTTCACTGTTTTATTCCATTTAATAAAATATTTTGTTTATGGGGTCTCGAGGCACTTGCAAGGAATTCACAACAAGCACCAGCAGCAAATCCAACAACAGCAACAACAACAGCAACAGCAACAGCACCAATAACCAAAATAACAACAACAGCAGCAGCAACTTGAACTATTTATTCTGTTTGTTTATCGTATGTCGATCGTTCGTTCGGTCGGTCTCCCGGTCGTATGTTTTACTTTATTTATTTCTTTTCTCGTCGTACTGCTGTGTTCTTCGTTTTTCTCTGCCGGCGTCGCTGCTTTGATTTCTATTTTTAGAATAAATTATTTTTAAATGGCCTTGAAGTATGTGTGAGTGTTCGGTCGCTGCGCAGTTCAGTTATTAATTGAACCGCAATGTTTTTGTTGCTCATACTTGTTGCTTGCTTGTTGATCGCGGTGTGTTGTTGTTGTTGTTGTTGTTGTGCACCGTCTGTCCTCTGCTCAGTGGGTGAACTCAAAACAAAAATTGTGCCGTTCGTTTGTTTTTATTGGTAGAATATAGTTTTTATTTCATTAAGTTTTCAATTAAATTTTAGGCATCGAAATATTACCCCTTTTCCACACGGCAAGTTTTCTTGCCAGAAAGTCGAAAATACAAAGGAGAGAAGAGCACAGCATCAAAGAAAGAACAGCACAGAAGAAAAACTTGCCAGTACAGACTTGGCTGTAGCGCAGACTTACTGGCAAGAAAACTTTCCGTGTGGAAAAGGGGTCTTTGGACAGTGAATCCATTTTCTTTATTTAATTTCACTGAAAATTCGTATTTTACACTATTACACAAAATTAACGCAAGTCGTTGTAAATTGTTACCGGAATTTTGTGTTACGCATATTTATTTGTAAACGTTTTAAAAATACTTGTATTTGTTGATTTTTATAAGTAAGTCAGGGAAATGAAAAGTTCAAATGAAGTGTGCTCAAAACTTTTTTAAAAATCCGTTAACGTATACCCCCATTTTTGTGCACCCGCGCATAAAAAAATGCGTTAGGGGTATAAAAATTTTGTCACTCCGTTTGTAACGGCGATAAGTAGGTGTGGCAGGTATAGAAAAGAACATATATTCTTGATCATCATCACCTCCTGAGTCGATTTAGCCATGTCCGTCTGTCTGTCTGTCTGTCTGTCTGTCTGTGATCATGATAAAAGCCGTTATTTTAGAGCAGTGTTTGGCAAACACGAGCGCACACACAAACTTAATGTATGCTTGTGTTCGTTAGCTGAGAGATATACTGAAAACTGCTAAGCTTTACACCTCAGCTATGCAGTATTTCTCTGATACGCCGCATCGTTTGTGTGCTTTTCCGATCATGTCTGTGTGAAAAAAACGATTTGTGCCAAGCACGCGTGCCTATGGCTTGCCAAACACTTTTTTAGAGCTATCGTAACGAAATTACAATACATAAGCTTTTTATTCAAAAATAAAGATCAAGTTCGAAAATGAGCCAAATCGGATGAAAACCACGGCTACCTCCCATAGAAAGTGTCTTTACCAAATATAAAATAATGTCTTAAAATTTTGCACATTAGTTTGAAGCCCTAATATGCGCTCTGTGTATGAAATTTGTAAAAATTGAATATAAACCACGTACACCTCCCATACAAAGTGACTTTATGAAAACTGTAATATCTCCTTAAATTCCACAAAATTGAGTACAATGGCTTAAAATTTTGCAAAAAAGTTTAAGTCTTTGCAATGCACTCGATGCTATAAAATTGGTAAAAACAAACTGAAAATTCCGCCCATCTCCCATCCAAAGTGACGTCATCATAATATCCCAGCAAATCCATATCTCGGTAGAAAAATTTTACGATAGTCTGACGATATCTTTAAACACAAATACGCGATATCGTCTCGATAGTACAGTTAATTTTTAACATTTCGATATCATAACGGTATCTTTATTACAAATTTCTAGACATCATCATGATAGCAAAATTATGATAGCATTTCGATATCGTAACGGTATCTATATTAAAAAATATTAGATATATGTAATTACGATATTTTAATAATGATAGCATTGCGATATAGTAACGATATCTATAATCAATAAGTGCTTGATATCATCACGATCTTATTGATAATCTCGATATAATTTCGCTGGTACCGATACTAAGGAACAATTTTTTAAAATTTTGATGTGAAAAAATTCTTTGGGTTTTTTTTTAAATAATGTTGTATGGATCCGAGATCTCGTGTTCATTTCGAGCTTATTGTCAAGTCGGACTTTTTTAAAAGTATTTTATATCAATAAACTTTTATTAACCCGAAACACCCTCTCGTTGCTTAAACACAAACACTTAAAATGTACTTATTTTAGTTTAAACCAGCGATGCCCACGAAAATTATTTGAAGAGTGAAAAAACAACAACAACAACAAAAAGCAATAACATAAAAATTTTTAAATCTCTATGCAATAACGACATACCAATAACATGAGTGCTGGCAGAGTCCGCGTCAGCAAACTTATGTATATGTACACTAGGGCGAAAGAAAATCGTATTCTAGGGATCAAAATAAGAAACTTTGCCCGAGGAATTATACCTCTAAAACGAATTCTAATGCCCCAACTTTTGACTTTTGTCCCGTAGCGTCAAATTTTGAAAAATCCCTCTTTGACCCATTTAGAGTGCCCCAATCGAGTCCAAATGTATGACCGACCACCATTAACTTTGGAGGACCGATCCACCCATGCCAGTGGCACACCACCTGGAACCCCCCTGGGGTTCCCCATACAAAAATTTAAAAAAATCACAATTTTTGGCACTTTACATGAAAAAAATCAGCGAAATGGCTACCAGGAGGTGTGCCACTGGCATGGGTGAATCGACCCTCCAAAGTTAATGGAGGTCGGTCATACATTCGGACTCGATTCTGGCACTATAAATGGGTCAAAGAGGGATTTTTCAAAATTTGACCCTACTGGACAAAAGTCAAAAGTGTGGGCATTAGAATTCGTGTTAGAGGTATAGTTCCTCGAGCAAAGTTTCTTATTTTGATCCCTAGAATACGATTTTCACTGAGCAATGGGCGATTTTCTGCCTCCCCACAAATCGACCCGGCCTAATGTACATTGTAAAAATATTGAATCAAGTAATTCCAAATGTTTCAGTTTTTTGCTAGTCAGAATACATTCTGATTTACATAGCTTTAACCGCTAAATGTTTGATAGTTTAAATCATACTTGATTTTAAATACAAATTCTAGTTGTTTGATAGTTTAAAATCGTTTGTATTTAAAATCAAGTCATGGTTTAAACTATCAAACATTTAGAATTTGTATTTAAATCATATAAAGTCAACATAATAAATATTGAGGTCATTTAAAAAAAAACTTTAATCAAATGGTAGAGCTCGACCAAACGGAAACAGCTGAAAACAAAATCAGCAAAATTCTAAAAACGACTTCAGTAAACATGCTTTGTTAGTGCAGACTTCCAGCAGGCTGTTGGACTACATATAATAACATAAGCATAGAGACTAAAGTAAAACAGAAATACAACAACAAATGTGAAATTATGAAATTGAGAAAAACTGAGAAATTGACACTTCAAATCTCATCGCCCCGGTGGTGCAGTGCGTTAGTGCGCGCTTGCACGGGTATCACAAAGATTTCTGATGACGCCCTTAGCCAGGCAGAAATTGCAATCAGATCAGCTAGTGATTTTTTCCTTTTCATATTGAAAAAACTTTGTTGTTGTTTCTTTGGAAAGATTCGTTAGAACAATTAATTGTTCTAACTTTGACCTTAAGTTCAATAAGCGATTTTAAACTATCAAACAACTAGAATTTGTATTTAAAATCAATTATGATTTAAACTATCAAACATTTTGAATTTGTACTTAAATCATATAAAGTCAACATAATTTTTTTCATTTTGTAATCTTATAATAATTTTAATTGGCTTAAACCTTAATCTTTTATATTTTTTATTATCTTACTGCTTTATTATTAACTAAATTGTTATATTATAAAGATTAAAATCTTTTTAATTTTTATTATCTATGAAAAAATAGGCAAACTCCCAATTTTCCGCAAAGTCTTTTCTTGAAATTATTCAAGAGTATAAAACCCATATAAAATATTTTAATCTGATGCAATATAAAAAAGTACCAACCTCCAAATATTCAACAACTTTTTCTCAATGTGTATTGCTGTTAACGTCTACAATGCGAATGCCAAAAATAGTGCAAAACAGCGGCGATTGATGGTGCCAAAGAACAAAAACAACAACATACAAATGCATAACAGCTATCGATGATTCGAAAGAACAAAAAATAAACATTAAGAAGCGAGGCTGAAATTGCAAACTGAATTCGGCGAATTAAAACAATCATGAAAATATTAAAGTTGTTGTAAAAGAGTGGAAAGAGTTAGGCGCTGGGCATCGCTGGTTTCAACCATTTTATATTTGCGTTACCAGGTCATTCTGAAAATTTATAAAAAAATTTATTCAGGGTGATTCGGGTTAAAAATTATATTAAATTGTATTAAAACTATTTTTTCATTGTTACACGGTTAGAAATTTTGGATTAATTTTAATACAAGCAAAGTATTAAAAAAATTTTTAATTCAAAAAGTATTAAATTTAATACTCCTCAATTAATTACAAATTTTTTTTAAATATTTTTTTTATATTTTAATACAGTTCAAATATTACAACGATAATACTCTTAGAACTAATTCGACACTGTTGCGATATTATATTTAATTTTCAAGACATGCTGTATTATATTTCAATAAAATTTTGTATTAAATGTTAATTCATTTAAAATATTACAACGATATTTTATACCCTTTGGAATAAATTTGTAAAAATTATACGAAAATGAAAGTTTGGACTTTCATTTCCGGACACAATATCTCCGGTGTTTTTAATATATTTCATTAAATTTTTTTTTGTTAAAAAGTTCAATATATTTTTTTATATAAATTTATGTTTTGGTGTTAAAATGTCTTTATATCAAGAACTCATTGAGTCCCACCATAATTTTTATATTGTCGAAAAGGTAATTTGGCTAGCTTTAAGATTAAGTAAATATTTAAAGTATATTTAATTTTTAAAATATGTTTTTCGTTCCCCTTCTTCGAATTCAATAGAACCCCGAAACACCAAAATTTTCCAAAACGTTTTTTGGATTAAAGTCCGATCAGTTTGTTTGTTTTGTGAATTCAAATATTTGTAGTGCAGTAGGCTTTATATTAATCAAGGTGAATAAGCTAATTAATTAGTTCCTAATCATGATACAAAGAACTACAGATAAAGTATTGCGCATGTCCGCCATCTTTGCTGTGACGTGCAAAGTGCTCATTGGTTGCAACGTAGTCACAATTTATTCATAGCGTGCAAAGGTTTTAAAATGCATAAATTTTCTTATGAAAACTTGTTTTACTGAAATGAAATATATATTGTTAAATAAAGCACATGTCCAAAATAAAGTAAATATATTTTTTAGTACTGTTTGTGAAAAAAATATGCATATTTTGTAGGGGTGTTTTTTCCCCTTTTTACCGATTTACACAAAAAGCGGCTACGTTGCTTGATGTGCTTGACAGAATTTTGACTGTTTGTTCGTTTTCATTTTGCTATCTTCGTCTCTTTTTGCGTTTTCTTTTAAATGTATTCATCAAGTGTCACATTTGACGAGCACCGATGACGAGGTGCGCAGTAAATGTTGTTCGGTTCGCCGGGAATACTTTATCTGTAGTTCTTTGTTTCATGGTTCCTAATAGAATCTAAAAGAAGAAGAAATAGTTTGCAAGATGAATGAGCAAGTGTTAAATATTAAATTAGTGCAAGAAGTCAAAAAACATGAGTTATTATATAATATCAACTATTATATGTTGCATGACTTTTAAAACAAGTCTGAAAGCATTCGGTTTATAGTTACATTGCTTTTCAACTTTTTCGCTGTTGCGTTGAAGTTGTGTTGGAATTGCGTTGACCAAGTGTGGAAACGGCCTTAAACTTAAAATTTAACATGTTTTTCATTATTCCAGAATTTAAAAATATTTCATCGAGAAGTGTATATTAAAATGTTTATATAAATGACTCTCGAGTAACACCGGGTATATCAGCTTGTATATTAAAAAAATAAATCAAATTGGATAGTTAATTTGTAACAAAATTTGCATAGTAACAAAAAGCTATAGTGGAAGGTTCTCAACTACAAAATCTATTGCAAAGATTGCTCATAATTGTTTTTTTTAACTATGACAAAAAAACCACACAGTTGTGAATACCCTTATTGTTAATGAAATTTTATTTTTCAAAATTAAATTGTTTGTTATAATTATTTTTAATAGTTGTACGATAATCGTAAGCAATTTGTAGGTTTTGATCACGATTGTCTTCACCACAAAACAAAATTATTTACTGGATCAGAATATCTGACAATTCTGAAATACATAGCTTACTTCCCGATGTTGCAAACTCTTCTAA
Organism: Dichetophora obliterata; assembly: GCA_963920525.1. NCBI lineage: Eukaryota > Metazoa > Arthropoda > Insecta > Diptera > Sciomyzidae > Dichetophora > Dichetophora obliterata. Next base: position 17,728,313 of record OY986438.1, on the reverse strand, counting down.
AACTTTGCAAAGTCTTTGCTACAGTCATTCACACTCATCGTCCTAATAATCTTTTTCAGCCTCAATAAAAGGTTTGTTTAATTCTTTATTAATATCAACTTAAATTGAAATGGTTGCATTTACATGAATATTTGTAATAGAAATTTTTTATTTAAAAATCATGGGATCTCCCGGAAAAGAAAATTCCGGTATGTAAAAGGGCTTAAAACGTCCGAGATCCCGGGATTGACTTCCCTAATATGGAATAATCCATGGAATACCCGAATAATTTTAATAGCTATATATATCCTTTTATCCAAGGAGCTTACATATAACCAAAAAATATTGCAATTACTTTACAGTTTCCAAGATCAACGCTGTGAAACATATCTGTCAATAAATTAAATATCTTTACAAAAAGCCCACGAAAAAAAATATCAATTATCACACTATATATCTAGTGTAAGTTATGAATTTAATAAATTATAGATTTACTCCAAAATCAGAATCTTTGATAGTTGTCTAAGGAGTTCACAAAACCCATAGCAATTCCAATGACTCAACTAGTTCTATAGATAATCCTAGTGATTTTTGTGTCGAGAAAACAAATACTTATTTATATTCAGTAGTCATTTATAATTTTTGCGATCACAAACATATGCGCTAATGATTTTATGAATAAAGATTAAAACTTTATTCACTGTTGGATTTTAAGGCACCTTCTTGATTTAAACCGTAGCTAAAAACGTATTTAAAAACCCTCAAAACTGAACTCCACATGCCACACAAGGAAAAAATTAAATTGTCATAAATATATCACAGCTTATAATTAACGCTAAAATTACCTGACGATGTCCTTAAATTTGCAACTTCATTGAAAACCTTTACCGCGTAAAGTTATGAATCATTATTTTGTGTTTTTTTCCCCCGACAACACGCATATTTTTGCGTTTTTAATAACCAGTCTAGTAACCAGTTAGTGCGCTTAACAGCGAAGCTAGCAGCTTGTTTCACGCAATTTATTTTTTATGTCTATTTCTCATTATTATTTTATTTTTTTTTTAATATCTGGGGTGACTGGGTGGCTGCTTGTTTTAATTTGAGCGTTTAACAAGTTTTCATAAGGCGGCTGCCTGTTTGTCTGACGGCTTAAACTGGCTATAATATGGTTTTTTTATGTTGTTTTGATTTTTCTTTTATTGCTTACGTTTTAATCTTTGCCACTTCTGTGAACCTGTTATATTAATGTGCTAGCGATGAGCTGCACTACTATTTATTTTCAATTTATATTTTAATTATTTTTGCAGAATATCCGGTTTGACAGAGAAGACAACAAACAAATTATTCATATGCTATACACTGCTTTGAATGTTCAGCATTAAAACTAGAAGTCAAAGTGTATATCTTTAACCTAAAAGTCAAATGATATATAAATAACTTTTGTTTTTTTTTTTTTTGGTGGAGCAAAGATTAAAAAGTTTTGTGCGCCTTAAAGTAGACAGCAATATTTAATCAAGTAGACAAACTCAACAGCGGTCAACAAGTTTTGCTGCATCTTTGCCTACTCCTCTTTTTCTATCGTGAGTTTTTTTGAATTGACTTGAGTTTTTAGAGTGGTGGTGAGTGCAAAAAGTTTGATAAAAAGTAGCAAGTTTTGTGGTAAAAAGATTATTAACTTAATATGAGAGAAAAAGAACACACACAAAACAGTGAAAATTATATCAAGTTTGCAAGCTGCAATGGTGCAACATATGCGTGGAATATGATACAATGTTGCAAACAAAGCATGATTTTCGAGATACAGTCCGGAAGACAGTTGGAAAAACTTGCGCGTCTTCATAACACTAACTAGAGTTTTTTATTTTTTTTTTTTGTTAACATTCACACACAACAAGAATTGTAACAAGAATAACGTGTGGTTAGGAAACTTTATGAAACCGTTATGAGTAACCACACGCGGAAATTTGTACATCTAAAAATGTTGTAGCTCACGAGGGTTTTTTATTTCGGTTTATTATTATTACACTACAGATAGATTGCATTCTTGAATGCATTTAAGTTTCTTTTGGAAAATTGTTGAATAAAAATACTTAAGGTGAGGGTAAATAAAAATAGATAAGGGTTCGGGGCCATAAGGTACTAGCCTACATAAAACAATTTTGGAGATAAACGCATTTGAAAGTTTGACGGCTTCTATAAACCGTAGTTTTGAATATTTTTAATGTTTATATTTTTTCCATAAAAGAAAAGGTCTGCCTAAAAAAGTTTTCTCATACATTTTTAAAAGTTGTGCTTACAATGACATTTGCATACTCAGAACATTTAAATCCTTGCGAAAAAATTCACATGTAAAGAATTCAATGTCGCCTGTTAGCCACACTATTTCACTATTTTTGTTCAAACCTTAAAAAACCTTCGTCTGTTGGTGGCACAAAATTAAAGTACTTTGTATGTGGGTTAGCGCCTTTTTGCCGAAAACATTCACATGTATAACTTTCAACACCACCTGTTAGTCGTCCAATGAGTAGATTTACGGACAGTGATGCCGCGAGTTCAAATCAATTCTCTCAAAATCTCGATCGCAAGGTAGCTGCGTATGAGTGACCGCAGGAAAGTGGTGATGAGATCGCAATCAAAGTATTGTTTATTTGTATTCTGAGTGCGACAATAATGGACATACTTTGCTATTGATGAAATAAATTCCGTGCAGGCTCAACGGTTTCTACGAAATCTGCGTCGAGTCGATTTTTGTGCTAACCTCTTTCATCGGTCTTTGCAATTATAAATCCCATTTTGAGTTGCTTTTGAATAGTTTGTATTCTTTTCCGCGAGTTTCGCAGTCCATGCAAGTTTTCACATTGTTCTTAGAGCTATATTTTTGTTTTGTGTTTAGTAGTCGCCTATGTCCTAAAATGAACGAAATATATGGGACGCGTTCATATCGCACAGTTGAGAGGGCATTTGCAAGGCTTGTCCATTTCACGACCTTTTACTTTTTTATTTTTCGAAGAAAGACATATGTGTTTGTAGAAAATAAAGTTATCTAAAAAAATATAGCTAATATGAGCTGCATATAAAATTCTTTTTATTGCTGCATAAAAAAATCATATAAAAGTTTTCTCTAAAACGGAATGAGAAACATTTAAAAAAAACATAAAATAATAATATATAATATAAAATTGGCCATTTAAGCCCTAGAAAGGACTTTGACCGAGCTTCTATTGATCAATTGTGTTGTGCGTGTTAATAAATGTTTGAACACAAATGATCGAGAACTGGACCTACGAGTTTAATGCCGACTCCGAACGGCTTGTGTTCTCAAGAAGCTTTACATGGCAGTTTTTACTCTCTGAGGTTTGCCGTTGTCTGCAGAGAGGTGACGACCGAACAGAAAAAATAATTCAATTGAAAAACATTCTGTCTGAGCTGAAATTGAACCCGGGCTACCGCGGTTCTCTAGCTTAGAGGCCATGCACTCTACCCACTAGGCTACGGCCGCCATTTAAAAAAACATTGAAAATAATTTTCCAGTTTCGGCTTAGGAAAGCCACATAGAAAGTAGGATAATATCCAAATTTGCAACCACTTGCTGACAAACGATTTCATGTCTCTTAATATGCAGGAAGTCTTATTGAAGGACCCTCTTAAATCAAAATATTATAAAGGTAAGAAATGTAAAAGCTGTAAAAGAGACGTCTAAAAACTTCTATGCGGGTTAGCTTCTTGTTGCTCAAAACTTAAGACTCAATTAAGTGAAGCTAAAAGAAACTACGCTTGTAACTCGCTAACAAATAAAGATAGTAACTTCATCTTTGGTTTTTTTTTTCTTACAAAAACTTTTTTTCTGACATAAAACTTCATTTTGATCTGAGTGTGGGTTAGCACCTTATTGTCCCGAACCATTAATTTTTCAACATTCTACTCTCGTTTTGCTAATTTTGAGTGATAAGAATAATCCATTACACCATTTCCAATTCCATTTCAGGTTATTGAAATTCAGATATTCAATTCAATTGAAATTCCAAAAGGCAGAATTCGAAAGTGACAATAGATCAATTGAAATTCAGAAAATTTCTGTCTTAAGCCTAGTACTCTGTTCGTTAACGTGAAATTTCGCTGGCAACATCTATTTATTTGTTGCGTGAAATTTCTGACTTAAAGTTTGTAGCGAGGAATTCCTATGGCAACGTTTCTCAGAGAGACTTAGAGAATAAGTTGGGAGATTTCATATGATATCTCTCTTTTCACTTCAAAATAAATAGGCATAAAATTAAATTGTCGTGGAAAAATGTTGCTCAGAAACATGTTGCGATAATTTCAAGCAGCGGAACAGAGTACTGCTCTGGCAAACATATTGTGAAAATTCACACGCTTGTTTCGCAGCTGTCATTATTTGTATAGAGATTTGAGTGGAATTTCATATGAAACTGAACAGAGCACTATGCTTTAATTTAGAATAGATGAATTCAAAGATAGAAATTCATTTAAAATTCATGATAGTTTAATTGAAATTCAGAGTTCCATTTTACATTTAGAAAAGATCAATTGAAATTCAGAAAGGATCAATTGAAATTCGGAAAAGATCTATTAAAACTCAGGACTTATATTTGAAATTCAGTAAAGAACAATTAAAATTCAGAATACGTCACTTGAGAGTTTCAATTCCATTTGAAATTTAGATTAGATTAATTTAAATTTAGAAAATGTTAATAGAATTTCAGGAATATTAACTTAAATTCAGATTAGAGGAATTCATTGTCAGAATTCCATTTAAAATTCAGAATAGATCAGTTTAAATTTAGAAACTCCATTTTGCTTTCAAAGTTAATTAATTTAAATTTTGAAAAGATTAATTTTAATTCAGTATAGATCAACTGAAATTCAGGAAAAATAAATTTAAAGTAAGTAAGAAATTCTGAATAAAACAATTGGAATTGAAAGTCAGAATTCCATTTGAAATTCAGAAAAGATCAACTACAATTTTAAAAAAGAGATATAATACAGAATAGATCAATTGAAATTTATGAAAGATCAGTTGAAATTCAGAAAAGATCAATTAAAGTGCAGGAATTATATTTGAAATATAAAATATATCAATTGAAGTTCACAAAAGATTGATAACAATTCAGAATCCATTCAAAGTCAGAATTCCATTTGAAATTCAGAGTAAGATTGTTTGACTTTCAGAAAAGATCAATTAAAATTCAGAAAAAATCAATTGAAAGCCAAAATTCTTTTTGAAATTCAGATAAAATTAATTAAAATTCAGAAAATATTAATTTAAATTCGGAAATAAATTCAGAATAGAACAGTTTAAATTCAGAAAAGAACGATTTAGATTCAGTTTAAATGAATTCAAAGTCAAATTTCAATTTGAAATTCAGAAAAGATCAATTTAAATTCAGAAATTCCATTTTAAATTCAAAGTAAATCTATTCACTAAATTCAATTGAAATTCAGTATAAATCAATTGCAATTCTGAAGTTCTTTTGAAATTCAGCAGTGATCAGCTGCTACGAAAATCAGTTTTTTCATGATTTCGATAAATTTTCCTGAATTTATAATAATGTTTTTTGAATTTCAATTTATCAAATCTAAATGTCAAATGATATTTTTAAACTCCAATTAATTTGTTCTACGAAAATCAGTTTTTTCATGATTTCGATAAATTTTCCTGAATTTATAATAATGTTTTTTGAATTTCAATTTATCAAATCTAAATGTCAAATGATATTTTTAAACTCCAATTAATTTGTTCTGATTTCTAATTGTTCTTTTTAGAATTTCAATCGGCAAACAATTAAATTCCCATACACAAATATTTAAAATACAACCACAATTTACTTGTATGGTGTGAAGATGCAAAATTATATGAGTTTATGTACTTATCTCAATATATGCCTATTTTCTTTAAACGATTTTTTATGTTATTCATTCATTGAACTATCAAAATCATATTTAAATCATATTCACTCAAAAACTATGAAGAATATCGCTTCACTTTTTTCGGTAAAAATCCATTTTAATTTTAGTGAAAATAAATTTTAAAAAATTAAAAAAGGCATGAAAAACAGCATTATCTTTAATGCTATAGCAAAACTTTAAAATTTTTAAATGCAGATTTAAAGAGCCATTTCTGCCCTTTAATATCTGTCACTTTTTTTACAACTATTCTACCAGCCAATATATTTATGAAAAACATGCATTTTTGTAGGTTTTTGCAAAATGTTTAGCTCACTGGCGGCTATCGTTACAGCCCAAATATTTTGGGAAACGTTATTAAAAAAGTGTTAATGAGAAAACTTTATGGAGAAAGGTATGGAGAAAGGCTTCTGGTGTTAAGAGGCTCAGCGGCAAATGATTCAGCAAATGAAAAATGGTGGAAGCACAGTTTCAGAAATTGCTCTGTTTCTTAGATGTTCCAGAAAGTTAGAATATAACCCATTTCAACACGTAGAACAGTATGGAAGCATTAAAAATGTAAAACAGCGACCTAGAGCGCGAAAAACAACGGCAAGAGAGGACCATTTGATTTATAGAGCTTCATTTGAAGATCCTTTTAAGACCTCAATATAAACTAAAAATGCAATTTCATTAAAATATTGCTTAAATGTATCCTTAAAAAAATATAAGAAGACACTTGAATGAAAACAATTTAAGTGGCTGTATAGCCCAACATAAACCACGTGTGTCGCAAAAAATATTAAATTTAGACTTTGTGTTTGCAAAAGAACATTTAAAAAATAAATGAGTTTTTGGAAAAATTTACTTTGGAGTGATAAATCAAATTTTTGCCGGTTCAGATCTGACGCAATCAATATGTGTGGTGTCCTCAAAACATGCAACACAATACAAGCTATACGCTTAAAACTATTAAACAAGGAGGTGGAAATGTTATGGTATGAGCGGCGTTTTCTTGGCACCGAGTCGGTCCGTTTGTTAAAATTTATCAAAAAATTTATCAGCACGTTTACAAAAATATACTTGTCAATACCGTGATACCGTTTGCAAACGGTAATATTCAGCTTTTTTGGCGTTTTATACAGGATAATGATCCAAAGCACACTGATCGCACAGTTAAGAGTTGCTTGAAAGACAATCGTGTTAATATTTTTAAGTGGCTAGCGCAATCACCGCACCTCAACTTGCTTGAGAATCTGTGGAGTGATGTCGAGCAGCCAATACTAACAATAAAACCCAAAACTTTGCCAGATTTGTGGACACAAATCTAAAGCATTTAGTATAGTATTCCATAGTACCAAGGTTGCCAGTATTGTGGGAAAAATCCCATTCGTGGTAATTTTTAATTGGTCTTGGAAATTTTTTTTTTGGGAATTCCCATGGTATTTTTTAATTCAGCGTGGTATTTTTTAATTGGCGTGGGAATTCAGCGTGGTATTTTTTAATTGCATGGGAATTTGGGAATTTTTTTAAAATTTTTTTTATTTTTACTTTTATTAAGTAAAATCTTAATCATAGTATTCGACGATCGACGTAAGAAGAGTAAAGCTATAAGTTTACGCTGTACATTTCTTCGAACTTACCCTTAATAGCTGCTTTCCTTTCGCCTTAATATAATCGCGATAGCAAATTTTCTCAAAGGAACGGCAAGAAAAACGACTCGTAGAGGGCTTTACCGTTGCAGTCAAAATTAAATTCAAACAAGCAATTATGATACAATAACTATTAGGTGTCATGAGAACGTGTGTCGTTCAAAACTGTTGTGAACTGTTATGGTAGCGATACCTTAGTGAACGATGTTTTTCTCTGAATGTGTTTTACTCTAAACGTCAGAAAAATTGTAAATTATTTAATTTAGTTATTAATATTATGCAATTATATAAATAATTTAAGTGCAATTTTTGGCTCCGCTGAATGCGTCCAATGTGTGTGACACACGCGGTTTGTTTTGTTTTCTTTTGTTTAACATTCGATGGTCGCAGCTCGTGAGAAAATAGGTAGCAGTCATGGCTACCTAATAGTCATTGTATCAAACAAACAAATAATTCAAAAAATGAAATGACAGCTCATAAAAATATTCAGGTGCGGCACCTGTGTCTCATATTTTTTAAAGGCTATATCACAATTTTATATGGATAGCAAAAATAATCCTATTTGTTATAGGATTATTGTTTTTGTTTTTGCTTTGTATGTAAAAAAAATAATCTGGATTATTTTGAAGCGAATGGAATGGCAGCTAATATAAACGATTAAATTGCATATTTGTTCTAGAACAAGTTGACATAAAAAAATTTCATAAAAACTGATAGCGCATTCTTTTCTGAACAAAATTCTAACCTTAAAATTCCGAAATTTTCTGAAAATTCTACATTTCTGCATGCAAGCGTTATGCTTACAAAAATTAATCTAAAATTCCAAAAAAAAGTGAAAAAATATTTTGATTGATTTTTCGTGGTATTTTTTAATACGTATGGGATTTTTTGTGGGATTTTTAAAAGCATATGGGATTTTTTGTGGTATTTTTAAACCACGTGGTATTTTTGTGGTAATTTTTAATGATCGTGGGATTTTTTTATGGTATTTCTTAATTGCTGTGGGAATTTTTTTTATTTACCTTTAGCATGGGAATTTTGGTGGTATTTAATTTATGTTACTTTGGGAAAAAGGTAATTTTCGTGGGAATTGTTCTGAATTTTGGCTGGCAACCTTGCATAGTACTGTTATGAGGCTTTGGTCGAAATTTTACAAAAGAGGTGCGATGCAGAAATTAATAATAAGGGATTTCCTACGAAATATTAAGTTTTATGCAATACATTTTGAGTTGATTTTTCATCCTAGACATTTTTTTGCTCGTGTGCTTAATTCATGACCAAGTTGAAAATACTTATTTTTATTTTCTACTTGATTGAAAATTCTACTTGAAATAAAAAATGTTTATAAGAAATAAAGAGCATATTTATCGCATAAAATCTTATTAAAAATTTCAAATGAATAAATGGAAAATTTAAGTATTCACTAAACTTTTTTAGTGTGCTAAATTCGTGACCACCACTGTCTATGGGCATTCCACGTGAAGCGGAAAATGTTGATGCTTCCGATTTTAGTAATATTTGATTATGCTGTATCTGTATACATCTTCGATCCAGATATAAAATATTTTTACAGTATAAAGTCTCTTTAACGAACTAGAGGTCTTTAGAAATTTGACTAAACTCAATTTGTAACTAAAAAGGTACAATAAAATAAATCAAGGAGTCGAATTTCTACCTCATTTAATAAGCTTTTTAAATGCATTCTTGGATTTAAGAAAAAAATATTTTTGATAAAAGAAGATAAAATTGAAAAGAAATTGATAACAAAAGATAAAAAAAGATATCTGAAAAACTCCACGCAAAAAACTGGAACATTTGCAATTACTTGATTCATTATTTTTACTTGTGTTATTGGTAATTCCTCATTGCATCCGAATTTAAATTTTTTTATGTTGCTGCTTTTTGTTATTTTGATTGCTGTTTTTGCACTCTTTAAATAATTTTCGTGGGCATCGCTGCTCTAGATGACAGTACTTAGCTTTAAACACTTTTAACTAAAATTTAACTTTGTATATTTATGTTTGAGCATCTATCTGTAGTTTCAACGTGTGTGTATGTGAGTGGGTGTCATTTAGTTACAAAAACCTATTAAAAGCACCCAATTTATTTAAAATTTTAATTACTTTCAATGTCTATGCGTATGTACATATCTGTGTGTACTGCTATTATTGTATTGTTGGCTAAAAGTTTTTTGTGCAAAAATATTTAGGCTTGGTTGATTTTAATGAAATTTGTAATGTTTTATATTGTAATTAAGTGAGGCAGAAATCAAGAGCTGGATAGTTATAAATAAAATTTGTTAATTTATTTGGTGAGCAACAGAAACTGATTAAAAGTAAATGTGTTAAAATGTTAACTGCAAAAATTATTTGAATAAAATTTTTTTTTAATTTCTTCGAAAAATTTTGTCCTTTTCATTTTCTTTTCATAAAAATTTCAATTTTAGTAAGAATACATTTTTTTGATTAACCATGATGAGCATGATTTTTAAAGCATTAATTTTGTTTAATCTAAAACAACTTTATCGCTATAAAGCTATTCTAAGAAATTTTATTAGAAATATGAAGAACAGCAGAAAATTGCGTTTATTTTCATTTTCAATGGTTGCCAACCAATGTTGACATTTTCTTTTTCAACTTTTCATTTCTTTCTGATTCAAAGTGAAGAGTTAAGTAGTCAACAAAAGTCGCTTGCTCTTTGGCAAAGAAGGAAAGATACTTAGTATTGCTAGGATTAGCTACGCAATTATGAGTGCTTACATTGAATAACATTATTCTCAAAGGTCAAGTGATAATGCACAAAAAACAAATATTGTTATAATATCAACAATGAAAAATCTGTAATACAAAGTTAAATTAAAAATGTCAACTACAGTCCTGTCAACATCAATCGCTTTGAAACTCAAAATGAGCCGTCCCACAATCGTCTGTTTGATGATTGCCTTACAAATTTGCAGGCAGAGTTATTATGTTTGTGTTTTTTTTTTGTATAATGACAGCTTTTAATAACTTTTATATTTTAAAGCACTTTCCCTTTATATTTATCACTACGCTCAAAGACAACCCTAAGCTAAGAGCTTATAGTTATTTAAATTTGTCACAAAATTGTTTGTGGTGAAGTTTTTTTTTCACTTCTTCAGATGTTCTAAATAACTTTAGAGAGTATCTGAAGTGCAGATTTCTTAAAAAATTCCATAGTTATTTTTTGCAATATTGTTTTTATAATTTTAAAGTTATTCACTGCCTTAAACCATGTCTCAAAGTATCGAACGAAAGCTTAAACAATTGGTTTGCAACCAATCGGTGGGAGTGGAGGGGGAAGGTTGTGGGGCGGCAAAAACAAATATGCTAATATTTGGAAGATATTTAGAATAGAGAATTTTTATACAAAAATCAGTTTTATTAATTTGGCTGGTATGAGCGAAATCCGTTGAGCCGCAATTTGGTTTACTTTCGGAAAAAAGTCTGTTTTTCAACTTCAAAAATGTTAAATTCTTAGAAAATTATTCATCAGAAAAATTATCAGGTATTAATAATGCGTTCACAGTTTTAAAAGAAAATGTACAGGTTTTTAAAAATATCAAAAGTCATGCAATTTTTGCATTTGAAATTTGTCCAATTTTAATGTTAAATTGAATTCAGTACTTTTTTCATTGGTTTTTTTTAATAACAATAAATGTATATTTGTTTTTAATTCAGAAGAAAAACATTTATAATAAAACGATTCGTTTTTAATCGTTCACATATCATTGGTATGCTAAAAAGTAAAAAAATTTGAACTTGCGTAGAGCATTTCTTTATTAGCGCACTTTACCGCAGCAGGTTCATTGGTGTCTATTGAAAGAATAGAATGGCTTCTTTTATTTATGAAAAAAATTGTGTCGTGGTTTTATCAAATGCGGAGATAAAACTCAGCCGCTCCAGGGTCCTGTCTATCACAAATTATTTTGAAAATAAAAAACGCAGGGTTTTCAGTAATTCACAAAGTTACTTTATTGAATACCTTATTATAACCTCTTAGCTATGCAGCTTTGGGTAGTCGCTATCGGGCTTAATAATCAGTTGGTAATCGCTTTAGTACTTGGTCATCAGTTGGTAATTGCTTTAGAAGCAGGTAATCAGTTGGTAATCGCTTCGGTAATCGGTAAGTAATCGCTTTGGTAATCAGTAATTGGTAATCGATAATCGGCTGGTAATCGCTTCGGTAATCGGTTGGTAATCGCTTCGGTAATTGGTTGGTAATCGCTTCGGTAAAGGGTAATGGCCTCGTTAATGGGTAATCAGTTGGTAATCGCTTCGGTAATCGGTTGGTAATCGCATCGGTAATCGTTAGTCCGTCGATAATCGCTTCGGTAATTGGTTGACAATCGTTAAAAATGAATGCTCCGTTATTTCTAATTCGACAACTGTAGATGCCATGGTGGCGTAGCAGAGACTGCCTGCGTCGCAGTCCCGGTGAGAGGCCTTGCTGTCAACCAAGGTTGTGACGTGGCAGTGAGTGCCTGCGTCGCAGCCCCGGTGATAGACCTTGCGGTCAACCGAGGTAGCGACGTGGCTTTCGAAAACAAACAAAAAATAATAAAATAATAATAAATAAAAAAAAAGGTACTAACTACACTTAAATATAAAAAAAAAATTACCGTTCGCCACCGTCCCCGGACGATAGACCTGACGGTCAGCCGAGGCAGTAGCTACTTAGTCTGAGCTCACCTAAAAAGGAATGCTACCTTAGCTGGATTTGTCGTGTCTATTTATATGCTTCCGGAAAGAACTACTTAGGAATTATATACGTCGTCTGTTGTGTGGCGTATGAAAAGAATGTTTGGCGGCTATTCTATGGCCACTAGACGGTGAGTCTTGTTGTTTTAGCTGGTGATTTATGTAGGTCACGTTGTTGTTGTCAAAGTTGTCAAAGTTACCTACCCTATGCTGCATATATAAGTAACTATACTTAATTTATCGTAAGCCTAATTGTAACGTAACCTAAATGTTACAAAATCAGCTGCCGAAATTTGCCGTTTAGTGAATATGTTAATTTTTCATTAATGTTAATCTTATGTTAATTTTTTAAAAAGTGTTCTTTAACTCCTAAACTAGAAGAGACAGAGCAAAGCGCGTTTCAACATATAGTAATCCGTCATAAAAACAATGTTATGGCGATCATTTTAATGCATTAATCGTCATTGTTCAAAGTGTGGTTTGGATTTTATGGCGAATTTTATGTTGAAAAAACGAAAAAAATTCACCAAAAGGGACATATGAAAATAAACTATTATTTTAAAATTGTTTCCAAGGATGCAGTGTTGTTGGCAGAGGTTTAACAAACATTTTGGTGTGTAAATCGGCATTGTATGATGAAAAAAATAAAAAAACGAAAAATATTTCACCAAAAGTGAAAATAGTACATGAAATTGGAGTTAAAATTATTTAAAAATAATTTCATTTTTAAGAACACATGTGGGTATAGTAATTACAAATGTTTTGGTGTTTAACTCGTCCTTGTAGGTTGTATGGCTTGGGAGTTATGATGATAAAACCAAATTTTTTTACAAATTGTAATGTACAAATTTTTTTAAAAAAAAACTGTATGAAAATTTTAAATTTTTACAAAAAAAATAAATAAAAAAATTAATACTTGTTGTTTCCAAATCAAATTGGAAATTTCCCAATATCTCAACTGTGTCAGTTACACACTTTTTTCCAAAAAAAGTACCTTTTTGACCACTGTGAGTCTTTAAGATTTATATAAAGGCCAAGCAAACAGAAAATGAGTTTTATTACTATAGAAAATATAGTTGATACTTATCAGTGACAATATTGGGTTTTTACAATGGTACGTTTTTGATCTACTTTACTACCTCTTTTTTTCATCCTTTTATAAAAAGTTATAACGAATTTAATGAAATTCTTTTGAGTCAATTTCAGTCGATTGTACCAAGAAATATAATTGTACCAGCTGCAAAACGACACCTGAGCTGCTACGTGTACGACGGTTGCAAAGCCAGTTTGCAAAGTTGTGTATGAATTTTTGCACTTTTACACTTGAACTAATTTTTCAACACTGCTTCAATACGTAAAGTGTTATTTAAAGTGGTACATTTGTATTCTGCAAAAATCAAGTGTATAAAAAATTCAGCTTTAAAAGGAGAAAAAAGTGCTTTCGGCAAAAGGCACCAAAAAGGAAGTGTGCGGAGGACCTGTCGTAGGACAGGCTTTTATACTAGTAGATAGATAAGCTAGCTGATGAGGTGAAAATTTTGACATAGATTTGTGTTTATAACTTTTGATCGGAAAGAGATATTGCAATAATTTTTATCAAAGAAATTACTCTTAAGGCCAAAGCATTTTTTAAAATTTATAAAAAACTACATTAAAAAAATTGATTTCGTCACTAAAATCAAAGGGTACTCTTGCATTTTTCTTTAAAAAATAGTAGTACCAATTTTGTGTCAAACTGCAATAGTTTTTGCATAAAAGTGATACGTCACACACTGGCTAAAAAGTGATGTTTTTGGAAAAAACTATATAATTTTTGATTCAGAGTAAGTAGACAAACACGGTTTTTTTATTTACATAATGACAACTATGACAATATTAAAAAAATTGCCACATCCCCTTTTACCGCCCACAAACCAATGAAAATGCTATAAATAAGTTAGTTTTGGTCGTAGTAGACTAAAATTTGGTAATTTGGTTCATATTATTACTAGTGTCAACTTCACGAAATTTGGACGTGGTCTCATTATAGTTGCGCCCACTTTTAAGAAGGTAGGCGTGGTGAAAAACGGAGCAAAAATAAAAAGTTTACGTATAAAGTTTTATTGTAAAATCGATTTAGTATTACATAAATTTGAAAAGAGTTTGAAAGTTCATTTTTGTAGCCCTTTTAACTACCAAAAACTCTTTCATATATTATTTAAACGTATCTCTTGTTTTTAACTCACTTTTCAGGGTTTTTAATTTTCATTATTTTACAAAAGAACCGTTATTTTGAAGAGAGTCCTTTTTTTGGTGATAAAAAGTAGTAGTTTTCACTTGATGCGCGTTCGGACAAACAGACAGAGAATATTTTTAAAAATTAAATTTTTGGAATTTACAACGTTCAAAATGTTCAGTGCAAAAAGAATTTTGAAAAAATATTCAATGTTCAATGAATTTTTTTTTTAAAGTTTTATTATATGTATATATAACGAAAATGCACACCAACGACAAGCAATGGAATTTCGTATAGAAAAAAGTATTGCTTCTCGTTTCTTGCTTGTCGTTGGTGTGCTGCTTCGTGATACAGAATAATGCAGTAAATATGTACATATATCATTTCTTTGGTAAATGAATCTATTGTGTGCATTCAACTAGTGGAGAATTTTTCACAAACAATTTTTGATTCAACCAAAGCTTCTTGCACTTTACCACAAATACATTTCAAGTTTTTTATGCCTTCATTTGGTAAAAAATAATAAAAATTCTTTAAAATTGCCCCAATGCACAGCCGCCAAAAACTAATTTAGTTACAATTCGGCCCCAAAATCAAAGTCAAAACAGCATTCTTTGAACGAATTTTGCATATTAAAAATTTAAACAACTAACTTGGTCAAAATATGCAGCAGCAACAACGTGCAAACAAGAACAAGAATGCGGGTTATGTATTTGCTTTTAAATTATGCGCTCATATCTAGTTGTTTTTGCCGTTTGATTTTTTACTCTTATTTATTTATGTTTTCTGTTGCTTTTGCTGCTATCGTTGTTGTTGTTTTTGTTGTTGTTGTTGTTTTTGTTGTTTTTGTTGTGGCTTTTATCTTTTTTGTGCTTGCATTTGTTTTGTATTTGTGAGTGATTTTTGTCTTTCATTAGTTTTTTTTTTCATTTTCTTTTTGCTTTCGCTGCCCAAAAACAGGATTTTCTAAAAATAGACCGTGGGGAAATACTTTGAGTGTGCGCCACATGTGATCCACGCTCAACAACATGCCACACCAGCATGCAGCAGTTCACACACACACTTCAAGCAACTCACTTCACTACAACAACCACTGAGGTTAGACGGCAACCAACTGCTCGAACAAGCGATCGACTGCCCACCCCAGCCTACCCCAGCCCACCACATCATACCGTAGAACCAGCGTGTTTTGCGCGCTTTGTATTTGTTCCAATCTCAAGACTCTTGGTCTAATATAGATAGTTGTAGATGCGTTTGTTTGGCTCGGTATCTCTATCTGTCTGTCTGTTTGTGCGTTTGTCCTATTGTCTGCTTTTATTTATTTGTGTTTTTAATTTCTAAATATTTTTCATCTTTATTTAATTCTTTCTTTCTGCACGTATTTGTTTGTATGGCTTTGACTATTTGTGTTCGTGTTCTTCTATCTCTTAGTTACTCTGGGTCCAGCTGTCTTTCGGTTTATCAACAGATTGACGCACATGTTAGATGCTTTTTTCTCCCTTGTCTTTACGGTTGGATGGTCACATGTGCCTCTATCTGCATTTGTATATGAGCGGATGTATGAGTGTGTGGGATTATTTGTTTCAGTCTGCGTGCATATTTGCGATAAAGTTTCCTTCCATCAGTTTTAATAAAAGATCAGGGTTTGTTGTATTAAGGATTAAAGGATTCATTCAAGATTATTATAAATTATAGCGGTAAAAGTTGTTAGGCGGGGAAATTTGCCTTTTGGGAGGGAAATAAGGCAATTTCCGGTTAATCGAACAATTAGGTTAACATGTAACGTTGACTTTTTGGTCAATAGAAATTGGCTCTTTAAATAAAACTGATTATCGTCTTAGAATACGCGAACGGGAGAAAATCACCATTCGTTAAGGAGTCCTAGAGTACGATTCGATAACGATTCGTTAATTAAAAATATCGAATCCTTCTCGAACTGCCTAAGAGCCCTAACAGAATCAAAAATCGTTGCGATCGACGATTAGTTGTTTTCTGCAACGATAAATCGTAGACTTAGAATCTATGCTATTTCAATCGTCGGTCGCAACGATTTTTGATTCTGTTCAGGCTCTTAAACATAAGATATTTGCCAACAAATTTTTTGCAAAAAAAAAACCCAATTTCTTAAGATTTTAAACAGCATCTTATGAGAATTATGATTTTTATACTAGCGAAAAACTAGAAACATTATTTTTATTAACATAAAATTAAATTTAAAAATTACCACCATGTGGACATTTCAACCTCGGCCTAGTGATTGTTAGTCCATGAAATTATCCATTCGAACATCGCAGTTGTTAAGTAATCGTCGCTTAATTTGCATCGTTAAGAATAAGAGCTAGCCTATCTATGGTCGTAGGTTGAAATCCCAACAGTGAATAAAAATTTTTTTTTTGTTGTGCTGTTCTAAAATATATGTTTTTTTATACAAAATTTTTTTTATGAAAGTCCAAAATGTATTTTTTTTATAAATTAAAAAATATGTAATAATTAAATATAACGAATCAGCGAATTAAAAAAACTGATTTATTTTTAAAAATGTTTCAAAAAAAATTTTTTTACAAGGAAATTAAAAAACGAATACGAGATCTCGGACTGTCGAGTCGAGACTAACTGCATTATTCTGTATCACGAACATGCACACCAACGATGAGAAAGACACGAGGAGCAATATTTTCTTCCATACAAAATTGTATTGCTTCTCGTGTCTTTCTCATCGTTGGTGTGCATGTTCGTGATACAGAATAATAGTCTTTTTGCATAATTTTGTATGGATCCCAGATCTCGTGTTTGTTTTGAGCTCGTTTACGAGTTCGACTTTTTTATATGATAATATAGAATTTTTTTAATAAAAGGTATTTTTTCATTGTTAGCTGCTTAAAATACGTCACTTAAAAATAAACAAAAATTCATAATTTTTATATGAAAAAAATCTAAGTCTTTTTATATAATCTTCTATGGAGACATTTATATGAAAAAATTCTTAGTCTTTTTGCATAATTTTGCATGAATCCGAGATCTCGTGCTCGTTAACGAGTCCGACTTTTTTATATGAAAATATATATTTTTTTAATAAAAAGTATTTTTTCTACTACGTCAATTTAAATCAAAAAATTTCAATATTTTTATATGAAAATATTTAGTATGAATTTAATATTTAAATTAATATGAAAGTCTCTTTATTTAATTTTGTATAAAGAAATTTATGGAAACTTTCTTTTTCATATATCATATAATGGAGTTTTTATTTTAATATTTATTAATTTCACTGACAAATTTTTCAAGTTTTTCTTAGGATAAGTCACTTCGAAAAATTTATGGATCTGAGATCTAGTGTTCGTTGCGAGATCGTTTACGAGTCCGCGATTTCAATTCCGAAATCTCGTGTTCGTTGCGAGCTCGTTCACGAATCGTTCTTCGTTTGGTGTTTATTGGGTATTGACATATCTGACAATGTGGTTGTTGCAATAACTCTTTGTTTTTTGCTTTTCGCCAATAGCTTCAGATAATTACTTAAGACAAAAAATAAGGGTATTCACTTCACTGCTGTAATTTCCGAAATGCTGAAATTTACGAAAACCTTTAGTGGAATTGTTGTTTTGGGTTTCCGAAGTTTGCTTAAATTTAATCACCTATTGAGTTGATGAAAAATAATCATCGGAAATTTGCGAAGAAAAGATGTGTTCAGTAACCATACCCAGTAGTTTCCGGCATCATTGACGAACTTTTCGTGATGATTTCTTGAAGGAAGTTTGTGCATGAGCTGCTGACTTAAAAAAAATTCATATAAAATATAATGCAAAGCACCGGTTGTCAGCGCCTAACTTTTTCCACTCTATTACAACAACTTGAAGATATTCATGATTGTTATAATTCGCCGAATCGTTCAGAAGCTCAACTGCAACAGCGTTTTCACTTCTTCAACGTTTTGGCATAACATTACTTCACGAATTTTATTGCACGTTTTGATTTTAATTCCTTGACAAATGTTCTTTGTATTCCTGTCTACTTTTCGTTAACGAAACTTCCTCAATATTTCGATATTGGGTTCGTGCATGATAAATCCCGACGTTTAAAATTTTCGTCAATGAAATGTATGGCCAAATCAGCATGTTTCATCAAGGATCAAGAAAAATCGTACATGATTCATTCGAGATTTCTTCAAAACTGGAACTACTGGGTAAGCAAATCTGTTTAATGAGTGTGGGTCGTTGTGAATATGATAATTTCGATAAGAAGAAGAGCATTCTGTCAAATCCCTCCTAAGAGCTGATGCAATGTATGCGAGCAAGAACAAAAGTATCATTAATTATATTGAAGTCGATCATACAATTTAGTTTTGCTTCTTTTTTTGGCATTATTTTTCTATTAAAAGGCAGAAAGCAAAAGTTTTTTAATATAATTATTTGTTTTGGTAGCAAGGCCACCAACGAAATGAAACAATGACGATTTTAAGCTTGACAAATGCATGTGAAAAAAACGAAACATTACAAATGGTCGCTCACTTCAACTCCTCGAAAATTTCCGATTTCTGAAATGTCAGTAATGAAGTGAATACCCCTATTGTTTCTAATAATGGCAAGATGAGTTGGAATAATTAAAATTTTGCGGTTCAAGCATATAATATACTTGTATCATATTTTTATTTCAACTGAACAAATATTTGGGAATGATTGTCGAGGCAAATTTTGTTGTTGTGCTTAAAATTGCGGCTTTGAACAGAAATTGTGCGTGTTCAGTTAAAATCAGGGACCGTAACGGTTATGATTTTTTCCAAAAAGTCAACAAATAATCGTTATTTTTGACCGATTTTCATTTCGATCAAAAATAAAAGTTAAAATTTGACTTATATTTTTTTGATCAAAAATATAAATTAAAATTTGACTTTCATTTTTTGACCGGTTTTATATCGATCAAAAATATAAGTTAAAATTTTACTTTTATTTTTTCGATCAAATATAACTGTTAAAACTTGACTTGATAAAAAATATTAGTTAAAATTTTTCTTTTATTTTTTCGATAAATTATAATTAATTAATAATTAATTAAATAATACTTTAATTAAATTTTTATTGATAAAGATCAAGAATAAAAATTATTTCTTACTTCAATAGAACAGTCATTAAGCAGAATATTGATTTTTTTATATCGAAAAAATAAAAGAAAAATTTTAACTAATATTTTTTATCGCAAAAATCGAAGTCAAGTTTTAACATTGACTCTCTCTCACTTAAATTATTATTTAATTTATTATAAATTACCTATTATTAATTATTAATTAATTATAATTTTGTATGCACCTTTTACACCTATTCGTAGCAGTTTTGCTAAGAGAAAAAAAAACATTACTATCGATCTTCATATCGTTGTACATCGTTATTTAAATGACATCGTTTAGTTGCTTATCATTGCACATTGTGTTTTCAATCATTTCGCAAACGACTGAGACAGTGGCTTCAAGTAGATGATATAAAAATTAAAATATGACTTTTACTTTTTATCGAAAAAATAAAAGTCGAATTTTGGCTTTTATTTTTGATCGAAATAAAATTGGTCAAAAAATAACGATTATTTATAGACTTTTCTAAAAAAAACAGAAAAATTAAAATTATTATTACTTAGCAAACAAGCATTACATTGCTATATTCAAATATCAAATAGACTTAATCTTTCCACTTGACTTTTTGAATAGAAATTTCAGAAATAACTGTTATTTTCGGTACCTGTTTTCGGTACCTGGTTCAAATGAGTTCAGTTTAAAAATGTATAAATTTCAAATCGATACAAAACTTTTGTGTTTATTGGGGAAAAGTTCTTCTTTAAATACTTTGCCAATCCATTCTAATTGCTTTAGATTAAATGCGGGCAAAGTCGCCAGTAACAGCTATATCTTTTTTAGCACATATTTAAGTTAAAATCATGTGATTATAAAAAATAGATAATTTATTCATATAACGAGTTTATAATCACCATTTTATAAGCTACTTAAATCCATGCCATCGTACTTTGTCCACAGTAGCTTTTGCTAAGCTCCAACTCTCACTTTTTGACTAATTATTTCAGTGCTTCTTATTAGTAACACAAAAAAAAAGACATAATTATATAAAATTTAATCACATTTATCACTAGCGAGCCTTACCTTGAGAGGATAAAAGAATTTTGTTTTTGCTTGATGCACTTTTGTTGTTCCCTTTTTTTATTAATTTTTCTTTCGCAGATTGGTTACCAGAAGCTAAAACTTTGCATTGAATTTTTTTTTCTGCTAAGCTTTACACTGCTTGCATTGACTCAGGCTTTTTAATAATCTTTTAATATGAGCAAACAAAGTGTAGTTAATGCATTTATAAGCAAGGACTTGTGTGTTATAAAGTTGTTGGTTGGTCCTTGTGCTTTGCGTCCTTTAGTGGTGTTGGAATTTATAATCAAACAGAGCCGCTTACACAGTTTATGGTTGTAAGTTTTAGTATCGTGTTGCAAGGGTTTAAAGGCTTAAAGCTTTTCGTATGCTGGTTATTATTACTGGCCAGGAAGTCTTGGTTGTCCTTTAATATGTGGTTAATTGTAACTTGCAGTAAGTTTATGTTTGGGTCTGGTTTTATATGACTACCACACGCACAGGTACGTAGTCAAAGGGAAAGTGAAGGGTCCAAAACTCTCATAGTGCCCGGGAGTAAACCAATCCAAATACGACATATCAAGAAAATTTAGAAAATGTTTTTTAAAAAACTTTTGTACTGTATAAAAATAATTTTATTTTAACAAAAATTTCACCGCATCTAATTTAAAAGTATAATAAAATCTCAAGTCCAAAATAAATTTCAATAAAATGTGCATTTTTTTCAAGGTATGAGTCGAGATCTCACAGTTGTAAACCATTAAAAGTTAATTTTACTTGAGATATAGTGCAAATTTTCAAACTAATTCCAACAAAAATGCAGGAGAGAATTAAGCGAATGGAAGTCGTTGCAAGGAGTAGATTGCAAAGAGAAAAAAGTCTGCCATTCAGGTGTCTTAATAGTCAGTGGAGCTCTTCGAAACGATCTGCATAGTTTCTTCAAATTTAAGTTAGATTATACTTTTTATTTCGAAATTTTAAAATGAATTTTCAGTTATAGAGTTTTTCATAAAAAGGTCCCAGGTAAAGAATTTATATAAAAAATGTGCATACCTTAGTAAAATATTTATATGTACAACTCTTCAAATGCAATTCTTATTTATTTGTTAGTATATTATTTTTTATTGAAATAGTTTTAAAGGCTAATATTTAATATTAGTCGGCCTTTGTAGTCTAGTGGATCGGCCTTTGTAGTGTAGTCTAGTAATCCGGGCTCGGGCATGGTTTTTTTCACTTTCTTTATTCTTTCTTACATTTAAGAATTATGGAAAACTAAATATACACAGATAAATTGTTGAAAATGTGGAATTAAGGGACAGGACACAACTAAGGGCTGGAAATACTTGCCGAGGTTAAGGCATAACACTAGCCTCGGTTAAAAGCAATTCAAATTGTCTTTCACGGTTGTTTCGCCTAATTAATAATAATGCACGTATGGTTCCAATCAAAATTTTTAAAATGGTAAATGCCCTTATCCACTTGGCATATAATTTGAGTGTACACAATTATTTTGTAAAATTTATCAAATTTTATTAGCTTTTTAAAGCTGTTATTTTATCGTTTCGATAGTTATAAAAAGAGTTATAAAACCTTGTTCTTATGCCTAAAATGTCAATTAAATACACTCCTGCTTTGTTCAACAGTAAAGAAGCCCTAACTTCATCTGTTTTTTTTCGATAAATTGAAATTTAAATAAAAAAAATTATTTAAATTAATTACATATGGTATATTGTACTTTAGTGAGTTCAGTACTTGTTTCTTTCTCGCAAGCTGCTGTGTTGAGCATACATTTTAAAGTAAGTTTACTTCGAAAATTATTTTAATAGTGTTCCCATTCTCGTCCCAGGCTGAAATTTTGAGAGAACTTAGATAAATTATCATTAATTAATATATATTTTTTTCAAAATTTTTAAAAATTATTTTCATAAAAATATTTTTTTTAAACATTTATGCAAAAAAAACGTAAATATTTGAGAAATTTTAAAGTTTTATTATACAAAATAAGCCTTTTCAAAATATCTTTAATATGAATCTAAAATCGTTGCTCTATCTCAAACTTAACCGAAATTATGATCAAATTAAAATCAGTCCTCAAGAAAAAAAATCGAATTTTTTTCAATTTTTGTGTACCCGTAACTCAGTAACCATTCGAAAAAAATAAAAATTACAAATTTATTTTCTAAATTGTAGCCAACACTACTTGTATACAAAGTTTAAACCAAATCAGAGAGGGTCAGGTTGAGAATTTAATTTTTTTTTGTCGAAAAGCAATGGAATCACTCAGCATAAAAGTTTTCTAGCAACTTTCACTGATATAAAAACGTTTGTACCAATATGGATAAAATGTAGCGAATGGGTTAAGTCGTTGGATAATTCTGATGTCAGATTCGGATTCAGCGAACAAAATTACTTCAGCTTTTTATATTTGCTCACATAATTAATTCGCGCTAAAACAGGCTTCTGTTCGAATGATACATTTTATAACTCAGTTTTTGTGGATGGTTTTTGTTTTTATTTTTCCTTTAAAGAAAATGTTCATCAAACATTAGAACTACGAGGGGTGCCTTTTATATTTCGGGATTAGAGAACAAAAACAAATATTAATCATCGAAAATCACTTTATTGTTTTTCAAAATATTCTCCATGAAGATCTATACACTTTTCCATGCGTTTGAACCAATTGTCGAAGCACTTTTGCCACTCTGATTGAGGTATCTCCAAAACATGCATTCTGAATGCCGCAACCGCTTCTTCGGGCGTCGAAAATCGTTGTCCACGCAGTTTATTCTTCACGGTTGGGAATAAAAAGAAGTCATTCGGTGCCAAGTCAGGACTATACGGCGGATGACCCATCAAATCGATGTTTTGGGTGCTCAAAAATGCAGTTGTTTGATCCGATGTGTGAGAGCTCGCATTGTCGTGCTGAAGAGTGATCCGTCTTCGGCGGTTGGTTTTCCTGATTTCTTGCAAGACAACTGGCAAACAAATGGTTGTGTACCACTCAGAGTTGACTGTTCTGCGTTGTTCTAGTGGTACGGTTGCGACATGTCCATATTTTCTGAAAAAACAGACGACCATTTGCTTGGACGTGCTTCGTGCGCGAACAACTTTTGTTGGATTTGGCTCATCTTGAAACACCCATACAGTCGACTGCTGTTTACTTTCGGGCTCATACGCGTAAATCCACGATTCATCACCTGTCACGATGTCGTAGACGTGTTTCGAAGCACCGTGATCGTATTTTTTGAGCATTTCCTTCGACCAATCGACACGAGCCTTTTTTTGAGCGATTGACAAATTGTGTGGGATCCAACGCGAACAAATTTTTTTGACAGTCAAATGTTTATGCAATATTGAATGTATGCTGGTCCCACTTATACCTAAGGTTGCCTCAATCTCACGATAGGTAACATGACGATCTTGCAATATCAGTTCGCGCACAGCATCAATGGTTTTCGGAACAACAGCTGATTTCGGACGACCTTCACGAAATTCGTCTTGGAGTGAACTACGACCACGATTGAATTCACCATACCATCGAGACACTGGTCCTTGATGGAGCTTCATCGCCAAAAATTGAATTAAGTTCATCCATGCACTGTTGCTGTGTTAATCCACGTCGAAAGTTGTAAAAAATAATCGCACGAAAATGTTCACGATTTAATTCCATTTTTGGACCGAGATGAATCTTTTAAGTTACTATAAACAACACAAATAGCGCTCGTATGTCAAAACGTTCTGAGTACGTATAAGCCAACATATGTCAAACTTTGCGATAGAGCTTTCAGTTAACAGATTGTAACACCAGGGTTGCCAAATCCCGAAATATAAAAGGCACCCCTCGTAAAAGTAATTTCTACGAGCAACTTTATCGTTTTTTAAAGTGTGCATTTTTAAGCACTGCATTGTCTCCATACCCGCTTTTATATTTTTTTTACTGGCTTCTCCTAGGCCGGCATGTCTGCCAAATGAGCTGATGTAGCAGCAGTGCTGCATGCATCTCACGGCATTAGTGCTGCACTCATCTCACGGTATCAATTCTGTATTCATACCGTCAGATGCATGCTGCACTGCTGCTATGGCAGTTCATTTGGCAGACATACTGGCGTAGAACATGCCTATAGAAAAAAGATAAAGGCAGTTATGGAGGCTTGCATGTCTACTGGAATTCCAAAACATGTTATCCAAATGAGAACATCAATAGAAAACTTTATGTTCGCAGCTCTATAAATCTAATTTGAGGTTAGTTTTTTCGTCGACTTAAATTCACTCGAATTTTGCATTGCCACAAATGCTTTACACCAGAAATGCCTGGGAAACGTATTTGAAGTGTACAAAAAAATGAAACGAAATTACCAACAAAGAAAAGCACATAAAAACAACAACATGTGCACTGGCGATCGTGCACAAGTGCAAATTGTTGAAAACAAAAAGTGTATTCGTCGAATTACAACAATCATGAAAGTATTGAAGTTGTTGTCCTTTTAAATTAATCGGAGTTTTGCATTAGCAGACATGATTCATACCTCACTTAGAAGTAGAGACAAAGTTTTCAAAATTTCAAAAAGTGTCTTCTAAACTTAGCATTAAATTAAAACCCGCCACATTCCTTCCATTGGCAGGCCTGCTTTGTTTTTCATCTGGGAAGTTTTCAATTTGGTTTCAAAATACATGCATCGATTTTTGCGCATGTTGCTATCTGTTGATTTTGCTGCTGTTGCTAACAGCATCAGTCTTCAATTGATTTCCTTTTCAACATAACTTCGCAACGTAAACTATCTGAGCTGGTCTCCATGCTCACTCAAATGTCGCCAACTTCTTGTGTTGGCTATAAGACTGTTGGCAACATTTTTTAATGCGTGTGTATGTGTGTGTGTGTATGTTTGTATCTCTGCTGTGGAGACATGTATTGATGATGATGATGTTGATGATATTTGTGCCTTTAATCACTTTTGGCACAAAATTACTGCCAATAGCTAGCTCTCCAGAGACAATGACAAGACAAATTTTCGCTTTCATTATTATTAACTTCAGATGCATCGAAATGATGTCCAAAGTGGTTTTGTACTTTTTTGGGCATTAACCGCATTGAAAGTAAAAGTTGACTGTGCCACCACCACCACCTCAGTTTTGAAATTTACTAACAGGTTATTTATTAAGGATGTGCATATTTTTAATAGTAGCAGTGATAACAATTTGCAGCGATAATTTTTATTTTTTTTTTTCCAAATCTTGTAATGACTGATATGTACCTTTTTTTTAAACAGATGAGTCTTTTTTATGGCATAATTTAAGAATGCCTATATATATTCCAAAAAATCGAGTTTTGGTTTTGAAAAGTTTTTTTACAATTGTTAATGATTCATTCATGAATCATATCTTTCAAATTTTTCACACATGAGACTTAGGCCCGGTCTCAGCAACTATTCTTAAGTTGTACTTAAGTTTAACCAATTGGTTTTTGCTGATTAGTTAAATTATTTTGCAAAATATAAGCAGTTGTTGGCTGTCGATGACTTAAGCATAAATTAAATAACGCATTTTCCATATTTAAGATAAACGTAAGTTGAACTTACGAACTAACAGCACCTGAACACGGGTCAAACAGTGGTCTCTTTGAAGTTAGTTAGAGCAAACAAGGATTGAACATTGGTCGTACAAATATCATAATATTATTTTTCTTAATGTTAAAAATAAATCTAAAAATCAGTACATTGAATATTTTTTCAAAATTATTTTTGCACTAAACATTTTGAACGTTGTAGATTCCAAAAATGTAATTTTTAAAAATACTGGATGGATTTTCTTCAAACTTCTGCTTCAAAAAGCACTGAAAAGTGAGTTAAAAATTCGAGATATGTTTGAATAACCTATGAAAGAGTTCTTGGTAATAATAAAAAAATAGTAAGGATAAAAAATTAAAAAAAAAATTATTTTTGTTTGACACCAATAACTTTCTTATATCTTGAAAACTATAGAAAATTTTAGTACAATGAATTTTTGTATATAACATCGTTACCTATAGTAAAAAAAAAAAACTATTCCAAATTCAAAGTTTTGACTTTCGACGCAAATAGCTGCTTTGTGTTTGAATATATTTCATTCAATTTTATTTTGTCTAAAAGTTCAATTAAATTAGTTGCAAAAAATGATTGCAACAGTTCCGTTAGCTAAGGATTTATATTTTTAATCTTTTTTTTTTTAAAAGTCCAAAAAATGTCGTTTTTTCCCAAAAAATGGTGCAAAAGTTGTTTTTGTTGCAAAAATAATAAAAATCGAAAATTACAATTTTTGTACTCTTTAATATGCCGTATCATTTGTATGCAAAAACTATTTCAGTTTGACACAAAATTGGTTTTTCTATTTTTTTTAAGAAAAATGCAGGGGTGCTCCCTTTAATTTTTTTGACGAATTTAATTTTTTTAAATGTTGTTTTTTATAATTTTTAAAAAAACTTTGCCTTTGAGAGTAATTTCTACAGCCACCCCCTATCCCCTTTTTTGTATTTGTTCTTACATAATAATAGTCAAGACAATAATTCAAATTATCTACAATGACAATAATCAATATGCTTCTAATCCCAAAATATACCTTTAAAAAAAAATCATGTTAAATAAAAAGTAATATTTAAATATATGGCCTAATATGCATTGATAAATTGATTAGAATTAATGTTTTTTAACTAAGGCCGAACAAGGGCCGAACAAGGGCCGAACAAGGGCCGAACAAGGGCCGAACAAGGGTTGAACAAGGCTTGAACAACGGACTTACAGCACCTGAACAAGGGTCAAACAGCGGCCTTTTTGAAGCTAGTTAGACCAAACAAGTATTGAACATTGGTCGTACAAATGTCATATATAAATTTATAGTTATACATATGTTTATTTGGCGTGCCGAATTGTTGATATTAAGTTTTGCCATGCAATTTTTTATGAGAGGATAAAAACTGTTTTGTAGTTATCTGATTTTCTCTGTGATTTTTCATACATAATAAAGAAAATAATTAAAATTATCTATTATGATAATATTACAAAAGTTGTTTTAAATATAATAAAATACATAAATTACATATTATGTATTATGCTTCCAAGCCCTAAAGATACTTTTAAAAAACGAAAATTATGTTTAAGGTATTACCTGCGGTTCAAGCCAACAAAAATAACTTTTTTAAAATTGCTTTTTTAAAAGTGTTTTTCAATTTATCAAGTTTGGGTTTTTTTACGTGAAAGTAGACGTAATTTTCTAACTTTTTCCGTACTTTTTTTTTTTTTAAAAAAAAAAGTCCTGAAAGGAAAGTGAAAGATTATTTAGAGGAATTGATTGGAAACCATACGTGAATTATTGAATAGGCGAAACAAACGTGAAAGCCAATTTGAATTGCTTCTAACCGAGGCTAGTGTTATGCCTTAACCTCGGCAAGCATTTCTAGCCCTTAGTTGTTCCTGACCTTTTAATTCCACATTTTCCGCAATTTAGTTGTGGTTTTTTTTAGTTTTCCATAATTCTTAAATATAGGAAAGAACATAGAAAGTGAAAGGAATCATGCCCGAGCCCGGATTCGAATCAGGGACCTCCTGGTTGACAGTCTAGCGCACTCTCCACTAGACTACAAAGGCCGACTTTTTATGTTTTGATGTTTTTTATCCCCCCCTGCGATAAAAATGGGTACGTAAAAATGAGAAGGCACACGGGGTGACGTTTTTCTTGATAACCACCGGGGTGTCGTACCGGTATTTGGTTGGAAATCATATTAGGCAGGTCCTGAACTAAGAAGGATATTTCCAAAATATAAAAAATGGACAAAATGGCGCGATTTTTAAAAAAAAGTTAAAAAATTAGCTGGTTTTTTTTGGGTTTTTGCCCCACCGCTCCCCCGGTAGTAATGTTCGCCCAATTATCCTAATTCAGAACCTGCCTGACATGATTACCTATAAAACACCGACCACTGCATCTTCATCCGACTGCTGGATTTCAGGGTGTGTGCCACTGGCATTAGAATTCGTTTTAGAGGTATAGTTCCTCGGGCAAAGTTTCTTATTTTTATCCCTAGAAAACGATTTTCACTGAGCAATGGCCGATTTTTAAATCGACCTGCCCTAATATACATATATAGCTCTGTAGCTCCAAAAATAATTCGAATTTTAAAAAATCCTTTTAAGGCATTATTTTTGAAGGATTTTAGAAGACATTTATGAAAAAAAAAAAATCAAAAAAATTTTTAACCGCAGGTCATACCTTAAATAAAAGGTTATCTTAATATATAAAAGGCAAGCACGCTGCTCCGTGCCCAATGCCTCTCAAACTGTCCAGCCCGAAAGTATGCACATATTAATACATGAAAAGCTAGCATGCTGCTTCGCACACAGTATTTCTCAAACTGTTATTATTTTTTGCCAGTAAAGTACTTTTACAAGACATACTGTTTTCAAAAATGTTCAGCCTGAAAGTGTGCACAGAAAATATATTTGATACTTATCAGTGATACTTTTACAATAGTACGTTTATATTGTATAAAAAGTTATAACGAATTTAATGAAATTATTTTGAGTCGATTTCAGTCGATTGTACCAAAAAATATAATTTATCAGCTGCAAAACGACACCTGAGCTGCTACGTATATGACAATTGCAAAGCCAGTTTGCAAAGTTGTGTATGAATTTTTGCACTTTTACACTTGAACTAATTTTTCAACACTGCTTCAATACGTAAAGTGTTATTTAAAGTGATACATTTGTATTTTTCAAAAATCAATTGAATAAAAAATCAAGCTGTAAAAAGAGAAAAAGTGTTTTCGGCAAATGGTTCCAAAAAGGAAGTGTGCGAAGGAAAGAAATTTATACTAGTATATAAATATTTGGCCATAAAAAACTTGGAATGTATGCATTTAAATTTCTTTGGATTTCTAAAGGATTTGTCGTCTTGTACATATTTGGTCGAACTTGGATAGAATTAAAAAAAAATTGGCTATTTTAGCTTTAGCAATGACTTTGACCAAGCTTCCATTAATCAATTGAACTTGTATTGACTGGGACTTAAAATGCATTGATAGCCTAAGTAAAATAATGTTTTTTAACTATGCCCGAACAGCGGATGAACAGTGGTTGAACAACGGACTTACAGCACCTGAGCACCAAAGGGTCAAACAGCTGCTGCTTTGCAGTAATCTTGGCCAAACAAGGGTCGAATAGCGGCCGTACAACGGGATTTTGCAGGGCTTTTGGCCGAAAAGTAGCCAAATAACGTCAAACAGTGGCCGTACAGGTGTCATATATATAGTTATATATAATATTCATATATTTATTGGGATGAGCCGATTTGTTTATTTTAGGTTTTTACATGAATTTTTTAAGAGGGGACAAGAAAGATTCTAGAGGCATGTTATTTTATCTGTGAAGTAAAACGTACGCTACCCCATTTCGACATGTCCGAGCAGCGGCTTTACATTGATTGAACAACGGACTTACAGCACCTGAGCACCAAAGGATCAAACAGTGGCTGCTTGGAAGTAATCTTGGCCAAACAAGGGTCGAACAGCGGCCGTACAACGGGAATTTGCAGGGCTTTTGGCCGAAAAGTGGCCAATTAACATCAAACAGTGGCCGAACTAGTGTCATATATATAGTTATATATAATATTCATATGTTTATTGGGTTGAGCCGAATTGTTTATATTAGGTTTTTACATGAATATTTTAGGAGGGGACAAAAAAGATTTTGGAGTTATGTTATTTTATCTGTGAAGTAAAACGTACGCTACCCCATTTCGACATTTTTGTTATTATTTCAAAATTTAGTTTTCCCCTATATGTTCGTTTTTTAACCCTTTGACGACGAATGGGTGAAAGATAACCCATTTACGTTTTTAAGTCGTGTGAGCACAATTTTTTAGATATTTTCATAAAATTGGGCTTAAAGGATTAAAAATCAATGTGGCTTTTAACGTGTGCCACATTTTTTAACTTGTTTTTATTTTAAGACAAAGAAAAAACTAGGAAGCCCAAAAATATTTTTTTTCCATAGGTATATATTAATCCAGATTTCTTAGAGACTACATATATAGGTACCACAAACGATTTTCAGATACTAGCGGATATATTTTCTCATACTAATTATGTCAAAATCTTTATGAATCAGCTACTCCAACCAAGTAAGAAACAAATTTTTTCAAACAAACATGGGTTTTTCTTAAACAGAATACTTACAGTAAAAAAAATTAAAATTAAAATTAAAAATATTCCATCGGTGATGACAATTTCACAAAAAAAAATTTAAAAATTATTTCGGTTTGTTTGTCGTCATTAAAGGGTTAACTGATACTTAAAATAAAAACTTCGGCCTATCATGCAAATTTAAAATGGATTCGATCGGTCGAAACAATGTTATAGTAAATCAAAAGAAAATATAAATTTTTCTATTGTTTATTTAGCTATAAATATCGTTTATGCTAAGAATACATGTATTTGATATAGATCTTTTATAGTGAAATTTAAGAAAAAATATTGGAAACAAAGACAATATTATTGCATCAAAAGTGTAAATGTTTTCGTTTAACCCCCCCTCAAACACATATTCTGAAAACTTCGAACAAACACGTATGCCTGGACAGACCCCAATACGTTTTTATGCATTTGTATGGCAAAAAGGGTACCGTAACTTTGAATTTCTAAGTATGCTCGTTTATTATTTTTGTCTTTAGACTTTTTTTTTGATTTGTTGATATATGTAGCTACCTAAATGTAAAAAAATGTTTATTCATTTTGTGGAATGCATGAAAAACAAGTATAATCAACTTTAGAATATTGTTGGCACACAGGATTAGTGCATTTGGTGCAGTAAAAATGTGTCTTCCTACGAAGCTTTTCGCCTTGCGTGGCACAAATTCTGCAATCTTTTCTGGAATTCAGTGTAATAGGGCCGCTTTGTTGGTAGGCAGCATGTTGCTGGGAATATTCAACGGCTTTTTTTGCTACGCCTTCAACTTTCTCGGTGTAGTGCACAGTGGATAGTAAATTTACTTCTTTGTTCTTCTTTGGAACGTAGCTGCACAATGATACAAGGTTATCATAGAAACCGAACACAGATGAAAGCACTGGCCGTTTGCTGTCTTTTTTCACTTCTTTGGGAAGACACCTTTTGTTGGATCTAATGGTGCCAACGTATGCTAGTCCAATCGACGAAAGACGTTTAGCTGAGTCTAATGTTGTAAAGAAGTTATCAGCAATAATAGTTCTGCCGCTGTTGGCGTATCGATTAGCCAAACTCATGAGCACATTTTCGCCTTGGTTTGTCTCTCGTTGTTCTCCCTCTTTACCAGTGTATAGTTTTCCTTGCAACGGATATTTGGTTTTCGCATCGCATGCCCACCATACTTTTATGCCATACTTTGCGGGCTTTGATGGGATGTATTGCGTGAACTTTGTGCGCCCACGGTGTGGAAATAGCTGCTCATCGATGGTTACACTTTCGTATGGTTCAAAACTACTGGCAAGATTGGGAAAAAATGAATGGGAGCAGGCTCCGAGCAGCTTTGTCGGTTTGTTGACGAAATGCACAAAATCTGTGTTTTCACCGCTTTGGTCTTCAAATAAATCTAGTTCTTCGTCTGCTTCTGTGTGAAGTGCGAAATCACGCTGCTGATAGTTGTTGCTGGAAATTATCAGTAAGGCTGCCTGTACGCAAGCGCATATTGTACATAAATTCTAAATCCTCTGCTATAACAACAGTAATAATTTCACTTTAGTTTCCGCACAAAAAATTTATATTTCGGACTGCCGATGTTGAATATTCAGCATTCAATAATAAACTAACTGAACTCAAAACCAAAATCACAAACGGAAGAAAGAAATAAGAGAAAAATTAACACAAAAACTAACTGGAAGCAAACATCTGCATTGAATTCACATAAAAACAACCCAAAATATAAAAATAAAAATACCTGGAAACAACAATCTGCATTGTATTTGCAGAAAAATAACGCAAAATGTGTAAAAAAATAATTTATTTTATAAAAATTGTGTAGGGGTCTGGAAAGGCATATGTGTTTGTTCGATGGGGACTTTTTTTGCAGTATTTTTCGTGTTGGAACGATATTTTAGATTTTTTTTTTTTTTAAATAGAAAGCCAACAATATTTTAGCGGCTACCGGGAAATACAAAATGAATAAACATTTTTTTACATTTAGGTAGCTACATATATCAACAAATCAAAAAAAAGTCTAAAGACAAAAATAATAAACGAGCATACTTAGAAATTCAAAGTTACGGTACCCTTTTTGCCATACAAATGCATAAAAACGTATAGGGGTCTGGCCAGGCATACGTGTTTGATCGAAGTTTTCAGAATATGTGTTTGACGGGGGGTTAAATCATACCTTAACTAGATGTATGTTTAATTAACGCTCAAAAATGAAATATGCCTGGCCAGAACCATGTGTTTGTCCAAGGGTTAAACAAAGCTTTTATACGAAAAACAGCATTATTTATGAGGTCAATTTAAATCATTAAGGTTGGGTTCTATGAAATTACTCTACAAGTAATTGCTAACGTTTAATCAGA
This sequence comes from Dichetophora obliterata, assembly GCA_963920525.1. Taxonomy (NCBI): domain Eukaryota; kingdom Metazoa; phylum Arthropoda; class Insecta; order Diptera; family Sciomyzidae; genus Dichetophora; species Dichetophora obliterata. The sequence goes on along the minus strand of OY986438.1, from coordinate 17,695,180 downwards.
AAACATAAGGTCATTTAAAGAAAGATGTTCCAATAAAAAATGGAGCCACATGTACTTGACCTTGAAACTTGAATTTCCGAATAGGCGCTTGTTTATTGAACTTTGGTATATGTCATTAAATTAAGCGCACACAAATTGTCATACCTGTAATGTCCCCAACTTGGTTGATATTTAATAATGCACAGCGTTGAATATTATAATAACACAAAAGCTTTCAAAATTGGCGCCTGCATACATTAATGACTTACTAACTAACTGTGTACAGGAAAAAATGTAGAAAAAAAATATAAAAAAAGAATATATAAAGCAAACAAATTACCAAAATAGCAATAATTAAACACTTGAGGCAGTAAATAAGGAAATCGCAATATAAACAATTTTAAAAATAGCTAACAAACATTACGGAAAATAATTGTTTATCACTTAAATGATTTCAGTAAAAATGCGAAAAAGTCAAAATAAGCCAATAAAAATGGCAATACAAATAGACAAAATCAACGCAAGTACGTGAGCAAAAATTTAATCAAAAGCTAAGGAATTTTATAGAAAACACGTGGTAAACAAATTCTTTTTCTCTCACTTTAATAAAAAAATAAAATTATCTTGAAATTCAAACAAAGGTTGTTGATATGTTGAAAAATCCTAAAAATATATTTGTTTACCTACTTGTATTATGTATTTAAAAGACTAGACAGCTTTTGGCATAAGAGGTCTTGTGCAAGGTTCCAAAATACTAAAAAGCTCTTGAAAGCTTTGCAAATCTACTTTAGTCAAATAAAAGTTTATAGATGATTAGAGCAAAAATCTATTAATAACATTAAAAAAAAATGAAATCGTTGCGCGTGCAATACCGCGTATCCGCCACATGCACATATACACATACAGTGCTAGTAAAATTTTACAGGAGACTATTGAATGGAACTTCAACTGAACAAAACATTTATTGAAATGAGATATTTGCTTTGCTCTTTAATAGGCATTTAATGACAATTCAAAATAATGCATCAATCAAATGATTGATGATTTTGATGATGATGAATGATTGATCAAAATAAAATGAAATTTTATTTTAGCATTTTTGCAATATACGCGGTATTGCAAGTGGCGGATACGCGGTATTGCACGCGCAACGACGAAATGCTTTAATAAAAAATAAATCACCGCAAACACAATAACAATAACAAAAACAATAAACAAAGTCGAAACAAAACAAACATACAAGTTGCATTGAGCTAAAATAAACGCGAATGCATCGAGCAAAATAACAAAATTATAAACAACAAAAGAAATAATAAAAAAAAAACCAAAACTTGCTCCCATACATTTACATCGCATGCATGTTATGCAAAAAAGAAAGGAGAAAAAACACTCACGCATGAGCCACTAACAACAAAACAATCAGCGCCACAAAGTGTTGCCATATTGTTGCAAAGAAAATTTCTTGCATTCAGAAATGTATGAAAAACAAAACAAAAAAGAAACATGACAAGCAAAAGTAATGAAATTATTATTATTATGCCTCGTTAGTAAGAGCGTTAAGTGCACAAAGGAACGAATTTTGCTTAAAATTATAAGGAAAAAATTACTTCTGTTCAGTGACGGATCTAGAGACTGTTCGTTTAGGGGCGAAGGGGGCTTAATTATCAGAATTGATAGTTCATACATTTTCCATAAGAACAGTTAAAAAGTTTAAGGATATAAGGTAATCACCAAGGCTAGGATTTCGATGACATGTCATTTTTTCTGCTGCTTCTAAGACATTTCCTGCTCATTTAAAACATCCATTTATGTTTCCCGATTTCTAAATATGAAAAGTTTTTAGGTCAGTTTTTCGCAATTTTTCATCGTCATTTTTAATTTTCATGTCATTTTTACTGGATTTAGGGCATATTATTGTAATTTTTAGTGATTTTTAAGTTATTCTATTGTCATTTTTGGACATTTTTTATTTTGCATATTCGGTTTTTAGGTCATTTTATTTGATTTTAAAATAATTAGTTTTTTTCATTTGTTTTCGTACTAATAAATGAAAAGAATGCAAATTTTTAAACATATTTCTTTAACAACAGAGTCCTTTCAATCAAAAAAATGACCTCTTGAAAAAGCAGAAGCTTTGTTTACAGACCTTGATGAAAAAAAACTCTGCGCGTGTTTTAACTGATGAAAGGGTATGTAGAAAGATGAAACAAGTGTTAGATAAAAACTCAGGATATGCTAGTTTTTATTAACTCTATTTTTAAGCTCTATTGCTGAAATATCAGGGGATAAAAATTTTAATACTTTGAAATTAAAAGTGGAACTAACATCCGATGTCATATCGTATTTGAAATATGTTTCTCTCCTCAGTGCAGTAGTAGAAATAAGTTTTCTGTTAACAAAAACATTTTGCCAGGCAATTGAAGTTCTCGTGAATAACGTTGTAAACGACAAAATTAAAATTGTTCACTTTTGTTCATTTTACAAGCAGTTTTATTAATTTTTATTAATTTTTTTTTGGGTATGCGCTAAAAATGCCCCAAACTGCTCATCTGCTTACTCAGTTCTGTTTGTATACGTATAATATACAAGAGTGATTCTAACAGGTATTCGCAAAAAAAAAAAACACTAAAACAAGTTGTATACAACGTTACTCGCGATTATGCTTCAATTGACGTTCTTTCAATTTTAATAACTTAAAAATGTACCTTGTAATATATTGTAACGCTATTTATAAAAATTATATAAAATAAATTTAAAATTTAGTAATGTTTTATTTTTAAAGCTTTATTATTTGTTTAATTTTTATGTACTTGTTTGCATTTTTAAGGTAATTTTGGATAGTTTTTATGTCATTTTCTGCAGTTTTCAGGAAATTTTTGACATTTTTTTAGTTACTTTTTGCAGTTTTTTAGGTCATCAAAATCCGAACCCTGCTAATCACTTATAGATGATTGTTTGGTGCATATTTTGAAAATGGCTACCGTTTTTCGTCATAAGCTAGTGCTAAAAAGCTATAAGTAAAATTAAATTTTTTTTTCTTATTTCATGAACGAAATTTGAACATCTTTAAACATTTTTTTGTTAAATTATTATAAAAAAAATAAACTGGCCATTTCAGCCTTTGGAAGGACTTTGACCCAGCTTCTATTGATCAATTGTGTTGTGCGTGTTATTAAATGTTTGATCACAAATGACCGAGAACTGGACCTAAGCGCTTAATGCCGGCTCCAAACGGCTTATGTTCTCAAGAAGCTTTACATGGCAATTTTTACTCTCTGAGGCTTGCCATTGTCTGCAGAGAGTTGACGATCGAACAGAAAAATTAATTCAATTGAAAAAACTTTCTGTCTGAACTGGAATTGAACCGCGGTTCTTTAGCTTAGGGGCCAGACACTCTACCCACTAGGCTACGGCCGCCACAGTTTATTAGGTTTTGTTAAATTGTTAGGTATATTATTTTCAGTAGTTTTACAGATTTTGATATTCAGAGTTGAAAAATATTCCAAATATTGCATAATTAGTACTTAAAATATTATTTAAAAATTTATTTTACCCGATGAATTTTAACAAACTTTGGATTTTGTGAATATCTTATTTTTTAACAATATGTTTGATATTTCCAGTGGTTTTTTTAAACCATGAATTTTTTTGTTGTAGTTTTTAATAGTGATACTAAATAGTGAAATGTATGCGAAATATGCTATGCATGAGTGGAGGATGTGCAGCCTTAAAGGAAATTAATGCATCTTAATTGTTTTGCCTTAATGAATTTGATTTACGAAGGTTTAATACTTTGATATGAATTTTTTAATGGGAGATAAACGTGTTGTTCATCCGATTATGCAAAACAATTGATAATAAAGCAATTGATTATGATGACAATTGAATTGAATATAAACAGAACCAAACGTTTTCACTGAATATGGTGGGTCGTACCAGTTTTTGGGGTACCCCATAAAATTTCAATTCATTCAACCTGTGTACGTTTATCGTAAACACTTCATTTGAACAAAATAACACACAGAACTTTATTTTATCCCAACTGAAGTCTTTGCTAAAAATGGGTTGAATTGATCCATTGTTAGGTATACCCCCATATAACCCACGTTTTTGAAACACCTTCACTTAAACATTTTTTTTAACATTTCATAAAAAGCGTTTGTCGAAATAAATATTTCTTAAAAAATAGGAACTCAATTTAAACCAACTTTTAAAAACATTAATTAATTAGTTAATTAATTTACTGAAATTCCACAAAAAAAAATTATGTTGATTTTATATGATTTAAATACAAATTCTAAATGTTTGATAGTTTAAATCATACTTGATTTTAAATACAAATTCTAGTTGTTTGATAGTTTAAAATCGTTTATTGAGCTTAAGGTCAAAGTTAGAACAAGTAATTGTACTAACGAATCTTTCCAAAAAAAAAAAAAATTAAAAAGGTGTTAAGTTACTAATGAAAAAAAAAATTATGTATAAGAATTACTCTAGTTATCTTTTGTTTCATCCGAAATGTTGCTTGAAAGAAAAGCTTTAAAACTAATAACAGCAAGGAAGCTATTATTAACATCGGCATCTGCACTTTCTTCTTCAAGTTATGGCAATTTAATAGATATTTTCTTTTTTATAAACTTTTTAAAATTTTAAGTATTTATACTTGTTATTTCATACACCATTTTAATATTTAGAAAAATTATGCCATGTCCTGTTTTTACTTTGTGTTTGTAAATTTTGTAATATTAATATTTAATGCGGATCTATTTTGGATAAATAAGTAAGGAAACAAAAGTCGGGTTAGACTGACCAGAAAATACACTGTACCGCCTTATACACATGTTTAAAGTGAGCGGATTTTTTGGTTCAAAACTTGATTCGATCCCATTTCTCACATTTTTAATGTTCTCTCTCTAACACATATATAACACTTCTAATAGCAGCCCAATCAGCCAAACAAGCTTGGAATAAGCTTTAAACAAGCTTAGAACCGTAAGCATCAAGCTTGGAAAAAAACTTTAGATTACTATTGGAAAATGCTTACAAATAATTGTGGAATAAACGAACACGATCCCTTGGAAAAATATTATTTACCATAAGCTTAATCCAAGTGTTTATTTACAATTGGAAATTAGTATTTGAATAAGCTTTTTCCAAGTGTTTCTTTACAATTGAAAATTAGTATTTGAATAAGTTTTTTCAGGTTTTTCTTTACAATTGGAAATTAGTATTTTAATACGCAACTTTTATGTATAAATATATTTATCAAACAATGCGCAGCCATCTTAAATTGACAAATAAGAATATAAAAAGAAATTTCGCTGGCTCGAGAAGCTAGCTATACCGTCCTCATTTCTCACTATCAAACTCGACGACTTGCCGCCTTCAAGAAAACTTGCCTTGTTGCATTTTAAGCACTCAGTTGTGGGTTCTTGTCCTTTAAATTCAATCTTTTCTACAACTAACTTATGAATTTCTATTTTTAGTTTCCATAATTCTTAAATGTAGTAACGAGCAAAGAAAGTGAAAAGAACCACGACCGAACCCGGGACTCGAACCGGGGACGTCTGGGTTGATAGTCTAGCACACTCTCCACTAGACTACACAGGCCAACAGTTCACAGCAATCGCAACTTTGAACAGTTGCAAAATTCTTGCCTTGGCTAACATTTTGCAAGTATGATTGGAAAACACTTACTTAAAGCAAGTCTTTCCAAGTATTATTGTACAACACTTACTTTTTGTTTTTTACGCAATAATTCTACAAAGCAACTTGGAAATTTAATACCTACGCAAGTGTTTTACAAGTGTGCTTGGAAAAGGTTTGGTTTTTGCATTGTATGTAAGCTTAATTTAATCACTATTTCTAAATGGCTGATTGGGACTTAACGTTGAGGGTTGTTTTGAGTGTGAGCGTATTTATGGGCGAACTACGCCTATTGCTTGCATACTTCGCAGTTTCGATGCACCATCAAAGTTGAAGTGAACCAAGTCATAAAATCTGTGTTTCGAGATAGAACGACACAAAGTCCATGGCATATATCGAATCCTGTGCAAAAGTAATGTCATTGACTTAGACTTTTTACAGTTATTTCGTAAACGAAAATTGGGGTGATTTAGTTTTATACAGCACTGAATTTCGCACACTATTCTACATAAAATCGCATTAGAAAACGGAAAAAATGTGTTTTTGACTTTGTCCACTTCAACTCTGGACCTTCTAATTATAAGCTATTTTATAGTATTTCCACTGTTGTGGGTTGTATAGGAAATGGAACGTGTTTCTCAGCTGATTTTAACAAATATTCATTTGTTCAGGACTTTGGATCGATTTAAACAATGTTCATTCAACATGTGTAGCAAGTTTCATGACATAATCTCAACTACTTCCGATAATTCTACGCCTAGGACTACATCTTTTCAGATGACATGGGATGACAGGGGAATAGCTTATAAAAAAAAATTTTTCTTACGATAATGCTCAAGCAATGTAAAATTGACAATAATAAAAAAAAATTCTTATTTCTATACACGCATTATTCTTTTTGGCTTAAAAAAAATGTTTGCTCAATATAATATAACGTTGTTTTCTATGTAAATTTTATCTAAAATATCCCTTTACGACAACATGTATTCTAAATAAGTTCATAAGCAACACATAAAAAATTTATAAAATTAAACATGGTATCTTTGTTGCTATTCACTCTAAAATTTGGAAATTTTTTCCATTTCAGTAAAATTTTACATTATTAAAATACAATGTTGAGTGTTGAATAAATTTTGAAATGAAGACTGGATTTGAATTATTTAGGTCATATTGAAAATATATTTTTTTATAAATTTTTAAAACTAAAATTATTTTTTAAAATTGATTGTGAGCAGACTCACAAAATTATGTATAAGCTATTCAATTTACAAATTTTAATTTTAGGTGAATAAATACTTCACATATAACTTATTAAATTAAAGACAAAAAACCCAAAATCGCACAACTTTATTTATTTCTCACTTTTTAATTAATAAAAAAAATTAATTTTTGAAAATTTAACCAATATCGAAGGGTATCTTTTTTTTCTCTTTACTTCTGATATTGTAACATTTTTTTATAAATTTTTATAAAAATCTTTTTTTTTTCAAACTAATTTTCTATTTCAAGAATTTTTGGAAAAGAAATGCCATTAAAAGCATTGAACTTTATAATTTTTAAAAATATACAATTTTATATATTTTGAATAGCGTGTTTGAGAGTTATGATATTTAAACTGTAGAAGGCATATGCTAGGACGAAAATTGGTAAATTCACAGAAAAAATAATCAACTTTGAGGTCATGCTGTGAGGCAAAATCTCCATTCGCTTAGTTGAAGAATAATCTGTCGATTTATATACCTATAATATGTCATAATATTAAAAAAAAATACAAATTAGTGTTGCCACATGTGTGCACTGTGCGACATATTGAAAAAAAAATATTTACACAGAAATAATATCTCACTCTGGCCAAACTCCCGTGCATGTCCACAGTGCAGTCTCACCACCAGTGCTGCCAGTTTAGTTATTTTGTAGCTAGATTTAGCTTCTTTTTTCTCACTTAGCTCTGAAAATTGTGTTTTAGCTCCTAGCTACTTTTTTAACTTGTTTCTTTTCGAGAACCTTTTTTGTTAATAAAGGGCAATATTCAACTTTATTTAAAAATTAGAAAAAAGTTATCAAATATACATAAAAGTTAATCAATTTTTTAAATTTTATCAATTTTGTCTATATAAAATTGATTAAAGATAATTTTTGATAATTTTTTATTCAGCAAGATATTACATTTACAAATCAATCAATCTGAAAAACTATTTGCTAAAACATAGTTGTGGGCTCATGATAAAAAAATGTTAGAAGTTTAGTACAAATATTGAAAATTTAAGAAGCCTTAAAAATAAAAAGCACGAAAAATTGCAATCGGTGCGCCATCTACATATATACGTTGCAAAATGCTATCCAAAATTTGTGTTATTTTTTTCGATGAGAACTTTCATTTAAAACCATAGCTAGCCAACAAAAATTTTTTGGTATGCACTAGTATATATATATTTATTTATATTTATATTTTATGGAAAACTGTAGACTTTCTGTTATTTTTATTATGGGAGTATTCCACGGCAAATAGGAAAATGAGATATATTTTGGTCTATTTTTAATTATTAATTATTAATTTTTAGTTATTTTATTTAATATTTTATTTTAAATTAATTTTAATTTATTAAATTTATACAGCACTGAATTTAAATTTAATTTTAATATTATTAATTATTTTTAATTTGGTAAAAGCTATAACTAAATGTCCATACTTTATTAATCTGTAAAAAAAGATTTGAAAAATTCTCGAAAAAAATCCTTTTTTGTATATGGAAACTTTTGTTTCATACAGAGTTGCTGGTTATTAAAATTTTGATTATGTTTGCAACACTGTTTTCGGCCATTCTGTCAACTGTAGAAACGTGGTGCGTGTCTTTTATAGAAAGCTTGGAAAAAACTAATTTTTTATATAGAAATAAAGCGGGAAGGTATGTTAGCTTTGATGTATTTCTTCTTTGAACAGATGCAAGTCGCATGTCCCAGTAGTCACACAAAAATATATAAAAATTGTTTTATTTATTTATTTATTGGCCAAGCAAGGCAGTTTACCTATTCTAACAGGTTTGCTCATTTTTATTTTTTTTTCCTCACCTCTTTCCTTGTTTTGGTGTTCGAAATTATGCAAATCGAATTTTGCGTAATCTGCCCACCTGATTGACATGAATTCAAGAACACTTCAAAAAGAAAAGGAGAGAAGAATAGAAAAGAAAAAATAAAATGAACTTACATGCTAACATAGTTTATGCACAGTAGTATAGCTAAGAATTTTCCAAGGAGATAAATAAATTAATCATACCCTTTGACTCAAGAGACAGAGAACAGGAATTGAATGTTGAACCTAAAGATATGGTTGGGTCAAGTATAAACGCAAAAGCCAGTTCAGGTTGGTTGGTTGGTTTGATAAAGACTAAGGAATAAATTCTTTTTAAGATCGACTTCAGGCAATGAAGCAGAGTTTTTCGCTACATAGGAGACTGATGCGTCTTATGTCCTTTAATACGAGTAAAACTGTATAGAGGTACAATATTACCAATTTGGAGGAAAAGTCAACATTTTTTATATAATGGATAAGGATAAGGAATGAATGGATTTTTTTTTTATATATAATAAGAGGTCATTTTTTGTAGTTTCTGATTTAATTTTTACAGAAAAATATATAAATACCTATATTAATTAGGCTTAAAACAATAATAAAACTGATTAAAATATTTTACTATTGACACATATCTATTTTTTACTTGTCCCGCAAGTCACAAAGACATGTCCCAGTAGTCACCATTTGTAATATTTTTTCTATTTTTTCTACAAAATTAAGCATACTAATTCTTTATTAAAATGAAAGAGTTTAGTATATGGGCATTTCCGCCAAAAGGTCTACCACGACTGAAAAATTATATGTTACTTCGTTTAAACCTCCATAATAGAAAAAAAATGTTTAAATTTATATTGTGAGAGTACTGAGAGCTGATCTCAACTTGAATTTTAAAAAATGGCATCAAACTTGATGAATGGCAACAAAAGTTAACAAATGGTGACAAAAGTTGGAAAATTGTAACTAAAGTTGAAATTTTATAAGTATAATTAAAACTCATAAAATACAAAGTTTAATAATTTTTTTCAGTTTTCGATTATTACTGTTTTTGCATTACAATTAACATGTTTTTCTAGTTGAATTAAATATATAAAACTATAAAATATTAGCACTTTTTTGAAGGAAAAATTTGTCACATAACGTATATCATGTAACGTATCATACTATGGTTTATATAAAAATATTTAAAAATATTTTTTAACGAAACAATTATGAATATTTAGCAACATTATTCCAGATAATATTAAAAAACTTTCATAAAAAAACTCACACTTCGAGAATTTTTTCGCTTATGCAGGTAAAAACCACTTCTATTTGATGACACGTAACGTATCATTTTTATTGGCTTCTATCTGAGAGCCGAACTTTTGACAACTCTTAGCTTTTACACCTTGTATAATGCGCTAAGTCAACTATTCGAAAATCAAAATAAGAAAACTGTAAGTTTAAGTTTTCTTAGTTTTTCCACTCATTAAAGTCGTACGACTGTCACGTGCGTAGCTACGGAAATGCCCATTTGTTGTATAACACGGAAGAAGCTGACTTGAATATTTAAATGGCTTGGCTAAAATTCTTCTTTGAGTGTTCAAAGTTAGTTGAGTGGGATTTTTCAGTGTCCCAGTAGTCACATAAATTTAAATAACAGTAACACAAAATATAGAAACTGTTTGGCTTTTGTTCTAAAGGAATATTACACAATATTTATGTATCTCTGTTTTAAAATATATTTCACTATTATATAAGTTATGATGACATCGTTTTAACTCATTATTAATCAAATTCTGGAGTCAAATGTCCTAGTAGTCACAATGGAATGCCCTTTGTAACTACTTTTGCTAGCAATGTTAGCAACAGGCTCAACATTTTTCTGGCAGCACTACTCACCACTAACTTTTTAACTCTCGATCGAAGCTCGCTCGATGCACTCACATTGAGCTTGTTTGCAGAAGAGAAAAACAAACAAACTAGCAAGCAAAAAAAAAGTAAGAAAAACTGCCAAACTGCGATGTAAGGAAATCGGAAAAAGTGCACTTAAACAACGATTTGATTGCAGCTAAAAATAAACAAACATAAAAAGATTAAGATTGGCTAAAAATAGCCTACGGAAAGTAGCGCTGCGATAACAATAACAACAACAAAGCAGTAACAAAAACAGTAAAAAAAAAATTAACAACGTAACTAACAGGAAAAAAAACGAATAAAAGTTTGTCTCTGATTTCTTTAAGCTGAACTTTGCACAACTTGTCAATACACACACACACACATACAGGTGAAGAAATGTAACCAAAACTAACACATGCCAGCTACATACCCAGTGGTCAAAAGCAGGGCTTTGAAGCGCTTCTAGCAGGCCATCATATGGATTTTTAGCCCTTCCGTAATCATATCCAAGCCCATTAATTTTTTATATGAAACGAGAAAATTTTCTAGGCCTTCTTCTCTCGCGACTCTAAAGAAGCCTGCTAGAAGCCCTTTTTGAGAATGCACGTTCGAAGAAAAAGCAATAGGCCTAAATATCAATTTGAAATAAAAAATTAGCGACAATTTTCAGATTTGAACCAATGTCCTCTCATGTGGCGGTCTGGCATCTTATCCACTCGTCTACCGCAGTTGTTAATAAACTCTTGCTTATTTTGCATCATCACAAATGAAAGTAAGCTTTCGGGAGCGTGGGTTCGAGATCCAGCTCGGACCAAAACAATTTTTTTTTGTGGAGTTATTTGTTTATTTATTTGTTATTAATTGCAGTTCTTAGTGTTACAAGATATAATATCTCTTAACTAGCACTAATCATTAAGAAAGGAATATGGCAGTAAATATTTAATATACGAAACACTTGTATTTAATATACGAAAACTTAAAACTAACATGCAGAGCTTATTACAATAAAAAAATCGAAAACATCCAAAATTATTACAAATAAATATGAAATCTGAATGAATGCTTTAAAAGGACTTATCTCTAATGGATGACATGCTAAACTAATTCAGTTACGACAATGACGATAATAGTTTCTTTTTAAAATTGACAGCGTTGCTAATTTGTTGTGTGTTATGATCATATATGACCATATATGAAGAATTACCATGGTATAATTAAAACCTTAGTGATTTTAATTTGCCTACAATTTCATGGAATCTTCAGCCAAAGGATAACTACCTAACGCCGTCGAATGTTACGAGTATTTTGGAGTTGTATATTATTGATAACTTCTTAAGTATTGGTCTCATTCAGATAAATAATTGTTTTAATCTTTTAAATCGTTTATTAGATTAAGTTTTTATTTTAAATGACATAAACTATAATGTTCTTGAATCCAAATTTCCAATATCTGCAGTTAGTGCCCATCATATACCTCTTGATATTCAAGTTACTTTTTACAAATACCTGAGTTGTGCGGTTAATAATGAAACTTCTGCTAACTTTAATTTCAATGCGTGTAATTTTGATATTTTAAACAATGCTCTAAGTCGCATTGACTGGATTCGTGAATTTAATCATTTTAATACTTCGGCGTGTTTTGATATTTTTAAGTTTCTCATCTCCTCGGTCTGTAATCAGCTTATTCCTAGGATGGAGAAGCGAGTTAGTAAAGTACCCTGGTACACTCCCAGTTTAAAAAAATTAAAAAATCTTCGTAATAAATTTTATAAAAAATTTTTATTAACAAACCTAAATCCATTTTTTCTGAAGTATAGGCATTATATGAGGGAGTTTAATTTTTTAGACAAATTCTTATATAGACAATATATTGCAAAATTCGAAACAAATATTAAATCTAACCCTAAAGCCTTTTGGCATTTTATTAAATCTAAAAGGGGTTCGTCTAGTATTCCATCTACCATGTTTTTTAATCACATAACATCTAACAATGCCTTGGGTATTGCAAATCTCTTTGCTGATTTTTTTCAGTCGAATTATGAAACGCCTAATCATATTAATAACTTTGCCTGTTTAGATGATTTTCAGTCTGTAATTGATGTGGGAGCTTTATCCCTAACTACGGACGATGTTTTAAAAGGAATTTTTAATCTAAAACCCTCAACTCGAATGGATGCTGATGGTTTGTGTTCCATCTTTTTGAAAAATTGTGCTGCCAATTTAACCTACCCGTTAACTTTAATATTTAATAGTTCTTTATCCTCAGGTTCTTTTATTGATTGTTGGAAAAAGTCGTTCATTACTGCAATCCATAAGTCTGGTTGTAAAAATAATATAGTGAACTACAGACCAATTTCTAAACTTACAACTACATCTAAGCTCTTTGAGTCGATAATAAAAGACAAAATGTTCTTTATAGTAAAAAATATTATTTCTCCTTACCAACATGGTTTTGTATCTGGTCGTTCTACAACGACAAACTTAGTGTTGCTTTCGGAATTTTGTATTTCAGCATTTAGTCAAGGGTGTCAAGTTGACACTATTTATATGGATTTTTCTAAAGCATTCGATAAAATTTCTCATGCTCTTTTAATTAAAAAGCTAGAAAGATTGGGGTTTCACTCAATTTTTCTGGAGTGGCTGGAATCCTATTTAGCAGATAGACAATGCGTAGTGACGTTTGATAACGTCAAATCTTACTCTTTTTATGCAACCTCTGGTGTTCCGCAAGGAAGTATCTTAGGGCCATTACTTTTTTGTTATTTATAAATGACATTACCTCAATTCTTTCTCATTGTAGATATCTACTCTACGCAGATGATCTTAAGATTTTCTTTAAAATAACTAATATTAATGACAATTTACTCTTACAGAATGAAATAGATAAACTTTATATTTGGTCCTGTAACAATGGTCTTTTGTTAAACCTTAGTAAATGTGTTTCTGTGACTTTTACTAAATCTGATGCAATTAGTCCATCCGCTTATTATATTGCCAATTCCTTATTAACTTCCGTTTCTCAATTCAAAGACTTAGGTGTAGTTTTTGATAGTAAATTTACTTTTACTTCTCATCTTGACTTCATTATTCCAAAAGCTTATGCTATGCTGGCGTTCATTCCTCGCAATAGTGCATGTTTTCTGGATCCGTATACTTTAAAAGCCCTGTTTAATTCTCTTGTACGCTCGAGGCTAGAATACGCAGCGATTATTTGGAACCCATTTTACGAGGCTTATAGTTTACGGCTTGAAAAAATTCAGAAAGCTTTTACAAGGTTTGCCTTGCGTTCTTTTAATACAGACGGTGTACCTCCCTCATATAATACCCGATGTCTCTTAATAGGTTCAAAACCTCTGGAGAAAAGAAGAAGTATTTTGTCATTGCTTTTTGTATTTGATATCATTACTGGTTTCGTTGATTGCCCTGCGCTATAGCAATGATTGATTTCAATGCTCCTACGAGGGCTCTCAGAAATTATTATCCGTTTTACTTGGAAATTTGTCGATTCAATTATGCAGTTGATGCCCCTATATATCGAGCTTTGCATTTATTTAATTCCATAAATTCTAATTATAATTTAGATTTTTCTATTTCTAAATACCAAATGAAAGCTTTTTTAAACTCTATCTTTTGAATATAATATTAGTTGTATTAAGTCTTATATTTTAGTCTTATTTCCTCATAATCTAAATAAACTGAATCAAATTAATTATATATTTTATAAGTTTAATTAAGTGAATTATTTCTTTTTAATTAATAACAGTAAATACTTTTTGTATTTTATTTTTATTTATATTCTGTTAATCTGTAAGGTAATTTGTCCATAGATTTAAATAAATGAAATGAAATGAAATGAAATGAAATGAATTGCCTTTCGGAGATAAGGCAGGACGCCCATTCCAAGCATAACGCAAAACGGGTCCGTCTCATGGCTTTCGATTTGTTTTATTTTTGGGCTATAGGTTCTTATTCAAATTCTAAGAACATAAGTTCATTTATTTTTTTATATCGCCATTCGTTAAAAAGTGCTGACCTTTCAATTCTGCAAATCATCCGAAAACGCCAAAATTGGAAAGTTTTTAATTAATTTTATCTACGTCAGTTTTAATCCCATTTTTATAAATGAGGTACCGTTAGAAAGGTATTAGAAAGTAGTTTCTGGAAAAAATATATTATTTTACAATTTTGGATGTTAGGGTTGCCATCATATTTAAAAAAAATTTATTTGCTAATTTCTCAAAAAACGCGTAATTTTTTTCGATTTTTTATTTTTTAAATTTGAAGAAGAATGTTGCCTTTAAGTCAAAACCATGTTTATGATGGAGCTTTTATATGTTTTTTCGCAATATCAATTTTTGTGCACATACCTTATCATTTTGAGGCAATTTATCGCCTATAAATTTCATAACGGTAAAGATATTTGCAAAATTTTGTTCATAAGTTTCGATGACCTTACACTTGACCTTGGTAGAGAAAACTGGTAAATACCGGAAAAAAATATTTTTAATTTTTTTTTACTTTTATTTGTAAAAAAGTTAAACAACATTTTGTTTCAAGATTGCCATATTGAAAATTATTAAATTCTAACTGATTTTGTTCCAAAAAGTTTTAAAATCGGTCTCAAAACAAAAAAGTTATGATGGTTTGATCAGTTGATTATTAAAAAATCCTCTGAAGCTGAATATCGTTGAGTTTTAATCTCCCTATTATTAATGGGAATAAAACTGTGTAACTTTTGTGTGCCGGTTATAGCTTGCACATTTCTAAATTTTGACATCAACTCAGCTTCAACATTTTCAAAAGACTCTTTTAAGCAAAACCGATAACTTATTGTTGACTCCTTTGTTATAGCCCATTCGTAAAGCTCTCTCGCATTTTTTAATTAGTTTTCAAATGGTCTTTGAAGACTGGCTCTCATAGCATTTCGTTTAAAAGCTCCACCGATGCCATAACACGGCCCTTATCATGCGATGTGGCAAAGAAATGCCACTCAGCGTCAAAATGTTCTTCTTTCCACTGGCAAAGCTGGTAAAAATTCTTTCTATTTTTCTATCGGAAAAAAAACTTATTCTTCTGATGTCATTAAATCGAGCTCGTAAGACCAGTAGCAATTCTTTTTTAAATTGAAACACCGCACTGAAGTTGTGGATCAAACTTTCGGCTTTTATGATAACGTTAAGATTTCCAACATCATTGCTGTCTTCCTTAAAATTAATGGAGATCGGATGGATAGTTCATTGATCAAGAGACCAATATTAAGACTGTACAGCATTCTATTAAAAATATTAAAAAAAAGTTTTACGAAAAATATTTTTCTACTGCAGATCAAGTATTTAAGGAATTGTAGGGTTAATGTTAGTTTTATCTGAATGACAAAAAATATAATTTTCTGAAAAATCACATATTACAACAAATTCTCCTGTTTTCAATGCTTCTTTCTGGATTTTTAAATAATCCGCTTGATTTTAGCGATGAAATCGTGTTGTACTAGCAAATCAAATTGTTTGCTGTATTCCGATATAAAAACATCTGCTGACTTCTTCATATTTTCCAAATTGGGTTTTTAAAAAAACTTTCCAATTCTGGCGTTTTCGGATGATTTACAGAATTGAAAGATCAACAACTTTTTAACGAATGGTGATATAAAAAAAATAAATGAACTTATGTTCTTAGAATTTGAATAGGAACCTATAGCCCAAAAATAAAACAAATCGAAAGCCCTGAGGTCAATTTTTGAAAAAAGTATTGCGTTATGCGTGGAATGGGCGAGGAGTGTCTTGCTAATACAATATTATTATTACGGCGCGATTGTGTAAAGCGAAGTCTCTCGAAAAGATAGATAGGTTCAGCGGAAAATATTAATTTGTAAATAAACTGTAGGACTTTTATCTTGAGAAGGTTACCAACTGTGGTGTTGTTCATTTGGTAAGCATATTCCGAGACATGATCAAACCTACTCAGACTGTATAGATACCGAGCGATATTATTATATGTTACTTTTAATTTTTGCTTATGGACAGAATCAGCGTTTGCAAATACTTCACAGCCATACAAGAGAATTGGTATTAAGTATGTTTTTGCTATAAGTAGTCTAATTCCTAATGTGTAGACCATAAACTGCGTAACATACGATTTACCTTACCTGAGGAACTGGTGATGTGTTCGTTCCATGTCAAGGTATTATTAAAAATAAAACCCAAGTTCTTAGCCTTACACACATATTCAATAATCGAGTCGTTAATTACTATATCAGGAAGACTATTATAGTTTATAGGTTTTTTTATAGACCAACAAACACTTGGATTAATTTTCCTGGATTAATTTCAAGCTCATTTTCTGCGGCCCAATTACCGATTCGCTGGAGTTCTTGATTAAGGATACTTACACCACTACAAAGATCAGTTTTATCACATGAAACATAAAGCTGTTTATCATCAGCGTACATATGTGTGAAACATTGATTCGGGATTAACGGAAAATCATTTACGTAAATGGAAAACAAAAAGGGTCACAGAACTGACCCCTGGGGAACACCTTTACTTACTCGAATAAAGTCTGAGTACAAATCACCAGAGCAAACACATTGGAAACAATCATACAGATATGACGAAATCAATTTTATTGCTTTTGGAGAAAAATCGTACCAATTTTTGAGCTTATGGCAAAATATTAAATGATTAATAGAATTGAAAGCTTTTGAGCAATCTAAAAGAACCAGGAAAGTACGTTTGTTTGCTTCAATATTTTGGCGAATAGTTTCAGACACATCTGTTATTGCTGTTGTACAACTACGTTTTGGTCTAAATCCAGACTGTCTGTCCGTAAGTAGACGATTGGTGGTAAAATAAGAACTCATTTGCTTGTAAACAAGGTTTTCTAATGCTTTTGAAAGAAAGGGTAAGATAGCTATAGGCCGAAATTCATCGCCTGATTTTGGAATTGGAATTATCTTGGCTAATTTCCACTTCTTTGGAAACACTGATTTAGTAAAGATTGTATTGAAAATATGTGTAATAACAGGTACAAGTTTAGGTAAAAACAATTTAAGGAACTTAGGAGTAATACCGTTAATGCCTGTCGTGTTGGATTTTACATAAATCAGACTAGAGAGCACATCACTTTCAGTAGCACACATAAAACTAAAACTAGATGTTGCAGATATTGCACTTTGAAGGGGGCTATCACGGAAAAAATTCATGTTAGACTCGTTTTTTTTTGTTTTTTTTTATCTACATTTTTTTACAAATTCTTCTGTTCATTTAAAAAAGTTTTTGGAATTTTTTTGTAAAATTTCTTCATACAAAAGGAATAGAAAAGACTTAGAATTTTTCCATATAAAAGTTTTCATATCATACGATATGTAATGTGTTAGATTTCCGAGACCTATGTTCAAGACCCAACTCGGACAAAATTTTTTTTTTTAAATTTAGATTTTTCTTTTTAAATTGATCTAATCATTTGTAATTTTTTCTAAATTTTTTTAAAAACTTTTTCATATAAAATAATATGAAAAGACTCTAAACCTTCAAAAGGTAGGCCTTACAGAAGCACTCATCAATACAGCGAGCATGGAAGGCATATTAACGCCAATAAGAGCAATACTAGCATGCCTTGTTTTGAGTAACACTAGCTAAAATGCCCACTGGGTATGTATATTCCATGCAAGCCATGAATGCATTTATGTGTACATATGTGTAAGTGGCTATATGTTTGTGTGCATGCATAAAAATTGCTTGATTTGCATAAGCTTGAAAAATACAGGCGTTTAAAGCGAGTTATTCTTAGATCGATCAACGTTTAGAAGCTATTTTTAGCTAATTTTATTGCTTAATACATAGGTATGTGTTGATTTTATTTTTTGTTTGGGTTTTTTTTTGTGTCTTACTAATAGTACTGTTAAGTCGTTAATAGACCCTTGTTTATAACTGTTGTTTTTCAATTGTTTGTTTTTTTGCTCACATTGTAACAACAAGTTATTTTTATTAATAATAAACTACAATTGAAATAAATACTCAATCATAAACACGCGCATTTATTATTACAATGTCTTTCATATATTTTACATACAGTGGTAACAGAAATTATTCGTACACCCTGCATTGCATATTAAAATGTTGTTTTCCTCTGAGTATTTATCTAATCTTATCTTATAATATCTAAGGACAATTTATAAAAAATAAAACTTCTGTACATCAAACTACATATTATTAAGTACATATGTATGTCGATTTTTTTTTTACCTTTCCATCTGCTCTTTCGCAGTTTGGACTTAATTTTTTAACTCCAAAACGATGTTGACGATTTCTTAGCTTCATAACCCTTTCAGCACAGAGTAACACATTTGTGCGGGTAAATTCCTGCTATGTTCACGCGTTTGGTTTTCACATGTATGATCCTTTGTTCCCTACACTTCAACAGTTTTATCTCAAAAAGACTCGAGCAGCAGCCACGGGCGTATCTTAAGTTGTTTTTTTGTGAATAAAAAAATAAGGAAAATGATAAAAATAGATGCATTCATTCTATTTTTTCATTCAGATCCAATTGTGCTTCTTCTAAGCCTTTTCAAGAAGTGCTCTCAAGAGCATTCTCATAAACCAATTCTAAAAGACATTCAAATAGCATTTAATTTCAATTATTTTTTTCAGATGTTTTTCAAACCTCCAACAAAACGCAACCACTTCCTACTTCAAACACCAAAATGCCGTGCAAATCGGGAAAAGGGATTTTTACGTGGGATTTTTTAAGCCCCCCTAACCACAAAAACCATTTCATTCCATGGAATGCCTTCTTAAAGTTCTCCTCAAAAACACCTACTAGAATCCTTTAATTTAAAGGCTCAAAGAAATCTTCCATTGAAAAAATTCTGGAATCACTTCTAGAGAAGACTAAGGAAAGTATTCCTCCCAATGACATGCATATGTTAAAAGAATGCCTTCTGGGTATGAAAGTGGAAGGGATGGAATTTAAGACTTTCCCTTCCACTTTACCTTCTTTTGGAAGCACTTTTTTTGCTGGATATGTGTGGGTCCTGTTTTAAGTGTCCTTTGAGTGATATCTCAAAACTTTGATACATTTTCCTATTTCCATATCATATTTGACCAGTGATGAAAAATGTAATTAATTCTAACAAGTTTTAAGAGAGATAAATTTATAAAAATAACACTAAAAAGTATAAGCTTACTTATTATCATTGGGGGTATTCACACTACTTGAGTATATCACATTCTACTAGCTGACCTCCTGACTTGTTTGGGTAGATTGTTTTCTTGCCAAATTGAGTATTTTTTCTATGTGTTACCACCTTTTGCAAAAATAAGCTATAATTGACCTAAGGGCATCAAATTTGCAATATTTGTTGTCAAGGCTAATATCTCGAATAATACACAAAAAATATTGCCACACCCCCTATTTCCGCCCACAAGTTAATAAAAACGCTACATTTCAGACGAATTTGGTTGCATGTGAATAAAATTTTGTAATTAAGTTCGTATGGCTACTATAGACAATTCAACAAAAAATGGGCGTGGTCGAACTATAACTACACATACTTTTCAGAAATTATAATTCCTGAGTTGTGCATGTTTTTATAATGAAACTTAGACCAAGTAGCCGTTACAAGATATATTAATTTTGCAACGCCTACTTTTACCGCCCTTCTATATATATTAAATCGTTCGTGCGGTGTCTCTTAAGATCTCAGAAACGGTAACACCTAAGGCAACCAAATATACAATATCTGTTAATATCTCGGTTAAAAAAGTTAATATCTCGCTTAATAAAAAAGCCACACCCCCTTTTACAGCCCACTAATCAGTAAAAATGCCATATTTCGGACGGATTTGATCGTATTAGACTAAAATTTGGTTATTTAGTTTGTATGGTTACTGTCTAAAACTGTATTAAAAATGGGTGTCCACGCCCTCTTTTACAACCCACAAATCAATACAAATACTTTATTTAAGACGATTTTGGTCGTACAAGACTTAAATTTGCTAATTTAGTTTGTATGGTTACATTCGGGAACTGTACTAAAAATGAGCGTGGTGCTCTAAAGCAACGCCCATTTTTTCATAAATCATTAAAATTGACTAATGGGCCTATTGCGCTAAAATTTTCGCAGTCGATTTGTTTCGCCTACGAGATAGTTTAGTAAAATTTTGGAAAACCCCCTTTTACCACCTACAAATCAATAAAAATGCTATATTTTCGATGGTTTTGGTCGTATTAGACTAAAATTTGGTAAATTAGTGCATAAAGTTATTTTCGGAAACTGAACCAAAAATGGGCGTAGTCGCACTATAGTTATGTCAGTTCAAATATACAAAAAATTATTTTTTTTTTCCGATTGGCATGAAAAATCTTATGTAAGCCGGTCTGTGACAAGAAAACGTTTTCCCCTGGATTATTCGTAAATGATAAGGTGCTGCGAAGTTCACGTTTAAAATTACTCGTATATGAAATAACTTTTTTACGCCCAATTAATGGCCTACATTTTTCGCACATAAAATGACAAAAAATAATTTGGTAGCAACCTTCTTCCAGCTGTCACTCATCTTTCGTCAGCTAGATAAGCCGGGGAGATCAAACAAACATGCAACACTGCCCAAAACTATTCTACAAAGTACTCAATTGCAATTTAGGGTGCTCGCAATAACCAAAAGTACTCAATCTACCCATACTCAACTACTCAAGTCAATGTGAATACCCCTATTTATTATTTATTATCAGGCAATCAGACCAAACAAAAAAATGTTAAAATTATGTTTAGTTTTTGCCTTTCAAAGGTACTCAAAAACGGGTTTATTATATTTGGGGCAGCTTGTAGGTAATCTTATGGTTTTGCTGAACTAAATATAATACAAAGAGTGTTATCTCAATCCGACTTATAGTTTTTCCCATATATTTGGTACCGTTTTAAAAAATGCAATTTTGAGAAAATCGCGTTTATAGTTTTAATCGGGCATGCAATGTGTTCTTTTAGTATACAGGTGCTTATTAAATTATTCGCTTATTATTCGTTTTTATTAAAATATAGATCTGAAATTTTGAACACGTATTTTACACTCATATGTTTAGAAACCTATTTATGACAAAAAAAAAATATATAAAAAAAAACTTTCAAATGGAAAAGACCGTTTAACAATCAAAAGAAACTGTCGATCTTAAAATCTTAAAAACACAAATCAAACTTTGTCACATCCCACTTACAGTTCTGCATTACAATGTCATCACCAAAAATTTAATACAAGCGGAATTGCCGTTTGCTTGCATTTCTCGTCGATTTTCCTTCAATTTTGCGATATCTAAGTGCGATAACATTGACGAAGTGTTGATTTCTCATAAGAAATGCGTAAACTTATTAGTAAACTATACATAGAAAACAAGTCTCTACGCGAAATTGGCAAGACACTTAACAGTTCGCATTCTATTCTGCAAAGTGTGATTATTAAATACATAAACACTGGCAAATTAGCAGCAAATCACCAACAAGCCGGAAGAACAAAATTGCTCTTTTGTACTTATATAAAAAATCTATTTTATTTATATGCTATTATTATTCCAAGTTTCAGCAGCATATACTCTTTGAAGCAGTGTGTGTACGAATAAATTGTGTGACCACTGTATAAATATTTTTCAATGAAATTTTAAAAAGCACATTTCTACTTTTAAACTTGAGACTCTTAACTCGGGTAAGCTTGCAAAACCGGAATTGTTTAGACTTAAAAAAAAATGTTCTTAAGACTATAAAAAAGTTTATAGCTGCAAAATTTTAACCGTTCTATCCTTCATGTGGAGAAAACACAATCGGCTTAGAAGATGTGAAAAACACATTTATAGCTAATTCAACTGGGATTTAAAACGGATCTCAGCTTTAAGCTTTTCTCTCAAGCACAGCATAGCAGCTTGCCATTGCGACAAATACCAACAAAAGAGTGCCGGATATGTTGTTAACTTCCCGGAAATCAAGCATAAAAAGGAAACACTAATTAAAACCAAGTGAAAAGAATTGCACCAGCTCAAAAGGAAAAAGTTTTAATTAAAATGACCATGCATGCTGTTGTATTTTTGTTTTTCCATTTTATATTTATGTTTACCCAATTTATTTGGCATGTGCACCAAATGACGCACAGCGTATTGAGAATGGTGAAATATTTTAAAATACTTTTGTCATATCAAAAAACTGTACATTAGGGATATAACTTTTTGCAATTTTTGCAAATATCAAAAATACCACCGCAGAGCCGTGTGGGGCATGAAAAAATATAAAAAAATATGGCATCACTTTTCCTCTATTGTGAAAAAAAGTTTCCGCACCGAAAGCGTTGAAATTTTGTTTTTATATATTTATTTTATTTTTCATTATAACAGTTACTCTTGTCTTAAATAAGTTCTTTTTTGTTTAAATTCCTATATAAACTTCAATACCAAACCATTTTTCATAAGTCTCATGCAAAAGTTTGATCAAATCGCGATATTTTAAGCAGAAAAACTGTCTTCCTTTAACTTCCTTAATTTTTCTTTATCTAAGAAGGTAGTTTTTCTATATTATAATAAATCGCTTTCGGTGCGGAAACTTTTTTCAGCGACTCAAGTTAAAAAATTGTTTTTTATTATCAGAACAACATTCCCCACATGGTACTGGACTGGTATTTTGCACTCAAAAAATAAAGTTATATCCCTACTGTACATATTCAAAAACTGTCACATAAAATACTTGGTCTTATTGCTTCCCAACGGGATGGAAAGTCAGCAGCTTTCTCCAGGAGCAAAACGTCAGCACTTTATTTTGTTGTTGTGCAAGTGAATAGTTCAAAAAGCTTGAAAACAAAAATGAACTGCTGACTCAAAGCTTTACAAGAGAGCCCCTTTTAAAGCAATTCAAAGTAAGCTAAATTGGAGTGCTTTTTTCCTATGACAATGCAATGTTAAAATTACAATGGTGTGTCATACGTCGGGTCAGCACTTTCACGCTTTCAGCTGATTTAAAAGCACTCCAAAAGGCCTTTCGAACATATGAATCGTGGAAAAAAGTCAAAAAATTAACACCATTTGTGACAATGTTGTTGCGTGTAAAAACTAGACAAATTATCCAAAGACGCTTATTTTACTAGAAGATGTGTTGAATTATATTACAAATAGATAAAAAAAAAACTAGGAAGGAATTTTCTTCGACTGAACCGAAGTTAAAATATCCACGCAGCCGTATTTCAATAAATCAATTCGATGTTTTGAATGTTGTATTACTTGGATGACGTCACTTTTATAGGTAGTACTTTTTATCCAAATGTTTCAAATTTGAAACGCAGAGTGCATTTTAGTTATTAAAACTTATGTGTAAAATATTTAGTTTAAATATTTATTTTTTTGACACGTTTTTATTAGCTTCACTTCATGTCTGTCCCGTCTTGAAATCTTGGAATCTTGGAATCCATTTTTAGCCAACTTCCTGACCATTTAGAAAAAGTTTTGGTGTGAGTTCTGTAGCTCATAGCGTAAAGCGATTAATTTAAAACCACAAGCTAGTGAGTTCGAGCCTCAACAATGTGAATGAATTTTTGGTTTTTTTTTTCCCTATGAAATAAATACATATAAAACATTTTTTTACTTAAATAATTATTTAATTTATGAAGCTTTTTATGATGACGTCACTTTGCATGAAAGATGGGCGGAGTTTTCAGCTCCGTTTTAACAAATTGCATATACCGAATGCATAGTTAAATTATAACTTATTTGCACAATTTGAAACCATTGTACTCATTTTTGTGGAATTAAAGACAATGCACCGTTTTCATAAAGTCGTTTTGTATGGAAGGTAGGCGTGGTTTTCGTTTAATTTTTACAAATTGTATACTCATAGTGCTTATGAAAGCTTATGTCCAAAATTTGTAGTCATTAGACTAATTTTTGTGGAATTTAAAGAGATTTTACTGTTTTTGTAAAGCCACTTTGTATGGGAGGTAAACGTGGTTTTCATCCGATTTGGCTTATTTTCGAACTTGATTTATAGTTTTGAAAAATGTGTAAAGAAACGCTTTCAAGTAACTTCAAGTTGCTGGAAACTAGTACGGAAACAGGCCTATTATTTATTGCTCAAAATTTTAAAACTAAAAATTGTCAAAAAGTCATGTTCTAAAATGTGAGAGGGCTCTAATGGCACCTTTCAAACGGCGCACAGTGGTTTAATCCCATAGAAAGTTTGGAAAAAAATGGAAGGAGTTGTCGTAGATCGATGAAATTTGGTATATAAGTTGAAATTATCTCCATTAAAGGATAATAAAGAAATCTTCTTAAAGAAAATAAGAGAAAAAAATTTGAAATCTGCCCTTAACCACGCCTACCTCCCATATAACACAAATTTTTAAAACGCTTTATGTTTTTTTCTATTGAAGTTATATCAAAATAACTCTCTCAAGAATCTTAAATATATGTGTGGATTAAAAAGTGTTTTGCCACGCCCACCTCCCATACGTTTTATACAATATTTGTATAGCATTGAGTAGTCGGATACCAATAAAATTTAAAATGCAATATTTTTTGTATTGAAGTTTTATTAAAACAACTCACTCAAGAATCTGAAATGTATGTATACATTTTAAAAAAGTGCCACGCCTATTATATCCTTAAGTTCCCAAATTTAAAATTGCATATAACATTGCTTATTTGTATTGAGATTCATGTGATGTATGTCCGAATTTTTAAAAACTTTGTTCGGCGGCCGCAAACATGCACCAACTTTTTTTACATATATTTAAGAGAAAATTCACAGATTTTATAATATCATAATGAGACGACCGAGAAAGACCAAGCT
The DNA here is from genome assembly GCA_963920525.1 of Dichetophora obliterata. Taxonomy (NCBI): domain Eukaryota; kingdom Metazoa; phylum Arthropoda; class Insecta; order Diptera; family Sciomyzidae; genus Dichetophora; species Dichetophora obliterata. The sequence continues at coordinate 17,669,798 of OY986438.1, read as the reverse complement.
TAATTTATATTTTCCATAGAAAATAGAAAAAAATTTATGGACCAACTTTGATTATCTGATAACTTTTAAAATATTCATGTAATCTACAAAATTTTTTCGTTGGAATAATGACAACAAGGTATATTTTTATAAAAAATTATATCAATTTGCTAGTAACAAATTTTTGTCCACTCAAATACAATGCTAAGTTGCATGAAAATTTAAATCAATTTTTTGCTTATAGTTTATAGTCTACGGTTTTGATTAAAATTTTCTAATAAAAAAATTTAACATTTAACAATTTAACATTTCTCTTTAAGTCTGCACGACCACATTATTAAAATAGAGTGGTCAGAAAATTCATTTTTTCCGCCAAAATCCCACAGTGCGGCGCACAGTGTAGCGAGGTCAATAAGGATGAGGGACAAAAATAGAATTAATCATCGTAGATACATGAAATTTAGCATGTGTCATTATTTTATAAACATAAAACGGCACGCAAATTTTTATTAAGATCGGTCACGCTCTTCGCACACCTCCCATACAAAATTAACAAGAAAAGTGCAATATCTCGAGAAAGTGTAAAAACCAAATTGACTAGTTTCCTTATTAACTGCATACAAAAAATTTTCATATAAAAATTTTATCAAGATTTTCCATGCCCTTCACCCACCTCCCATACAAAATTAAAGAAAAAGTGCAATATCGTGAGTTGTAAAAAGAATTAGAAAATAAATTAACTATTTAAAATTAACATTCACATAATTATCATATAAGAATTTCATCAAGATATGCCACGCCCTTCGCCCACCTTCCATACAAAATGAAGAATAAAAGTCCAATGTCTTAAGTAGTAAAACGTTTAAGAAGAGAAATTAACTTGCTTATTTTTGACTAGTTTCTCTTAATTATCATGTAATTATTTTATTCAGATTGGCCACGCTCTTCACCCGCCTCCCACCCAATATTCCATTAAGTTAATAAATTAAAAAGTATTTTCGTTTTAATACATATGTTTGTTTAAATTTTGCATAAATCTTAAGAATGAGAGAAAGGAGCAGAGAAAATTGTTTATGAAAAATTTGTATTTTTTCATATAAATTTGCGTTTTTGCGTCTAAAAATGCTGGAGGTAATAGGTCATAAAGTCCTTATTTTTTAGTCTCGGCTTCCCAAATTTTAAGAATCTGTTGAGAAAAAGTTCTTTTAAGAAATATTAAAAAAATGTCCATTTTGTTTAATTGCGTTTCAAACTTTGTGAAAAATTTGTTACTTTTTCATAGAAATTTGCGCAATTTCGTCAAAACATGCTTAAGAAAAGTTGTCAGAAAATCCTTATTGTAATGTTAGACCAAATTTTGGGAATGCGTTAGAAAAGGCATATTTTAAGACATGTACACATATTTAAAACTTAAAAATGAAAACAAAAATTTTTTTCTTTAATTCCATATAGAACTTTCGGATTTCTGGGACCTTTTATGTGGTATATGAAAATTATTTATTTAAATATAAATAGGTTTTTTTAAGCAGCAACTTGTTAAATATATTTTTGTTAATTTTCGTATATGAATTATACTAAAATTTTCGTGATTTTTAAAAATTTGTAGTACAAAACTATAATAACGGAACTTTTGTTAAATTTTCAAGGCAGCATAAAAAGATCATAACAATATTCCACAAATGGAAAGATATCGAATAATCCTTTAAGAATAACATAATTAAGACTTCTAACTATAAATTTGCATACTTACTTTTACAAATTTAAGATTTTTTTTTTCCATATATATACTTTTGTCCATCTCGTTACACTGTGCGGCACACAGTGGGCCCAAATGGACGGTTGCGTCTCATAAATGATTTTTTAAAAATTAATCTTGCAGCCTGTATCATTATGAAAATAGTCTAAGAAAAGGCCAAATTTTGTACTACAATGAAAATTTTATAAAAAAATCTACACGATTCAGTTATATGGCTAGCTAAAGTGTTTTCAAGACACAGTCCTAAATAAGCAGCGAAATGAAGAACGTTTTTAATAGAATTTTTTTCAACTCCTTTTGCATTGATCATGCAAGTATTATATAAAGCTTTAAAAGCTTAATGTTTAAGCTTTTTGAAAAAATAAAAAAGAAAACAAAAACTTGTTTTCAAAACAAGTAAATCTAATATTTTTTATCAACCTGTTTTTTAACTTTTTTTTCATCTTTGATTACGGTTTAAATAGTTGCGCTGTCTTGCGCTGTTTTCTTTCATGGTGCATTTGGTTCCTTAGTGTATTGATAACTAGACAAAAAAAAAATAAGTTGCTCCAATTTTGCCCTTTTTGAAAAATTTAAATTTTCATAACGTAGGTGCATGGCAAAAAAATATACCATAAACTTTATTTTTTTTTCTTCTATTAAACTCTGTTGATGCAGTCGCACTTGATAGTTCCGTTAAATTCTGCATGTTTCTCAAATACATGATTTTCTAGAAGAAACCAGTGGCGTAGGAATGGCAAAGGGGACCTTGCTGCCCTTTCTAACTCATGGCATATTATGAACTTGTGTTTTTGTGGTAACTTTGCACAATTCAACTATTTCTCTTATTTTTTTATGGATCCCATGCCTTTGTCCTGCGTCGTATTATACAATAACATATGTTTTCTGGTTTATATCAGAATTCTTCAACAAATACGATTTTTTTGTTGATGTGTTGTTTTCCGTGATCATGGTTATATATGTGAAGTATGGAGTCTGCCCCATAATCACACGCATGTGGTGCCCCACTTTTACCACATACAACAAAACACTTTACACAAACTGCCTTACTTTAAATTTGAGCGTCGAGACTATATTTTTAAGATTTCAAACATTATAAATATTTCTATCAGCTTGTAAGAATAATCTTAACAAGCTTGTAATAATAAAAATATTTGATTTTAAAAAAGTAGTTTCAATGATGTATTGAATATCATAAAAACGATATTTTAAATTTGGCTTGATTATTGCAAGAGGCAAAAAAGTTACACAATTTTGAAACGCAAAATTGTATTTTTTTTAACTTGAAAAAAATTAGTACTAAAAACTTAAATGGATTTTGGAAGAAAGTAGTTCAAGTGATTTATTGAATATCAAAGAAAATACATTCCAAATTGGTCTTAAATATTTCAAGAAACAAAAAAGCTACAGATTTCTTAAAGCCAATATCGTATTTTTTAAATTTAAAACATTATTTTTATACTAAAAACTGAAATGGATTTTGAAAAAAGGTAGTTTAAATGGTTTATTAAATATCATAAAAAATATATTTTAAATTTGGCTTCATTATTGCAAGAGTTACACAATGCGTTTCAAAAAGTTACACAATTTTGAAACGCAAAATCGTATTTTTTGAACTTGAAAAAAATTAGTACTAAAAACTAAAATGGATTTTGGAAAAATGTAGTTCAAGTGATTCGTTGAATATAATATAAAATACATTCCAAACTGGGCTTAAATATTTCAAGAAACAAAAAAGCTACAGATTTTTTAAAGCCAAAATCGTATTTTTTTAACTTAAAACAAAATTTTTGTACTAAAAACTAAAATGGATTTTTTAAAAAAGTAGTTTAAATGATTTATTGAATATCATAGAAAATATATTTTAAATTTGGCTTAATTATTTATTGCAAAAGACACGAAAGTTAGAGAATTTTCAAAAGGCACAAGCCAAGTCATAATCGTATATTTCTTTACTTTATATACAATTTTAGTAATAAAAAACAACATGGATTTTTTAAAAAAAATAGCTCAAACGATTTATTGAATATCATAGATAATATATTCTAAGTTTGGCTTAATTATACCAAGAGACAAAAAAAGTTACAGATTTTTGAGACGCAAAAGTCCATTTAGGACCACTGTGCGGTGGTATGAAAAGTTTTTCACAACGCTTTTTTTAGTTTAAAAATCTAAAAATAATTATTATTTATAGTCTCTGCTTAAAATATATTTAACTTTATTAAAGCAGTGAACTCAAAATAACTTAGATGAAAAGTTTTCGAAAGATCATAAACCTGGATCTATTTATTTGTGGCGCTCTCCAAAAACTAATTTCTTCATTAATGTTTGATATTCTTTCATTTCAAATCCAAGAAAAAAAAATCAAAAACAATTATCCTAGCACTTGTTTTAATACCTGCTTTCAACACTGTTTACAAAACAAAATTCACAAAATTTTCGCGCACTCTTTATCGCTTCACTCACCTAAAAATAGTCAAACATTAAACAGTTTTTGCTGCTAACAGCTCAATTATCCTTGCACTGTCTCAACACGTGACCTGGGATGCGTTGCTATGGCTGGATGTGTTTTTTGTTTTTTTTTTTGTTAGTTGTATTTTTATATGTGTGTGTGTATGTGTGTGCTTGTTTGGCTACCGCTTGTTTGCATTCGTTTGTCTGTAAATATTGAAAGATTGTCATAGTTGGTTTTGTGTGTCCTTTGATACCATTGACAATAATTAGTGTAGCAGCTTTCAGTTGTTAGAAAACAGCGTAATTTTATTCATACAGCAATTGTGATATTTTAACATCATGAATAAATTTGAGCACTAGCAAAGGCAGGTTCATGAAAACAGTAGACGGTGCAAATTAAAGCTTAAAACTACAAAGTCAATTAAAAAAAATTTAGACTTATTTACTTTACTTCCATTTAATCCAATTATTGAAGAACAAAGAAAGAAGCAATTGTAAGAAAATTAGCACCGCTCAACAAAAACTCTAAATTAAAAAAAAAAAATATATACCATAGAAACTTTTCTCTTGGTATTTTTTATGGTTTATATTGATATTGAATATAAAAGACTATTTGTAGTTACCGTAGGGCAATTATCAAAAAATTAATTTTTAAAATTTTTCCCGTAATAATTTTTGGTGAAGAAGTAGAAAATATTTGTAATAATTATAATTAATTGTTAAGGATTTTTATTAAAAACACCGTAAACCAACGCTGATTTCATTCAATCTTGAGTTATTCAATGTAAATACCATCTACTGGTGTAAGACTTCACAACAGATTGCACAACAGTCAAAGTTCAAGGTCACCGAAAGGTCATAATAGATAAAAACTGTAGACATTTTTGAAAATTCATTCTGAAAATAAGTTTTCGTCGATTTTAGATTTTTAAAATTCAGAGTACTTTTACATTAGACTCTAATGCACTCTAAAAAGTTTTTGTTGAATTTTACTACAGCTCTTGTAGGCAACAGTTTTGCGGCTGTTTCTGTAGTAAATTTACACACCCTTATTTAATTAAACATATTTGTTACTATTGACTTGTAGTGAAATTCAACAAAACGTGTTTATGTTTGAGTTAAATATGTAGCAATATAAATGAAAAAATATTGATATTGTAGTAAAATTAAACATCAATTGCTGTCATCTGTGTAGTACCATAACAATATTACTACTCTCATGTTAGCAAAATTCAACAACTAGAATTTGTTTTTACTACAATTGATGTAATCTATTGATATTCTAGTAAAGGCAACATTCTTAGTTTTGACATTCTTAGTTTAAAACATAATTTAATATATCTTAAAACTTTACACTCTTGACGACACGTGCAGAAATAAATTTGACTTATATTTACTGCTTATCCTTCATTAAATTAACACTATAAACACCAAAATGAGACATACACACTTGCATAAAGAAATTCCTGCCGATTAGTACCCGAAAGAAAAAACAAATGAAACACAGATATTTTTTATAGATTTTTATTTAATTATTAGCATACTGCCAACCTTTACCCATTTTGTTGTTTTGTACAACATAAGATACTACAACATAGTAAAACTTTTACTAAAAATCGAGTTAACACTAAATTTTATTCAATTAAAAATCATATAACTCTTATATAATGATCCGTACACGTTGACAAGCAAAGTCGACTAAATATCTGTTGAAAATATTGTCCATGTTGAATATTCAACATCTGTTTCATTAGTTCAATTTTGGTAGTAATATAAAGCATTGTAGTTGATATTGCAGCAAAATTAAAAATTTATAGCTTAATTTTGCTAAGAATAGTGTTTAATGGTAAATACTCAAAGATCAATATAAGATTTATAGTAAAATTACACATCAGTTTGAATTTCAACAAAAAATTACTATAATAATTATAGTAAATTTATATTTATTTTTTAGAGTGTGTATATAAAAAATCCTGTCGATTTGTTTACTTTTTTTTTGTCTGAACTAATTTTGTCGTCCCCCGAATTGCATTTTTGTGCATTTTTGAGCAATTTTTGTACTAGAAACCAACTAATGGTTGATTTAAAAAAAAATCAAGCTTATCAGTCAATTTCTTGGATATAAAAACATGGAACTGCAAATTTTCATGCCATTTAAGAAATGCTTTAACGAGATTTTACGGTTTTTTGAAAATAATATACTTGTTATTTAATTTAATTACAATAATTTTTTGTTTATTTAAAATGTTTGTTAAAATGAATGCATACAACAGAAGGGTAACATTAAGTCAACTTATATTCAAAATAAGAAAGAAAATTAGATTTTTATATTTGTTGCCGGAATATATGTCCTACGGAACCTACGCACTAGTAATCAAAAAAGAAACCTTACCTTTTTATTTTTATCACTCTTTCAAGTCAACAATATTGAGACATTCTTTAAAATAACAATAGGGTTGTTATTCTGTCTTTTAAAACATCTTCGCCATTCCTTTCGTAACATCTTTTTTTTCGTATGGTTTCATTAAAATCGTATCCTTCAAAATGAGGACTGTAGCGGATTATTTTACTTCAGCAAAAAAATATTATTCACGTGTGCTTGCTCTGTTATGTTCGAGCACGAGTGCATAACTGCTTAAAAATATATCCGTAGGTTTTTTCTTTGTATTATACTATATTTTTTTGCATTACCACTACAAATCATCTTTCTTATTTCTCCATTTTTATATTGACTCATTCTTCATATTCATTCATATTTTTTTTTCACATTCTACCGTAAATTTTGTCATGCTTCTCGAAGTAACATCGACATTTCCACAACAAAAAATTCCTTGGTATTAACTGCCATTCCGCAGCAACCGTAAAGTGGGTGGTGTTTTGTTAAATGTCATTTCTCAGGCAATCACACATGTCTGCAATGGACCGCAAAGATAAACAACCCAAGCACTCAACCATTGTTGCCATTTATTGTGTTTCGCTTCCTTTTTTTTTTATTATTTCTATGTTTTCCGTTTGACATATCTGCACATTTAACATTTCTTTCTATTCTTTGTTGCAGAGAAAAAAATTCCAACCCATAGGTGTCGCGCTGATCGGCCCCGGCCTAAGGGGCCATGACGCGTTGGCCCTTTAATCTGCTTTTTTTGCTCTCGGTGGCAGCAACTATTGTCCCGAGTGTGATGACAGAACGTGATGCACAGAATCGCACTGTGCTTAATGTTGGCTATCTAACGGCCATAACCGGTGAACTGAAAGACAAGCAAGGCTTGGCCATATCCGGTGCACTCACAATGGCCTTGGATGAGGTAAGACAGGATGCGCGCCCTGCGTGTTTAATGCATATATGTTAACACTTATTTCCTTTTTCTATAACTAAATATTTACAGATCAACAATGATACCGTTATACTGCCGAATGTCTCGTTGGCACTCCGTTGGACCGACACCAAGGGTGATACGGTGCTAGCTACTAAAGCTATTACCGAAATGATATGTGATGGCATTGCGATGATATTCGGTCCAGAGGGTCATTGTTTTGTCGAGGCGATTGTTTCGCAGAGTCGTAACATTCCAATGATATCGTATGTAAGTACTCTTATTTGTGTATTTACACACATATTGTAAACATGTGTAATGGCTTTTTGTCATGTCATATTAAAGCAATTCTTATTTGAGCAGTAGTGTAATTGTATGATAAAATTTTATGGTGTTTAAAGTAACATTTAAGCACAAGTTTTTCTGTTTTCTTGAAGTGCAAAAAAGAAACTAAAGGACTGAATCTGGGTATTTAATTCCATGCCGTGTTATCAAATTACTTATTCTTTATGCTTGAATATCTTTAAAATGTAAAACAAAAAAGGTATTTGTACTATAGCACCCTCTGAAGTTTTAGATAGAGCGAAATATATAGAACAAAGGCACTTGCCATATCCGAAAACACTTATGTATTTGCTAATTTTAATGTTAATCGTTTCAGAGGGTTAGGAGTTTTTCATGCCGTCTGGACTTTAAGGTTTAGTACAACAAATATCACCAAAAGACTAATATTACCCAAACCTGTTACTCACTGTTTACTCACATTCATGCGAATCGGATGACCGATTTAGCAGTTTTCCACAGTTTTTAAGAGATTTGTACTACAGCGCCTTCTGGTGTTTGAGATAGAGCAAAATAGGTAAAACCAAAACATTTGCCATACTCGAAAACGCTTATGTATTGTATATACAAATTCAAATAATAATTGAGTTAGCAGTTTAGGAGTTTCTGCAATTATTTAAAAGATTTTTACTACAGTGTCCTCTGGTACAAATAGCATCAAAAGATTTATAGTACCCGAAAACTCATGTTTAATAATTTGTATGCTAATGGAATGAGCGTTTTAATAGTTTTTCCCAGGTTTTGTTAGAATTACGTTCTATAACAACGCCTTCCAAAAAAACTTGCAATGCTTGAAAACACCTACATGAACACTTTAATGCTAATTGGATGAGTGGTTTAGGATGTTTTGCTGTTCCCATCCTTACCATAATCGTTTAAAAATTCCTTGAATCCGTGTTGTCGAAATCGTTATTCTAATTATTTTCCTAGTCCCTCTTTTAAAGTATGTCCTAATTCTTGTTCAAGTAATGGTTGTAATTCTTGTCCAAATCCTTGCTCTAAACTTTGTCTAAATCCTTGACATAACCTTTTTTTAATTATTTTCTTTATCTTTGTTTCTTGTTCTAATAAGTATCCAAATCCTTGTAGTCCATACATTGTAGAAGTCAGTAGTGTAAATAAAAGTCGAAGATAGTAGTATAAACCGTCGTTAAAATAGTATGTTGTAGAAAAAAGTGGAATAAATAGTAGAAGAAAAAATTATTAGAAAAAGTAGAGGAAAAAAGTATTAGAAATAGTAGTGGAAATATATGCACATTGGTTTTTTTTTTTGATTTTTGAAAATTCCCGAAAATCATTGAATTATCACTCAAATGTTATGATAACTCTGTGCGCTTTTTTGTACCTTTTATCTCTGTATGTATTTGATAATTAAATTAAACTTTTTTTATTTAATTTTGGTATAAGGAATCTCGTGGTGACATTTGTTTTACCACTTTACCGAACATTTTAGAACAAAATTTTTTTTTTAGATAAATCAAAAATTTCTCAAGATATGCACTAATTTTCATGTTGATAACTCTTGAACCAGCAGGATTTAATTTTGGTTTCTTCGGCAAAGTTCTTTCTATAATTCTGGCCAACACTTTGCTGAACAAATAAATGTGTAAAAATCGCTTCCAGTGGGTCTTATCGAGTGATTCTTACAAAAAGTCAAACGAAAAAATTCGAACAACATTGCGTATGTGTAACATTTTTTGCTTTGAAGCGCTGAAAGCGGGCAAGATGTATGTGGCTTATTAACGGTTTAAAGACAATTTCAAATGATTTTTCGTTATATATTTGTACAACAAAGTTGCTGGCAAGAATAATAGAAAGAACTTTGCTGAAGAAACCAAAATAAAAATCCTAATGGCTCAAGAGTTCTCAACATGCCAATGAGTGCATATCTGGAGTTATTAAAAAAAATAAATTTGCGCTAAAGTCCTTGGGTAAAGTGGCAAAACGGATGTTACCACGAGATTCCTCATATTAAAATTATGTGAAGAACGTTGAAATTATTAAATACAGATTTTCGTGCCGCACAGTGTAATCATTAAAAAAACCTAAGGTCAAGTAGGAATTTGAAAATAAAATTGTGAAACCAGTCATTTTGACTGGTTTAGTAAATATAGTGGTTAAAGTTTTTGAAAAATAATAGTATTTTAATTTTAATTTTAATGTTAATATTTGTACTAATTTTTTTGTATAACTTCGAACGCTTGGGGCCTGATGCCATACAATTTTATTAACATAAATTTATATATCGATTTTCTGGACCGCTGTAAACTTATCTGAAAAAATTTTGCTGTTATTTCACGTTCGTCCCTTTAAACTAATGCCTAACAGATCGTCTGACAGTTTTCTGAAGCTTACGCCCAACAGTTTTTTCGACGGCTATTCCTAGTCTTTATAGCTAAATAGTCTTTATCTGAATATGTTTTTTCAGGACCTTTAACAGTATTTTAAAAGAATTTTATTATTGATTTAAACGAATTCTGAAGATGGCAAAATGTTAAAAAAGTAAAGAACAAAAGAAAAAAAGCTAAAGAAACATGAGGACACCGTAGCTTTTAAAACTACCAGAATTTTTTGTTACAAGTCTGTTATTTTCCAAAGAATTTTTTAATTGTCCTTAATGAAGGCAGAAATAATTTTTTGACTGAAGAGAAATTTTAACTTATCATTTATATATATATATAAAATTAAAAAAAAAAAAATTAAGAACCATTAGGAATTCTTTGAAATTATTAAAATTATTATTGACTTTTTATTTTCTACTTACAATAATATGATTTCGTATTGCATTTCACTTGACTGAGTGTTTTTTCATTTTAAATAATTTGATAAAAAGTGAAAAACAAACCAAATAATCATAAATTCAACGAAAATAAGCTTATATTTCGCCTGCGTCTTTCACATTCTGACCTTTCAAATAATTCCCTTGTTTTCTTGTACTCAGATGTGCAGAGAAACGAAATAATAAAACACCAATTTATTTACTTGTTGTGATAATAAACCTTTCTTAAAATTCTATTGAACTGAAATTGCGGCAAAAAGAAACAAAAATGCTTGCCTTATATTGTCAAGCGTGAAAACCGATTCCTTTTATTCGAAATAGCATTTAAGAGCTCTTAAAGTGTGCATGAATCTCTTGGTATCTTGTTGTCAAATATTGAGATACAAAAAGAACAATTTTTTATATTTTTGTGTGTATTGTGTGCTTGCGTCTTAGCAGGAAAAATTTAAATCAAGTTAATGCAACCCCCAAATTGAATGGCAACAAAAAGGACAAAGTTTCGTTTGCCTAAAATAATTGGTTACTTATAATGAGGTTAAAATACTCTTAACGTTTACAATTTGGTTATCTTGAATAGTATAATAGCATTATTTTTTATAAATTTTGCTTTGGTTCTCTGTTCAATGCTGCTGTTTCAAAAAGAAAAGGTCCTTATCAATATAACCATTTCCTTCATGAACCTCATTTTAGCCTGTAGCTAATAAAGTTTTGAAGCTAGAATTGAAGTAATTTTCTTAAAGTGCTTAAAGAAATGTTAACGCTGCAGTTGGTTTAGTTTTGAACTTTTAGGCATTTAAGTTTTTAATAAATGTCATTAGCAAGGATAGTCTTGTAAAGTTTGAACACATAGTATAGGTAACCTTGTCGTTGAGCAAGTTGACTTTATTTTGCCCTAAAGCAAATATTAACAAAATATATTTGCAGTCGCAGTACTATTTTTCGAGACAAGTACTAAAAAACTCAGCTAGCTTTAGTTAATATTAAAAATTTTGTTGCGATAATGCTAAATTGGAAACTACAGGTTGGTAGAAAAGCTTTTAAATCGACACCTCTGCTGCCGTAGTAAGGAAGAATGCTGCATATACATATTTCAATGTTCTGAGAGAAATGACTTACTTTTTTACAAAAAATCATCCTTTCGGCCAAGGTTCATTTCCACCTCGGCGGCTATGTTAACAAATCCACAAGTGACCACAAGGGCTCGGAAAATCCACAAGTGATCGTAGAGAAGCCAATGCATCCACCGCTAGTCACTGTTTGGTGGAAGATGCGGACTAAGCACCGAAAATGTCCACTCTGAGTGCACCACACTATGTTAGAGGACTATTTTGTGCCGCCAGGAGGACTATTTTGTGCCGAAACCACACAGAACTCGCCTTAATTTGAACTTTTTGCTTAGAAAATTTCCGAACCGTGTAATTTCTCTTCGTGGTGATGTGAATTGGCCGCCCAGATCATGCGATTTGACGCCGTTAGACTTTTTTGTGGGGTGACACGAAGGATAAAGTCTTTGTGAATGATCCAAAGATGATTGCAGACTTGAAAAGCAATATTACATCGATGATTCGGGCCATTTCGAAGGCCATACTTCAAAATGTCATCAAAAATATGTCCAAAAGAGTGAGATATCTACGAAATAGTCGCGGTAAACATATTCACGAAATAATTTTTCACACTTAATCCTATTGTGTGACCTTTTGAACGAAATAAAATATTTGAAGAAATTTCGAACCGTTTGCGTTTTATTCAAAATCAAAATACCACACGTCTTAATGGAACACACTTTAGTTTATTTTTAAAGAGCCAAATTCAAAATATTTCACGCTATAAATGCGTAAAAACTTTATCCTACAGTTATTGCTTTCGCACACTCTTTAAAAACTCTCCCCTTAAATTATATGTTTCGCTCTTGTCTTAGCGTATAAAAAAACGCTAGAAATGCATGAAGTCTCTCACACGCTTCTCACTACAACAACAACCACAACAACAACAACTCTGTGTATAGTCAATCACACAGCAGACTAGACATACTGTTTCGGAAGGCGCTACCGTCCCTTTTCAGTAGTTTTGAGTGATAAAGCTGTGTCCAAACTATTGTATTAGTTTTATATGATCTGACTTATTATTCGAATAAACTCTTCGAAATCATATGACGTTGAAGCAAAGGTTCTAATTTTAGGTCAAGCTTGAGAGAGCGTAACACTCGCTCCAATAGCGTTAAATAAGGCCCTTATTATGAGTTGTTTCGCTGGTCGATTCTCGCTGGTCTCGCTGGTCTTCGCTGGTCGATCTTCGCTGGTTATCGAACAACGAGTATCGAACGTTAAATTCTTATTATGAGCAGTGCAACCCTATCGAAATGTTTGTTGTTCATCGAATTTTCAGTAGAATAGAATTTTACTTTCGATGCGATGCTTGCTGAGCAATAATTGTTAAAAATGTAAGTATTACGATCAGCTGATAGAAATATACTACCGTGAATAAGCCAAATTAACGAAATTCACAATAGCGCTACTCTTAGTCAAAAGCGCGCTATAAAACCAAATGTAAATTCGACTATAGTCGAAGATCGAACGCGGCTCATAATAAGGGCCATAGCTTCAGAACACCGGAAAATCATTACAGAAATGAAATAAAACTATTGGACCTCTCTTATCGATATCGTTCAGATATTTTAATGATATTTAGATTGGTTCGTAAAATGATCTAATGTGGAGAAGGTGCGAAAAAGCTGTAGTAGCTGAACTGTATTTGTTTTTACATTGTAACAGGTGTATTATAATAAGTGTATTGAAGTTTAGGGAGATTACATTGAATAATAAACTAATTTAATTCAAAAATTCACATTCTTTAATTTTTGTTTTAAATGCCTTTTAACTAACTTGTATATATCCTGCAGTCGCAGAATTATTTTCGAGACAAGTACACAGCTGTCTTTAGTTAATTTTAAAGATTCTGTTGATAATGTTAAATTGGAAACTATTATGTTAACCTTGTGTTTGTCTAAGGTAGCTTTACTTTGAAGTGATCGGAAGAAAGATCAAAGCTAGTTTCTACTGTTATTGATTGTCAATGTTCTTAAAGATTTCGAAGTTCATTAGATCAGATATCTTTTGTGGGTCAGAAGGCCAGTTAGCCAACTGGCTTAGTTAGTTAGTTAGTTTGTAGTGGGCCCATGTGCACCGCGACCCATAAACAATCATTAAAAAGTCAAAAACAATCGTTAAAAAGTTCAAGAGAAATAATTTGTTTTAACTTATAATTAGCATATTCAAGTGGTAAATTAAAATTTTAAATGAAAAAATTAGTATTTCGTACAAAGATCTTTGTGAAGAATTAATAAAAAATGTTCACAATTTGACAAAGTTGACTTCGTTTATAAAAGAAAATTATTTGTTTTTGGCTGATGATGGAAATTGAAAAATAATAATAAAAAATGGAAAAAATGTTATGCTAATTATCACATTCAAACCGTAATTTACAAACATTCTTATTACAAGACAATAAATGGCTAAAAAGTGAATATAAAATTATATGGTGTAGTAGTTGATTAATATGTTGTGCAAAGATATTTATAAATGCTACTAGTGCAATTTTAAGAAAACTTTTTATACACAAAAAAAATATATTTTCTTTAAATTCAATTTAGAATAACAAATAAGTTTGCTTTTGCTTTTGTATTCGTAGACCAGCTATTATATAATATATTAATAACTATTGACAATAACTACGTAGTGGTTTTGGTTCAGGGGTAACGTGGTAACGGCCATGAGCCGAGGGGTTGTGTGTTCAATACACTCCAATACAATTTGTACTTAAAGCTCAGTATGCTGTAGGAACGGAAATTTTTGGGCATATAACTATACACGCGAAATTATGGTGTAGAGTCAAAATATTTGTGTGGAGAAAAAGCACATGCTGTTCTGGCTGGCAGATTCATATTTTTATTGCTGCAATTCTATATCCTATAAAAAGCAAGACTACACATTAAAAAACTAAATAAATGCAATAATAAATTTGTAAAATAACAAATTCAACACATAAACATACTTACTGTTTATTTTTATTGTTGAACGGCAAATTTCCGCGCCAATTAAATGTACGGGCATATAATCGACAGCGAAGTTTTTAAATTTCAACTCTCCACTCACGAATGGAAATTTGGCAACATAGCAATAGTTTTCGCTTCCACAGCGTACTAGCTGGCGAATAAAAATTTTGTTGCCCGTTCGTTATCAAAAATCTCAATGTATTTCTTATGGACATTTTTTTTTTCGTTCCTACATCATACTAAGCTTAAATCAAGCAAATATTCGCTAAGTAATTATAAATTGGAATAGCAAATTTTTATTAGTTTTTGCTGAATCTAGCATATTTTTGAAGTGAAATAATTATAAACATTAAATTAAATTGAAAAATTACCACCATCTGGAGATTCGAACCTCGTCCGCGTGAGTGTAAGTGCATGGGCTTATCCTTATCCATTCGACCATCGCAGTTGTTAACCAATCGTCGCCTAAGTTTCTTCATTAAGAATAAACTTGTGCTCGTGTGTTTAGAAAAAAATTTGCTTGAATTTAGTAAAAATTTGCTATTTGAGCTTACAATAACTTAGCAAATATTTGCTTGAAATACATACAAATTTGCTTTTATATAGCTTTTTTTTTTATTATAACTTGGCAAAATGTTGCTTGAATTAAATCAAAATTTTCTTCTTTCCTAAATACATGAGGCGTGATTTCAATTTAGCAATCTTTTTCTAAAATCACACCGTGATTGAGCAAAGTTTTGCTGATTTGCTTTTAAGCATAACATTTGCTTATTTCAAGCAAAATAATTATCTCCGTGTACCCTGTAAAGGTTCACGTCCGATTTCCCAAATTTTCACCGAGCAGAGTAAAACAAAATCATTGCCGAGTTTTGCACAGATTTGAAATATTAAGATAAACAAATCGTGACATGAATAAATTTAAGTCACGAACGAGGAAAATTCAATCACGCACGGTCACGAATATTTAATAATTTTTGATGGTTTTGCTCCCGATCACGACATGATTCGTCGGGACACGACTAAATTCATGACACGCGCCCATATCTACTCCATATTCAACTTAAATTGAAAATTTTGTAATGTGGAAAGTTTCATTTATTCTTTAAAAGAGGCTTTGATTTGAAAAAGTTGAATTTGAATTGTTAATTAAAAAAAAACTTATCTTTATTAACATAGTACGTAGCTATTAGGGAGTCCAATCCAGTAAGCTTCTCCCGATCCCGGGATTATCGGGATTAAAAATCTCAATACCGGGATCCCGGGATTAGTTCGGGATTGAAAATTTTAAGAAGTAAATAATTCAAAACTTTTTAATAAAATTTTTTTGTTATTTATTTCTTGAAACTAAAAAATGTAAATTAATTCATTTATAAAGTAACAAAAACAAAACAAGATACATTAAGGATATTCACAATTGCGTGTTTTTCAGTGTAGTTAAAAAACCCAGTGGTGTTGTACCATACTTTACCGAGCGGTTTTTATATTTTGTTGTGTTTTTAAGTAGACCTATGATATGTTTAACAAATGTGGTTTTAAAGTTCCATAAACCACTGATCGGTTGCCAGTTATTTTCTAATTGCAAAAATTAAAGAAGCTAAAAGTGTAAGTTAAACTTTTTTTATGCCATATATTAATAAAATATATCAAATTGGATAGTTAATTTATTTGCATAGTAACAAAAAGCTATAGTGGGAGGTACCCAACCACAAATTCTATTTTAAAAGGTGCTCCTATTGTGATTTTCAATTATAACAAAAAAAATCCATACTACTATACCACACAATTGTGAATACCCTTATTGTTAATAAACACAAGAAACCTAAATAATATTAATGACAAGCACATTGTATTAATTTAACCCTTTCAGTGGATTTGCCTAACATATTGGACACGTCAGAAAGTAATTTTTATATGCATTTATTTTGCAAAGACTTTTTTTTAATTTAATCATTTGGTTCTATGAAAAAAAGATGAACCAACATGATAAAAATAAACTTAGAGATATATTTGACATTAAAGTCAGTTGGATTTTCGTTTTTGTTTCGTTATGCGAAGGAAAGCAAAAAAAAAAATTTGTTTGGCCTATTTTATAAGAAAAAATCAACCGGACATAGATCAAATTTATGTTTTTGTATCTTTTTATGGCTTTAATGATAAGAATATTAAGAGGATGTAAAAAAACAAAGATCTAAAGGGTTGCGAAACCTTTAAAAAATTAAAAAAAAAATTTTACTTTGTACAAGCTTGTAAAACGAAAGGGCGCAGGTTAAAAGGGAAGGTATGTTTTTTTCATCTTTTAAGGACCTAAATGATAGGCATATTACCTCAAAAAATCTATTTTGTTTTTAGTTTAGCCAAGCCATTGAAAGGGTTAAAGACAAAATATATAAAAAAAAGGTAGTGGTCTTTTTTTAGTGGTTTAAGGCAGTGGTCCCCATATAGTAGTTCACGAACTCGAGTTCGAATTACAACATTACACCGACATGATCACACGTACGAAGTTCTCTTCTTCAGTTGGCGCTGAGACTTTAAACAAAGGAGTTCACGCCGCTTGATCAGCTTATCAACTGTACAAAATTAAAACGGAATACGAATATGATTTTTTTATTTGTAGAAAATTTTTATGGACTGCCATAAAGCTTGGTTTGCCAACGCACGTGCCACTGTGCGTGAATATATTTTTTTAAAGGCACTATAGAAATATGGATCCTCAATATTCGTTTGTGGAAAATGAATAACATAATGCGTTAGTTCTCAAACTAGAGAAAGAATACCTTGAAAAATTTATTCAGGACTCATTGGAATGCAAAAATTCACAAATTGATACAAAGTAAAAACAGCTTCCCATTTTTGTTTCTTTATAATAATAAAATACTAAAAATAGTTTTTTTATAATAATAATACAATTCTTGCTTCATAACTGCACAACAATTTCTGTCAGTGCAGAGAGTGAGAGAGCTACCTAACATAAGCACAAAATCCGAAAATTGCAGTAGTATGTGTTTGGGGACCACTGGTTTAAGGTATTATTATATAAATTTTACACTTTTTTTTTTTGTACACCATCTTTATGTTTTTGCACAACAATTTCTGTCAGTGCAGAGAGTGAGAGAGCTACCTAACATAAGCACAAAATCCGAAAATTGCAGTAGTATGTGTTTGGGGACTACTGGTTTAAGGTATTATTATATAAATTTTACACTTTTTTTTGTACACCGTCTTTATGGTTTTGCACAACAATTTCTGTCAGTGCAGAGAGTGAGAGACCTACCTAACATAAGCACAAAATCCGAAAATTGCAGTAGTATGTGTTTAAATTAAATTTTTATTTAAATTTTACACTTTTTTTTGTACACCTTCTTTATGTTTTTTTTTTTAAATTTAAGGCAAATCAAGGTTGGAAAAGACTTTTAAAATTAAAGTTTTTATTTTAATTGTTTTCAAAGTAATACATTAAGCAGATCAACTCGTTTTATTTTTTCGAATCTATATATATAATGGCATGATTAATAGGGTACTTTTTTCGATCACGCCTACTTTTACGCCCACTTTTTTAAAATTATCTAATTGCTCCCATATAGTTTTTAACAGATTTACTTCAAATTGTATACACATTATACTCGAGGCGAGGTAGAAATAAACATTTCTTACGCCACGCCCCCTTTCACGCCCCTTTTCACGCCAAATTTAAGTTTTAAACTTTTTGTTTTCTGTACAAATTTGTTCCTTCCAACGGATTATTTTTTATTTGGTAGTATATTGCTCTTAAAATACTGTTAACGTCGCCATATTACTATGAACCACTCCCACTTCACCGCCCCTTTTTTTATTTCAGATACTTTTACCACTAACAATGTTTGCTATACAAAATACTTTTTTTGTAATATGTATTTACCTACAGTTTTATATACTTTTTATCTACAGGTAAGGTAGCCATAGACTTTTTTATTACCAAATCCCCCTTTTTCGCTCCATTTTACTTTAATTATAATTAATCTGCTTTCAATCTATATAAATAAAAATGAATGTCTGTCTGTCTGTATGTTTGTTTGTGCTTTATAGGAGGCCAAACCCTTGGACCGATCTTCCTGAAACTTTCACAGCATGTTACTATGACTCTCGAAAGAATAATAGGCTATATGAAGTTTTTATTGGACAAAGGGTCGTGGCACCGCCCATATAACCCACAAATTAAAATCGCCATATTTTGGGCATTTTTTGACCTACGTCGATGATATTTGGTACATATGATATTAGCATAATTAGGAATACGTACCAGGAGAAAAGTGGGTGGAACCACGCCTCTTTTTAGGAAAATTAAAAATCGTAATATAGTCTTAACTACCGGACCGATCGTCATTAAATTTTCACAATAGGATATTCTTACGAAATAATAAATTCTTGACTATATAAAGTTGTGAGTGGACAAAGGGGCATGGCCTCGCCCTTATAACCCAAAATTTAAAATCATCATATCTTGGGCATTTTTTGACCAACGGCGGCAGTATTTGCTATATATGGTATTGGCATGAATAGAAATACGTACCAAAAGAAAAGTGGACGGAGCACGCCCCTTTGTTTGCGATATATTGGAGGCTGGACCTGTTAACCGATCTTAAATTTTCACAGCGTGCAGCTTTGACTCAGGAATACTTATTATATGATAATATTTTTCGACCATGCGTACTTCTGCACCTCCTTTTTTACTACGTTTATTAACGGCTTTGCCTCAAATTTAAAATACATATTAATTAAAATAGTGGGGTAGCCCCATTCTCTTTCTCCCACAACTGTCTCCAAAACAGCTGATTTTGTAATATGTGTTAGTTAAAATAGAGAGTGGTGCAACCCCATTTTCATTCTCCCACAACTGACTGCGAAACAGCTGATTGTGTAATTGCTGCTTTTTGATTGGTCTAAAAATAAAAAGGGGGAGCATGAAGCAAATTACATGCAGTTCAGTGCTGAATTCCAATTGGTTTACAACAAAAAAAGGGGCGAAGCATTGCAATAATTAAATTAAAATTAAATAAATAAATTTTTGTAAATATATAAATTCTTTTAATTTTATTTTATAACGAGGGGGATAGCGAAGCACACCGGGTTCAGCTAGTATTATTACAAATATAAACCGCTGATGGGAAGCACCGTTCTGATTCTATGCTAGTTGGAGAAATAGTTGTACAATAGTCGTACGCAATTTGTAAGTTTCGATCACGATTGTCTCATCATAAAACAAAATTATTTCCTAAGTCAGAATATCTGACAATTTTTAAATACATAGCTGACTTACAGATGTTACAAATTCTTCTAACTTTGCAAAGTCTTTGCTCCAGTGATTCATACTCATCGTCCTAACAATCTTTTTCAGCCTCAATAAAAGTTTTTTCTAATTCTATATTCATATCAACTTAAAATGAAATGTTTGCATTTACATGAATATTTGTTATAGAAATTTTTATTTAAAAATCCCGGGATCCAGGAAAGGCATTCCCGGGATTTAAAAGGGCTTAAATTGTCCGGGATCTCGGGATTGACTTCCCTAGTAGCTGGGCATATGTTCTTTATCTATTGTTCTTTCATATAAGTAGCCAGAAAAATTATCCTATATTGTACATGTTGGCAATGTTTTTTTTTTTAAATCTTGCTAAACTATAAAAATTTAATCTTCTTCTTTACTTTTGTTTATTTTATTGTAGAAATGTGCTGAAAACAGAGCTTCCTCCATACCGACATTCGCCCGCACCGAACCACCGGATACGCAGGTAAGCACCACAATCAGCAGCGACGGAAACGGAAATTGCTAATAGTAAAACAATTCGATGTAAATCAAAAGCTTCCGAGATCTAGTTAACTAGCTGTTGATTTTATAGTAAATATTATTTTATATTTCATTTAGACCTTTGATTATAAATATATTTCCTCAAATCAAATTGTCAACAGTTGAAAGTGAAGGGAAAGAAAATAAAACACTTAAATAAGAATTGAGCAGATACAGAAAATATATCATATAACATAAGTACATTATGGGAACGGTCTGATTCGCTATGAAAGTTAACCCAAAAGCAATTACATGGTGTCATGGAGAATTAAATTGTTCAAATATAACTTGGTCCTTAACTCCAGCCCACTTATACAGCGCTGCTGCATACATGTCTTTTTTTGCTCTTGCTTTTTTTCCTTGCCGTCTGGGTTAAACTCTTGACCTTCTCATATTTCTTGGCTTGACCGTGCTGTTTATCGTCTCTTCATCCAAGTAGTTTTTTTTCTCACCTGGCAATGTCATCATGACAAGTATGAGTTCAACTGATGTTTTCTCGCAAAAAACTATTCCAAGAATTTATTTTGCCAAAGTATTTCAAGAAATCATACTTAGCTTTTTTTGCAATGTGTTGGCATCATAAAAAATATTTCTCGTTACGTACTTCTGTCGAATAGTAAGATGTTGTCTGATTAAAAAAAAAACCTTAAAAATAACCAGAGCCATAACAACCATTTCGGACCATTTCATTCTAAAATATATATTAGATTAAAGTGAAAACTAAACTCGTCGAGACCATTTTTTAAATTGTATAGAATGGTTGTTGTGAATAAGATATAAAACAACCTTTTTTAAAATAAAAAAAAAAACATTTTTACAAAGAAAATTGCATCGGTGGCGGGTTTTTTTTTTCAAAAAACCGATTTTATTTTTGTTTTTTACGTTGATTTAACCCATTTTTCGCCGACCGGTAATTATAATTACCAGCATTTTTACTATCCATAACTGACAAATATACATTTTTTTTAATTTACATTGTTTATCACTTACGTAGGGTACTAGTTTCTTTATTATATACTCAGATTAGTCCCTGTTGCAGCATAAATTATTTATTGTGGTGCTTTAAGAAATAAGTCATTAAAGGTCATCAAAACATGTGGAGATAAAGTGTCAAGATCTTATGATATCTAACAACCATGTCTATAATTATAAGAGAATATGTTTACTTTTGTCTTTAGAGTCATATTTACCACAATTAATATCCAAATATACATGTGACATATAATATATAAATATGTATATGTGTGATGATTATAATCACCATTGGCGAATAACTTATTCGTATTGCTTGTAGTTCGGTTTATACACATTTACGTACACTTTTATTTTGACATTAGAAGTAGAAACAAAGCATGCTATTGCTATGATAACGGTTTATGTGTGCGAATTTTGAGTGGAATCCATAAATAATTTTGGAAGCCAATTTTTTTTTCAGCAGTCGAATATTATGCTAAGCAGTTTACGTAATTAAAAAAGTGTTATTTTTTTGCAATAAGTTGAGCAAAAATGTCCCAGACGTAAGTTTCGATAGATAAATATTTTTTAAAAACAGACATCAAACATTTGTAGTCTTGACTTTGGTGTAAAGCGTGCATAATCAGTGGGGAAAATACTCGATGTGTTGGAAGACTATGAAGATGAATCAGAGAAGACACAGATTCGAAATAATGCCTGTAATGTTTAACATATTCCGCCCCCAGTTGACGATGTCAGCGACGAAAAAATATTGATGGAACTATTCTTGGAGGTTATGAAAATAATACGAAAGGTGAAGTAGCTAATGAATTGGAGCTGGAATATGTGGTGCAAAATGAAGATATTGGTGCCCCAAATAAAGTAAAAGAATTGGAATTTTCTCTAAAATCAAATAATATAAATTATAGATCCAAATCTTTATTTCCTTCGCCGAAATGGATCCACAAAAAACGACCCCAATACTCCAATAATGTATCAAGCATTGAGTATGTTATCTATGTATTTAGTATTTTATAAGTCTCCAAAGGCCGTATTCTGCAAATCGCCTAGCTAAAGCTAAATCTCTATCGCTTAAATGCTAAAAAAATGCTTCGTTCAATTCCTTAGCGATTTCGCTAAAATGCGATTCTGAGTTTCAAATCGCCTAGTTAAAAATGTTGCTTCTACTACTCACCACAGGAAGCGTTGTTTTAGCGATTCTTATGTCAAAAAATTGATTTGGTTATGGCTGTGTGCCAATTGGAAACTTTTCACTATTGGTTCTATAGGAAAGAAAATGTTGAGTTGAAAAAATTTCTGTCTGTTGTATTTAAATTGTCATTTTTTGATGTGGCAAATGAAACCTAAAAATGTTATCCAGAAATTTTAACGTCTTCTCAGCGAATGCACGAGTTTTTAAGACGTATTTGACTGCCACTACTACTAGAAATTATTTTTGTATTCAAAATGATATGAGCTACAAGGAATGTAACTGTTTTAAGTAAAATAACTTTTAAAACAAAACTTGTCTAAACATTAAAAATTTTTAAAAAAATTACAATTTTTATTCATGATTATTTTGTTGTATGTATTTTATCTAATTAGCTTAGAGATGGAATAAATTGAAAACATGTTTTAAAATTATATGTTTAGATTTTGCTCCACTTATAAAATATAATGTAGTAAAAAAAGTGTCAGTGTTAAAGTTTTCTTGTCAACTGGACCTAAAATTCCTTTACCTAAACTATACGCGAGGATAAAAATCGCACTATACCTAAAGGTTGCCATACCCGAAACACACTTACTGCCAAATTTTGAGCTCAATCGACTGTAATACGAAAGAAAATATTGACTTATACTAAGTCGATCAAGCAGCTAACCATAAAACATCCTTGAGCACGTATTAACTCTTTATCGGCCATATTTATAAATATTTAAAAAGTATATTCAATGTATTAGTTTTTAATGTTGAAGGCAGTAAAGAAAAAACTTAATACATTGCGTATATCAGAAGTAATGAACTTCCAAATTTAACATAAATATTTATTTTAAACTCTTTAGCTCCTAAGACTGGCCTAGTTTTAAAATTCTTAAAAAAGAATTGTAGTAATTTTTATTGACACTTAAATAAATTAAAGACGACTGAAGTGACTTAATGCTCTTTAATTGCTCCTCAAGCCTGCATTTTTAGCCTAAAAATAAATATTTCCAAATATTAAAAGCAAAGCACAATCCTTTTTTTATAGGGAAACATAAATAAAACTACTTTTTTTCAGAAAAAATACACAGCAAAACACTGATACTAACAATTTTGTAAGGGTAAAGCACAACCCTTTTGCTTCACTCAAAAATTCTTGTGCCGGTTGTCAAAATTTCTACTAGTCCCTGGGGCTACATGAAGATTTGACAATAAAACTCACTTCACTGATATCAAAAATTCTACTTCCGACTGTCAAAAATTCATCATCCGAGTGAAAAGTTTCCGAAAACTTTTTAAAGTTTCTTTCGAACTTTAAATATATTAATATAATAATTAAAATAAGCTTGTTTCTTATTTTTAAAATGGTTAACTAACTGCACCAATATCTAAATAAAAATTGCAAAATAAAAACATTCAGTTATTTGAAAAATTTTTAAATAAACTTAAGTTAACATAATTAAAAATTGGTAGTTAATTTTTTAAGTATATTTACACGAGTACTTTATGATTTTTCATTAAATATTCTCTTATTGTCATAGAATAAAACTATGTAAAAACTAGTAAGGATTTATTTTGACTGGTTTAACTTTAAATACCAAAACAGTCGTGGCTTATTGGAGGCTTAGGTTTCATTCAATTCTTCAAAATTTTGCACTCAGAGTACATTTTACATATTAAAAATTAGGTGCAAAATTTCTTGTCAATTAATGACTTAATTGCAAACTAACTGCATTATTCCGTATAACGTAGAAGCACACCAATGATAAGAAAGACACAAGAAGCAATACTTTCTTTCATATAGAATTGTTTTGCTTCAAGTGTCTTTCTTATCGTTGGTGTGCTTCTTCGTGATACAGAATTATCACAAAAGAGTGTGTCACAACAATTTTAGCTTATTTGTAAACTACCAATTCATTTAATAAATTTTTCTGAAGTTTTAAGAGATGAAACCTTTTTCTAAAAGCATAATATACGATAACAATAGGGGTATTCACGATTCAGTGTACTTGCCAGTGCAGTTGAGGACTTCGTCACTTTATTAAATCAAAATATCAAAATCAAAAATCTGTACAAGTGCTATGCTACTGCAGCCTAAAACTTGAAGATTTGAGCAGTTGTGCACTTGTGCAATTGCGTGCATTGAAAAATTTGACAGCTTGGAAAAAGTGTTAGTGGTTTGTTCACGAAAACCTAACTGCACAACTGCACAAGTACTCAACTGCACAGGCAAGTGCGCTGAAACGTGAATACCCCTAATATTAATACAACTGATAAATGCAAACAGCAAGTTTTCGGAAAAGTGCTTAAATTGGTTAAATTTTTTTCTTTGAAAACATTCAAAAGAGACAAAGCATTAATTTTTCATAATATATATATCAAAAATTACGATTTTAATTGAAAAATCTTTTAATTTTTAACTTAGCGGCAACAAAATATTGGACTCTAAAATTATAGCTAAAAATAAAATTGGAGTTTCTGAAAATCGCTAAAAAAAGTTAAGAATCGCAGCAATCGCTAAAAATTTAGCTATGACAGCTTTAATTTTATTCTTCGTTAAAAGCTTCTTCAGTCTCTAAATTTTTAGCATGAAAATAAGCGATGGAGTTTTTCAGAATAGCAATATCGCTAAAAACTATAAATTTAGCTTTAGCGGTGGAGATTTAGCTTTAGTGTTTTTCAGAATCCGCCCTCAGTACTCTTTATGGACAATATATACAGAGTTGAACTGTTGCAGCGAATCATTGGACTTTGATATTTACTGGCTATCACACTGTTCCACAATATGAAAACTCTTGGAGTCAGCAGCCAGATCTAGGTGTTTTAAGTGCATCAGTAATAACGACTTAGACAAAAATTACCGCTTTGCGAAATAAGACCTTCACTGGATGGATTGAATAAAAAGTTCATTCAGTTTGAAATTTTCAGTGAGAGTTTGTCAATTGACGAAGAAATGGTACCATACTTTGGATGGCATTCGAGCAAAATGTGTATCAGAAATAAGCCCATTTGGCCCATTTGTTTCGGCAAAATGTGCAGCATCCAGAACGGAATCTTGTGTGTTTTAACAATTTCTTCACCTCCTTCTACCTAATGTAACTGCTGTCTGAAAGAAATTTTATGCAACCGGAAGTAGGGGAGCCACGATTAAAACGAACCAAAGTGACGAAGCACATTATTGTAAAGCGAATAAAATACTTTTTATTTACTCTTGACAATCTCATACGTGTATACTAGGAAAGTATCCCGGGATCCCGGACGATTTAAGCCCCTTTAAATCCCGGGATTTTCTATCCAGGATTCCGGGATTTTTATAAAAAGTTTTTATTACAAATCGCTATCTTAATATAGAAAGGCCCTAACTCATTTTTTTCAAAATTATTTTTTTTGTACAGATTTTTGCAAAAAAAATGCTAAAGTAAAAAAATTACTGCAAAAACATTGCTACAGCATTGAA
Organism: Dichetophora obliterata; assembly: GCA_963920525.1. Classification (NCBI taxonomy): domain Eukaryota; kingdom Metazoa; phylum Arthropoda; class Insecta; order Diptera; family Sciomyzidae; genus Dichetophora; species Dichetophora obliterata. The sequence goes on along the minus strand of OY986438.1, from coordinate 17,643,693 downwards.
TTGGTTAGTGTCTTAAAAATAAAAGCCATTTTAAGAAAATTTGGATTCGCAAAATTATAATTTTTATTAAGTTTTTACCATCTCCTGTAAAGTAACAAAAAATGAGTTAGGGCCTTTCTATATTAAGGTAGCGAAATATTCGTGTAAATGCAACCATTTCAATTTAAGTTGATATGAATATAGAATTAGAAAAACCTTTTATTTAGGCTGAAAAAGATTTGTAGAAAGACTTTGGAAAGTTTTAGAAGATTTTGCAACATCGGGAAGCTATGTATTTCGAAATTGTCAGATATTCTGACTTAGGAAATTATTTTGTTTTGTGGTGAAGGCAATTGTGATCGAAACTTACAAAATGCTTCTGATTATCGTAAACTATTTCTTCAACTAGCGTAGAACTAGAACGGTGCTTCTCATTAGCGGGTTATATTTGTAATAATATTCGAATAAAACTCTTTAATGAAAAATAAGACGTGTTAATCAGCTTAATGTATTACTTTAAAAATAAATTATACAAAAAATTTAATTTTGAAAAGTCTTTTGCAACCTTAATTTGCATTAAACACAAAAAATATGAAGTCGGTGTCTAAAAAAAATATTTAACATTTATATAATAATACCTTAAACCAGGACCGTAGCCAGGATCTACTCATTTTTTTTATTCAAAACTAAAATATATAAGTTTTTGTTTCATTTCTTTCTCAAGTGAAGTTTTTTATATATGTATTATATATACAAGTTAATATATTAAGGTACCTCGACTTCCATTAGAAAAAATTTCCATGGGTACCCCTCTAAAAAATAACCTTGGTCTATTTTATGATTCCCAAAATGCTTTGGCTGTTACGATAGCCGCCAGTGAGCTAAAACATTTTGCAAAAACCTCAAAAAATCATATTTTTTGTAAATATATAAACTGTCAGATATTTAAAGCCGGAAAAGGCTCCTCTTATCTGTATCAAAAAATTTTAAAGTTTTTCAATAGCATTCAAAATAATGCTGTTTTTCGTGCCTTTTTTAAATTTATTTGTATTTATTTTCACTAAAATTGAAATATCTTCATTATTTCTTATGCGATCCTCACTTTTAAGATACCGTTAGAAAGGCTTTGAGTGCTTGCATTCATTGCCAGAATTTCTAAAATTTATACATATTAAAGATAAAATACTAATTTTAAACAAAAAAACCTGACATTTTTTTAAGATATTAAAAAAATAAAAATTAAGTTACTATTATCATCTACAATTGCCGATGTCAAGGGTAGTGAAAACAATAAATTTGATAGTTTTGAATGTATCACGTTTGATCCGATAAGTCACGATACATTTGTTTTTACTATTGTTGTTTACACGATTCAACTCCTAACAAAGACTTTAGATATGATTTAAGTTTTTTACAATGAAATAGTTATTTAAATGTATTCATTTTTATTTAAATTTTGACCCTCTGGAAGGTTTGAACCCCGAAAAGTTCCCCTTTGCTACGGCCCTGGCCTGTTGATTAATAAATGAATTAATTTACATATTTTAGTTTCAACTAATAAAAAACAAAAAATTGTATTAAAAACGTTTTGAATTGTTTACTTCTTAAAGTTTTCAATCCCGAAAGAATCCCGAGATTTTCAATACCGATAATCCCGGGACCGAGAAAAGCTCCCGGGATTGAACTTCCTAGTGTATACATATTCCGCCGATACCACTTATTTTCTGGGAAAGCTTGGAAATTTTTTAATTAGCATCAAAATGGGCTCGAAATAAATTTTTATGCAAATCGGTGAACAGGATCTTGGTGAGGCGAAAAATGGGTTAAGGAGTTGATGCTATTTTATCCTCTCACCTACAATTATCTCTTTCGCGCTCTTGTAAAAACGCTCTTCTAAAATTATATCTTTCAATCTTGTCTTCGCTTATAAAAAAATGCTAGAAATGCGTGGAGTCGTCTCTCAAGTAGTTTTTGAACAAAGCAACAACAATAACAACAATAACAACTCCGTGTAGAGTCAATAACTCAGCAGAATGCGCTACTCTTTCCAACATCACTAGGCTTGAGTAAATAAGCCGTGACCAATCTACTGTTTAAGTTTTATATAATTTGGCACTTGTTCGAATAAACTCCTCGAAATCATATGACGTTGAAGCAGAGGTGTTTATTTAAGGTCAAGCATAACATCCGCTCCAAAAGCGTAATATACCGCTGCTGGCGCGTTTTTAGGACTCGCTGAGCAAAAACACGCTGAAATAGCGTGAAAAGTAGAGTAAATATACATATTTTGAAAAAAGACGCTGATTTTCAGACAGATTTGAAAAAATCTCGCTACATAGCGTGATTTTTTTACGAAATCGCTAATAAATGCCGTGAAATTTGACAAAATTTATTGTAGTGATTTTTCAATCAGTTTTTAGAGTAAAGATAATATTGCAAGAGTTAAAACTTAAGAGAAAATTCATTGCTAGATTATCGTACATTGGGTTTTTTTTGTGGATCTCAAACGAGTAATTCGTAAGTTCCTTTGTAGAGCTTTCAAAGAATCCTCTGACAGGAATCCTTGTGCATTTGAAATGTTAAATATTCTTTAAGTACACGGAACGGAAAATGTGCATAAAATTAGTGATTTTGTGCGTTGTTTTAATGAAAATATTCGTTCTTTTGAACCAACGCACACGTTCGTTAAAATTTAATGAACGGTTTTCATAAACTTGAAATATAATGAATAAAATTAATGACTACGTATAATTTAATGAAAAATTTCATTAAAGTTTAATGAATAAAATCATTAAAATAAATGAAAAAATCATTAAACTTTATGAATATGTTCGTTAAAATTTAATGAAGAATTTCATTAAACTAATTAAAAAGTTCAAAGAATTTAATGAACAATTTCATTAAAATTAATGAAAAGGTCATCAAAGTAATGAAAAAGTTTTATGGAAATTTGAGTAAACTTTTCATTTATGAAATTTTTGAAAGAAATGGTGGAATATTTACACACTTTACCTAATAAATTTAAATGAAAATGTATTGTTTTAATATTTAAAAGTATATATTTCATACATTTTAATTATTTTATTAATATGTTTACAGTCTTGAGTAAAAAATGGCAAATAATAAGTGTTATTTTATTACATAAAATGAAAATAATTTAAGTATTTAAGGAAGAAATTGATTCACAAAATTAAGAAGTATTTCAAGCAAAAATTGACTGACTCGTCTGCGCTAGCAATGCGATCGGCTTCGTTGGTAATACACTCGTTGGCAAGACACTCGTCGGCTGCACAGTTCGGAGCGCTTCTTTTTGTTTTTGATTGCTGCAAACATTTGCCAATAGTTTTTGTTTCATGACACTCTAAATCAGAATTCTTTCTTTTAAGATGTCTTTTATAAATATTAACACCACCAAATAATTGTGCACAAAATTGACAACGCAACGTGTCCTTTTTAGAAATAAAATGCAGTTTTTTATATGTTCCTCAAAGATATCTATTATTTTTTTATTCTTTTTTGCACAAAGCGCAAAACATTTTTTATTCTTTACGTTAAATATTTTAATCACTGGTAAATAAAACGTTTATTAATCTTTAATTTACTTCTAAGCACTTTTAACTTATTACTATTCACAAACAACAATGAAGTAGAACAATTTGTGTCAAAACCCACCGCTACACTAAAGCAATGTTCCGTTAGACGACAAGATTGTTTGCCAATTTTTGATGAAGACTGTTCATAACTTATTCATAAATTCATATTTCAGAGTTGCTCTGGAGAAATATTTATGAATTGCTTTCATTAAAATTTGTGAACTCGTTCATAAACTTTAATGAAAATTTTCGTTAAGTTAACGAAAAAACTATTAAAAATAATGAATTTATTCATAAAATGGTCAAGAAAAATTTAATGTACAGCTTTCATTAAAAGTTTATGAATTATATTTTTCCGTGTAGTAACCCTAAAACACATGCAGTGCGAATTTGAACTGTCAAACGTTAAAAACAACATCTTTTTCTATTTTCACTTCACCATTTCCACTTGCCTCAAAGTTTTCTAAAAGACAACACTTTTAAGTTTTTACAATATACATGCACCAAATATCACATATTTGCTTTTGTTTTATAACGGTATATTGCTTAACTCGTTTGCTTTTGATCTTGTTAGTTCTGTCTAATGTTTAGTTTATCTTTGCTAAGCAGCAGATGTGCATAACAATTAAAAGCAAATAATTTTTATTTATATTTACAAGTGCAATAAATATTGATATGGCACAATGAATTAACAGTAAGTAATAAAAATTACATTAAAAAAACTAGTCAATTGCAACAGAGTTTGAAAAAATTTATATATTTTTTGAGAGCGGAAAATACAAGAAATTAATTTTTCAAAGTATCTATAGTAATAAAACTCATTTTCTGTTTGTTTGTTTGTTTGTTTGTTTGACCTTTATACAAATCTAAACGGCTTAACGGATTTTGCTCAAACTAGGTACACATATTAAGTACATCCCAACTTAAAATGTTACATACTTAGTTTTTGCCACGCCCCCTCTGAAATTTTTCAACTAACGGTAATTTTGTTATTATAAAACTTTTTAGCATCGGAGATTTTTTTGTATTTAATTTTAAAAAATTTTTGTTATTTTGACATCAAAAACATTCACATATCTTCAAAATTGGAGAAATTTTCAGTATAACGACTTTTTCATAAAACATCGTTGCCTAAGAATGAGAAAAAAACGACATGAAAATCAAAGTTTGGTCTTTCGATGCAAATATCTCCGCTGTCCATTAATATATTTCATTCAAATTTTTTTTGTTCAAAAGTTCAATAAAATCACTTCACAAAAATAGGTTGAACTGTACCGTAAAGTCAGTGTATATATGTTTTATGATTATGTCAAAAAAGGTCCAAAATATTGACTTTTTACTCAAAAAATGACTCAAAAATTGTTGTTGTTGTAAAAACGAAATCAATTAAAAATTGCACATCTGGCTACCTTTCATATGACATAGCATTTATTTGCAAAAATTCTTCCAGCTAAGCGCAAAAATTATTTTACTTTTTTTGTCATCAAAACAACAAGGGTACCCCCTTTGATTTTTTTCGCGAAATTTATTTTTTCCAAAATGTTGTTTTTATATTTTTTACAAAAAAGTCAAGTCTCAAAAATAATTTATGTGAAAAAATTACCCCAATATCTCTTTCCAATCAAAAGTAATGGCTAAAAATCTATTTTTCATACCAGACTATTAATAAAACTTAGTTTTGTGTTAAAATTCTCTATATAGTTTGAACGTCCCCATATATCTCTAAGAATGCAGTTGTGTGTCTAAAGTAATTACGAACATTTTGGATTATACAAAATTTTCTTTATAGTGATCATCTACCTATATTTGTTGATCTTGTTTTGTTGTGATGGCTCTATTTGTTCTCACTATTGTGTCACCGTTGTCAATTAGTTCTTTATCAATGGTACTTTAAATGTTGTATATATATCACAATTTTATCGAAAAGATGACTGTGAATAAGAATGCTGTAAAAGTTAATATTTTCATGTAATCAGTTTAAGCTATATGGCGATATAAAAAAAAATATGCGCATCTGGTCAGCACAATTATTTCATTAGTTTTTATCTGTGCGTTAAATTCACAGATAGATGGCGCCACATGTGTAAGATGTGTGGGTACAAACTAAACGTACACCTTGCGTTGAATAGCTGAATTATGTTTTTGCAAAAGTTTCTTCAAATTTAACCCCACACGATTGGGATTACAGACAGGTGGCGCTATTTTCTGCTTACAGAAGAATATCTGATGTTCTTATGCAGCTAGCAGATAAGTTTTGCGAAATATTATGCGAAAATGCTATTGCTACCAATCTTTTAAAAAGTAAAATAATGCAGTACTGCCAGTTTTTTTTAGAAATTTTAGTAGGTACAATCATTTTTAGCACAACGAATTTTCATAAAACATTGATAGCTAATAATGAGAAAAAAATTATATGAAAATCAAAGTATTTACTTTTAATGCCAATAACTCTGCTGTTTTTAATATATTTCATTAACATTTTTTTTTTGTTAAAAAGTTCAATATGTTTTTTAATATAAATCTTTGTTTAGCCGTTAAAATGTCCATATCTCAAGGACGCATTGAGTCCCATCATAATTTTTATTTTGTTGAAAAGGTAATTGTGCTTACTTTAACATTGAGTAAATATAAAAATTCTTTTTAATTTTTAAAATCTGTTTTTCGTACCGCTTCTTTAAATTCAATTAGCTCACCGCAAGAGATGGAACCACCAACAACAAAAATTTTCCTAAACTTTTTTGGATCAATGTTCGTTCAATTACCTAGCAAACGGTGGATAAATAAAATTAAATAAAATAAAATTCAAATAAAATTCAACATGTTTTTCATTATTCCCGTTTTTAAAAAACATTTAATCGAGAAGTGTATGTTAAAATGTTTATATAAATGACTCTCGAGTAACACCGGGTATATCAGCTAGTAAAAAATAAATTCCACCAAAATACACATAAATAAGGTAAACATTTTTTGATAAATGCATCGATTCTTAACAGAAATCCGTTTATTTTATGTGCATTTCAATTACTTGAACAATTACTTTTTTTTTAGATAAGTACCAGCTGAAAAATACAGCTTTGTTTAAAATATGGCATAACGAGCAGCGCACAACTAAAGCAAAGAAAGTTTTACAACTTAGTCATTTACAAAATAAAGAACAAACAAATATTACGAAAGCTCAAAAACATATCGCACCCTAAATACAAAATTGACACAACTCAAAATTTAAAAATTTTCAGTAGAAGCAAAAAACAATTTTATTCTTCAAGGGACTCGATACAAAGCAATTTTTTTTTTTTAATTAAAGATTAATAATAATAATATGTACAAAATTTAGACAGCCAATGATCACTACTAATTGTTTTACATAAAAAAGTAAAAATTTGGACATATTGAGTTGTTCCCCTTTTGTTGTTAGGGTTCGATACTTTAGTGAAAAATTTAAAAATTCAGCCAAAAATATCAGCAGAAAGTATGAAAAGTTAGAAGGAACTATGAAAACATTCAAGGCGCAATTTGATGATTGGTTTAGAGGCTTTTGATACACAATAACAATATTATGACATACAGCTAACATAATCTTATATATATTACGCAAACAAAAATTTTGTCCGGCGTAAGGCTTTTTAAGTACAAGTCCAATCTTAATAAATTTAGTATGGTTTGGTAGGTTTAGACCTGTAAATGTGACAACTGGACTTTTTATTTCTTAAAAATTTATATATTTTAAGTTATAGCGAGTTAAAGATTGCATATGATTGTTGTAGCTATGTTGCTTTTTCTCTTCTTAATTTCAGCATATGCCTAAAAATATGTGAGGTATTTAGCGCCACCTATCGGTTAGTAGCTATGAAACTGTTATATTGACGAATAATCTTTTATAATTTCTAAACTGTTGGTTGGAAAATTTTTTAATTTTTAAAAATTTACACAAAAATTTAATAAGAAATTCGAAACTGGTAATGAAAAATTTTGTTCGAGCACTTTTCAACTGGAAATTAAGAAAATAAATTTAAAATAAATTTGGGTATGAAATTAAATATGCTAATATTATATCATCGTTGCGCGTGCAATACCACGTATATTGCAAAAAGGCCAAAATTAATTTAATTTCAATTTTGATCAGTTGAAAATCTATACAATAGCTTAAAATAAAATCTAGGTATGTTTATGATTATGATTATGATTATGGCGTTTTAACGCCACACGGGCTTACTAGTTATTAAAAAGTATCCGTGACTAATGTCCACAAAGTGTTGATTTATTCGAAGCAAATACTGTACTTACAGCAGAAGTTTTAAGAGAATATGCTGCAGAACCGATGCATAAATTGAATAAACATGATCGGCTTAATCACACTAGAAAAAGCAGTCGAGTAGATAATTACGCAGATATTCTTACAAGAGACTTAGATGCCTGCGATTCTTTAACACTCCGTTTGGCACATGTTCAGCGAGTCACATTCGTACCTCATGGGTCTGGCCAGACCCACATACATTTTCAAGCATTTACATGTAAATATTGAGTTTTTGGTGATGATTTGAGACTTATATATATATAATGTAGATACATATTTTCATTTTTTTTGTTCTCGGTGGTTTTCGCATGTGTGGAACTACCTGTGCAGGCAGAAATATTGAAGAAAAATTTTTGGAATGTTAAAAAAAATAATTTTTTATTCTGTATGTTTTATTTTTGAGAATGATGCTGTTGTAAACTTTGATTCAGCTAATTTTCTGATGAAATATACTACATACATTTTTACTAATTATCTTTGTGGAAAGAAAAACCAATATATTAAACTTTTGAGTGTTGTTAGCATACTGAGTTTGAACATTTTGAACAAAAGAAGAGGAGTTTTCGGCGTATTTTATAATTTTCTTGTGCACAAATTTTGCAACTTTTCTTCTTGTCGAATGAACTAGCACCGCTTATGCCAGTCACTACTTCTGGGGCAGTCTGAAGTGAAACAAAAAAACGAAAACGAGTCAAATGAGATGAAGTCAAGTTAAAATGAAAACTAACGGTAAATGTAATTTTAATCGAACTTGAATACTTACATTCATTTGTCTTCCGAAAAAGGACTCAAAGGCCAAACGAATTGTTTGTCATTTAGTAATTAATTGTTTGCTGATGTGAGGGTTGTACATTCGCTGTTCGTTGTATGTGAGAGCCAATGTTTTTTATAGCATGCATAGGAAATTTCGTCTTGCTCAGATCAGCGTAAAGGCTTGATTACCCAAACGTAACGTGAGGTGGCGCAGCGGGATGTAGCGTAGTGCGACGTTGCCTCGAGGATAAGCGATTACCGAAATCGTAATCCAACGTAGTGCAGGCGGCGTAGTGCAGGGCACTCATTTTATTCTAGAAGGCTTATTTACTTCTCCTCGTCAATAAAAGATTGCATTCTTTCTTATATAGTATTAAAATTTACAAAAATGTGAAGTTAAACAAATTTTTTCGCTTGTAACACAGCTGTCGAACTACCAAAAATCGTAACGTTGCGTAGAAATCTATTTTCTACAGACTTCTACGCTGCGTCACGCCACGTTACGATTTCGGTAACGACTTGTACACATTTATCATTAAACAGATTTTAGCTTGACAATTGGCAACGTCGCGCTACGTTACCTTACGCTTGGCTAATCCAGCCTTAAGTTTTATGTTCAACGCTTACTTGTCAACTAGCTTGTCAACTAGCTTGTCAACAAATAGAAAAAAGCTTTTTCTAGTAATTGTAATAGAATAGAGAGTGACATTTTGTTTGCTCTTCTTGTCTCTCGAGCTTGAAAAATATGTAGAGAAACGCGTTTAAGAAACTTCAAGTTACTTTATTTTTTTTTGCTTTTCAGCTGTTTTTTACTACTAAAATTGTGCATTGATATATTCAGTATCAAAGTGAATGCAAAACCGCTATTCCAGTAGTCTTCAGAGAGCGTATCTTGCACAACCAATTCTATTTTTTTTTTCTATATAATTTGTTCAAGGCAAATAATGTAAATGAACAATCAAATCCAAAAGTTTAATTACTTAATACTTTAATTATTTAATACTTTAATTACTTAATACTTTAATTAATGCTTTAGGAAAAAAAGATTTATTTATAAAAAATTAAGAAGTTAAATTCTTATGAGAGAAGAAAGTAGACATTGACCGTTGCCAGCAATATTTATTTCATGACGCAACAAGGCGTTGAGCATAAAATTTTTATCATGTTCCTCGCATGGAGCTAATATTGATTGAAAAGTCGGATTTACTTAAAGGGGAAAAAAACATTCTTAGGGTCCACCCTAGTGTCAAAAAAACCTTTCAAATTCCTACATCAGATTCGAAATCAGCGACCAGCGCATCTACAAGTAATATAAAACATAAACACATTTTTAGGGTCCACCCTTGTTGCAAAAGTTTTTTAATTCTGACATAAGATTCGAAATCAGCGACCGTGTAATACTGCCAGCACATGCACAAAGAGTATAAAGCAAAAATACACATTTTCAGGGTAAACCCTAGTGTCAAAAAACTTTCTGAAATTCTACCGTCAGATTCGAAATTAGCGACCAGAGCATTTACAAAAAGTATAAAGCCAAAAAAAACACATTGTTAGGGTCCACCCTAGTTTCAAAAACGTTTTCAAATTCTTACATCGGGTTTGAAATCAGCGACCCCTTAATACTTCCAGCACATATACAAAAAATATAAAACTAAAATACACACTTTTATGGTCCACCCTAGTGTCAAAAACTTTTTGAAATGCTACCATCAGATTCGAAATTAGCGACCAGAGCATTTACAAAAAGTATAAAGCCAAGTAAAACTTTGTTAGGGTCCACCCTAGTGCCAAAAAACTTTTTGAAATTCTTACATCAGGTTTGAAATCAGCGATCCCTTAACCCTAGAATGGTAAACATATTTTTTAACTCTTTAATGGTAAACTTCGCTAATACACTGCTAATACATGTACAAAGAGAATAAACAAAAAAAACATATTTTTAGGGTCCACCCTAGTGTAACAAATTTTTTAAATTCTAACATCCCACCCAGCATTTGGAAGATTGTTTTCTAGACAATCACCTAGGCGAGTCCTTTTCGATTCCGCTTGGTGATCTACAAAAACAAAATACATGTCGTGTGCGGAAGCATATTTTGATTCTCGCAGTTGATAAAAAACTGACTTTTTGATTTTTGTGGGAACTACCAAGATATTGAACAAATCGTGGGCGGAAGCATATTTTGATCCGCTGGGCAATGAAAAATGTAGTACCATTTTTGTGGTACTCGAAAAATAACGGGATATTGGACAAATTGAAACAATCGAAATTTTTAATCGCCATTTCGTCAGTCTTAGCTAGGCAATTGTGGTGTGAAGTTGACAGTTTAATCAAGTGAGTGTAGAGAATTAAAATGAAACTAAAAACAATTAAAAAGATTAGCTCAGAAAGAAGCTTTAAAAGTAGTATCGCCAAAAAACTTTGAATTAAGTTGTCAACTTAAAACTTATATTTAATTCAAATGTTTGTCTAAGCTCTTTTAATAGCCGCGTAACAGAATTGTAGCAAACCGAATCTACCTTGCATTTTATGAAATTTACGAACAAATTGGAGTCGTTTTCGGTTCTATTATAACAATCGAAAGTGCGCTCATTTTCTGCTCAAAAAAGACTCATTATTCGGGAGGAAATGGTACCCTACGCGCAACTCTTCTTGAAAAGTATTTTTCAAGTCGTTTTTTGATCTCGAAAATACCAAAAAATTATTAAAAAATGACTCGAATATGACTCGAAAATGAGTCGATTTTAATGATTTTTTGATATTTTCGGGAACAAAAAAGAACTCGAAAAAGGCTCGTCAAGAAGAGTCACGCGTAGGGTACCATTTTCTCCCGAACAAAGATTCTTTTTTGATCAGAAAATGAGCGCACTTACGATTGTCACCATAGCAGAGGAGAGTTTAAAACGACTCTTATATGTTCAAAAATTTCAAAAAATGTTGGGTGGGATAAGATTTAAAATCAGATATCAACGATCAGCGCATCTATAAAGTGTATAAAACAAAAAACATATATGTACATACTTAGGGTACACCCTAGTGGGAAAAACTTTTTGATTCTAAATAAACGACCATTACGTATGCGAAAAGTATGATATAAAAGAACACATTTTTAGAGTGCACCCTTGTGTCAAAAACTTTTTGAATTTCTAGCAGAATATTACACTGTATTACTCACATTTACTGCAGTTTCCATTTCTTCCAACTAAATTGCAATAAAGATTCTCACGTATGATTTAAAAAAAACACACAAATAAGAATAACCATAGTATAACTAGACAAGGTAGTGTTAGGGCTGAAAGTGCTCTCTTTCTTAATGACCATAATTGTCAAAATCAGCCTTTTTGGTATTTTTGCTTTCATATTGCGTTCTCATTGGTTACAGATTTTGTATGAGTTGTCAACTTCGTTTTGACAGTTTCAGTCACCGGCTCTCCGTCCTAACACTACCTTGTCTAATTTTACCATGAGAATAACAAATGTGTTTTAGAGATATTTCCACGTGTCAGAAACAGAGACATACAGAGAGTGAGAAAGAGAGTGAAAGAGAGAGAGAGAGAGAGAGAGTTGCGCACTCGCCTATTCGTTTGTTAGGTTGCAAAGAGAGTGAACGCCGATGCGGACAGGCAGGCAGACAGGCGCAGGCAAACTATGTGAACAAGCGAAACAAAAGTTATTTCTATCTCGTTTCTTTGCATGTTACTGCCTGCGCCTGTCTGCCTGCCTGTCTGAATCGGCATTCACTCTGTCTGCAACCTTAATCTGCTCGAATTTCAATACTCGCACGCACGCACACTTCGCACTCGCCTGCTACTCAGCATGCAATTAAGCGAGTGCTCCGCAAAAGAAGGCATGCTAGCACTGCTATTATTGGCGTCAATACACCTTCAATGATCACTGCATTGATGTGTGCTTCTGTAAGGCCTACCTTTTGAAGGTTCTGAGTCTTTTAATATTATTTTATATGAAAAAAATTTTGAAAAAATTATAAATGATCAGAACAATTTAAAAAAAAATACAATAAATTTTTTTTGTCCGACTTGGGTCCCAAACCCAGGTCTCCGAAATCTAACACATTACATATCATATATGAAAATAATTGTATGGAAAAATTCCAAGTATTTTTTATATTTTTGTATGAAGAAATTTTACAAAAATGTTAAAAAAATTTTTAAATGAACAGAAAATTTGTAAAAAATTGTAAATTTAAAAATAATACAAAAAAAAAATTTTCCGAGCTGAGTCTCGAACCCGCGCTTTCAAAAGCTTACTTTAATTTTTAATGATGCAAAATAAGCTTAATTTTATTAAGAACTGGGGAGGATGAATGGATAAGATGTCGGACCGCCAAATTAGAGGACGTTGGTTCAAATCTGGAAATTGTCAGTCGTTTTTTATTTCAAGTTGATATTTGTATTGCTTTTATTTCTAATGTGCATTCTCAAAAAGGGCTTGTAGCAGGCCTCTTTAGAGTCGCGAGAGCGTAAGGCCTGAAAATTTTTCTCGTTTCATAAAAAAAAGAAAGTATACTTGGATATGAGTGTGGAAGCACTTCGAAATCCATATCAAGGCCTGCCAGTAGTGCTTCGAACTCCTGCCATTGCCGACTGGGTAGTTTGTAGTCTTCTCGATACCTGCACGCATACACACACAGCAACCTCACTGTTACGTGACTGTTTCTACCAAACCACACCACCCGCCAGCCGCATAAAGGAACTTCGTTCCAAAAATAACACTTTACTATTGTATTTTGCTGCTGCGGCCAAATTGGTGAAATTAAGTAGCCCATCTTCCAAAATCCTACTAATATCTACTTTTTTCTTCTTTCTATGTTCTATGCAAGTAATTTACATTCCTCGACAAATATGATTTTCGTAGTTTTTGATAACTTTAATTAAGTTTCATTTGTCCTAGGGTAAATATGCACCCATAGTAGCCACTTAGCTTTAAGAAAATATTAAATAAAAATAAGTTATGACTGAAGTTTTTTAATAAAAAACTTTGAAGTTATAAGGAAAATTCTTTAAAAAATTCCGAGCGCGGAAAACGATCAAAATCCCGAATTCTTCGGTCGGAATCCCGAAGCCTACGTTGAATTTATTAAAAAAAAATAAAACTTATTTAGTTTTAAAGGCATCTATTATATGCCTTTTAAGCATTAGGCCTAGTACTCTGTTCGTTTGCGTGAAATTTCGCTGGCAACATATTTTTATTTGTTGCGTGAAATTTCTGACTTAAAGTTTGTTGCGAATAATTCCTATGGCAACGTTTCTCAGAGAGACTCAAAAAATAAGTTGGGAGATTTCATATGATCTCTCTCTTTTTACTTCAAAATATATAGGCAGTACAATTAAATTGTCGTGAAAAAATGTTGCTCAGAAACATGTTGCGATAATTTCACGCAGCGGAACAGAGTACTGCTCTGACGAACATGTTGTGAAAATCTCCACGCTTGTTTCGCAGCTGTCACTTTTTGTATGGAGATTTGAGTGGAATTTCACATGAAACTGAACAGAGTATAGTACTCTGTAGCTTAAGAAAATAAAATGTTCCTAAGAAACTGACATAGACCTTTGGGCCATATTGCCTTTGCTAGCTCAAAGAATTTGTTTTATTTTTAAAGAATTTCTACAAACTTTTCGACCGTATAAATTTACCTTTTGTCTATTTTCCCTACGCCAATCAGCCCAAAATCATGAACAGCGCAAACTTTACAGACTATTTCACAACAATTGCTCTTTCATCTACCCGCAGGTAATTAAATCTGTGATCTCATTGCTGCGTTACTATGGCTGGAAGAAATTTTCCATATTGCATGATGAATTGTGGACAACGGTTGCCGATTTGCTCAAGGAACAGGCAACTAAGCGCAACATGACAATAAATCACAAAGAGTCATTCATCGACAACATGGCCAAATGCTGTGAACAAATGTTGCCATGTTGTCGCACCGGCTTTTGGTATCAGGTGAGTGAGCAGTGAAAGCTTAATAGTGTTATTGTTTTTCTGTGTAACAACAATAAAGCCGAAATAACTGCAATAATTTTCAAGTTAAAATGGCAACTAATGCGTGCTTTGTTGATGCCTTTAATATCTGAATACCAGAGTTCCTTTCATTATTGTGAAGGGAAAAATGAGAATTTGTCTTTTATCCTCACCATTATTTGCAGATTGTACAAAATACCATGAATCGTACTCGCATCTACGTATTCCTGGGCACATCCTCGGCTCTTGTGGACTTTATGGCTTCAATGGATACCGCAAATTTATTCTCCAAAGGTGAATACATGGTCATATTTGTCGATATGATGACCTATACGCCAAAGTAAGTTGTATTTCTCGGATATGTGTACAAAGAAAAAAGGTCTTTGCTTACAACTATTCTTTTACCACTTTTTTTAAGAAAAAAAACATTAATTTTTGTCATTTTGTTTTGCCATTTTTCAATATCTACTAGAGAAGCCGAAAAGTATTTACATAAGCCGGATCATGTGGACCGCATGAAAGTGTGTAAGGAATCTGAAAGCTTTACGCAGCTTGCACGCAGCTTACTAGTCGTGGCATCAACGCCACCCACTGAAAGTTACGAGAATTTTACGGCAAAAGTTCGCGAATATAACTCTAGAGAGCCGTTTAGTTTTGTGTTGCCATCTTTATTTCACAATCATAATTTTCTTAAGGTAAATATGCATTGATACCTCTACCTATAATAATTCAATGATTTTTTTTCGAAACAAAGCTACTCTTTTGCTATTATATTTGTATGATTTTTAGATGTGCCTCATCTAATATCAACACACTTGCAACAATGTCAAATAACAGTTGTTAAACATCATTTTGTTGCCACTCAAAGTTTTTGGTCCGATTGTGTGTCTATTTATATTTAGTTTGTTTCATCTGTTTGCCCAACACAGTTTTAGTCTTTACATTCGTACTTTAGCTTTAGTTAATCGAAAAGATTTTTGACCATTTCTTTTATTAAAATTTTATTTATTTTACCTCAAGTGTTTCTACAAAAAATGCATTTAGTTTTCTGTCACATGTACCAAAATGGCTTGAAAAATATTAGTAACGGTCGAAAACTTCCCCTTCCACATCACTTAATTGTGGCACTTAAGACATAATTAAAAACAATCGAATTTTTTACCTAGGCAACTATAGTTCATAGATGGTTTATAGAAGATATTTTACAGCGCTTAACTTAATGGGTATTTGAAATGAAGCATGTCTAAGCGCTTGATATTTTCTACAGGAAATGTGAGCATTCCCGGATGTAACCAGGAAACATTCCATGGAATGTAGGAAGCATTCCCCTTCGTTTCACGCACTCCATTGCTTTTTTAACATAGCATGTCATTAGAGGGAAACATTCCTCTTCACTGTGTTAAAAAGTCAAGTGGAAACATTCCTCTCCGCTGTCTTAAAAAGTGAATTGGAAGCAGTCCTCTCCCCTGTTCTAAAAATTAATGTGGAAACATTCCTCTCCCTTGTTTTGAAAATGCCCGACCAGGATTTCAACTCGGGACCTCCCCAGCAAAAGAAGTGCTTCCAAAAGAATGTAAAGTGGAAGAGAAAGTCTTGAATTCCATCCCTTCCACTTTCATTCCCAGAAGGCATTCTTTTAACACATGCATGTCATTGGGAGGAATGCTTTCCTTTGTCTTCTATCGAAGTGCATCCAGTATTTTTTTAATGGAAGATTTCTCTGAGCCCTTAAATGAAAGGCTTCTAGTAGGTGTTTTTGAGGAGAACTTTAAGAAGGCATTCTATGGAACGAAATAGTTTTTGTGGTTAGGGGGCTTAAAAAATTCCACGGAAAATATCCTTTCTCCCAATTTTCTCGAGATTTTAGTGTTGGAATAAAAAGTGTTTGGGTCTTGTTGGGGGTTTAAAAAAATCCACGTAAAATATCTCTTTTCCCGATTTTCACGGCATTGTTAGATGTTTGAAAAATCCCACGGAAAATGAAAAAATACAAAAAAAAATAATTGATTTTAAATGCTATTTGAATGTCTTTGAGAAGTGGTTTATGAGAATGCTTCTTGAAAGCACTTCTTGATAAGGCTTAGAAGAAGCACAATTGGATCTATAGAATGTCTTCTGGAAGCAGTGTCCCTAAGAATGCATGTCATATTTGTAAGAAAAATTTTGCTGGGTCTGAGCGACAGTCAAGCGCGTTACCACTTGACTATGGAATTCTATAATAAGCGGCAAGGAAACACTGATATTAATATTTTCTGTTGTCATTACTTGACAATAAGTAAAAATTTCCACATGCATTCCTAAGGAAGCGGTTTAGAAACAACATAACTTTAGAACTACCAATTTAATTCCAAAAGATGTGATGGGGAATGTTTATTCATCACTTCCATATGTAAGTTTTCCAATTTTTTTAAGAAGGAAGCGGTTTCGAAACAATATAAATACAAAACTACCCTTAAGTTTCCGAAAGATACGGTAGGAAAAGCTTATCACTTTTAAATGGAAGCCTTCCAATTTTTCCTGGAGGGTTTTTTTTAGAAAAACTCAAACTTGAGACTATGTACAAAAACAAGGGACTGCAATGACAGTAGTTTTGTTAAAAAAATTAATAAAGTTGTTGATTTCACCGTTCAAACTGCTGGACAGACCAGTTATGTCTTACTATTAAAAAAATGAAAAAATAAATCTTAAAAAATCTAATTTTTTTTGTATAGCTTACGCGTTCATATTTTCATTTCATATGTAAAAATCAGGTGTTGACAGAAACAGCAGTTATTTACTTTAATTGTGGAAAGGTGCACTGAATATGCCGCTTTCTGTAATGTTGGGTAAAAAATAGCGCATAACAAAAATGAATTACGAAGTGAACTTGTAAACAAAAAAAAAACAAAATCTGTTTATTCTTTGCATTTATTTTGTACTCCTTATTTATTTTTATTTTTTTCAAGAAAATCATAGATTTGTGATATGTAAGTTATAGTAAAAAATTTAAAATTTGCGCAAAAGTGCGCAGCATTGACGCAACTTTTTTTTTTACAGAATGCTACTAGAATGTCCATAGCTAACGATACTCAAAACAGTTTTCCTTAACTCTACTCAACTCACAACTATATCTCTATTAACATGGTAAAAATACACCTTTCTTAAGTTGAATTTAAATTTTAAAATTTAAATAAATAGAGACACTATTTAAAAAATATATGATTTTGTGTTGCTTAAATACCTAAACAAAAATTTTTCATCATAGTTTTATGGAATTTTTAAAAATAATGGTAAAAAACAAATTTTCAAAATTGCGGCTAAACACGTTTTACACTGTGCGCACTCAAAGTGAAAAAGTATTATGCCTTTCACCTTGCAATGCAAAATTTTATCTTCTTTCATAGGGTACCAAACATCACTATGTACCTTGAAATTCATTTTAATGTGAATGTGTGATACATATTGACTTTTGCCATAATTAAACCCATGGTGTAAGAAATTCTTAAAAATAAAAATACAAATTTTCAGGCTATTTTGTGCTTAAAAAATATCGGGCTAATTTTTATTTGTATTTTTGCCTTAAGAAAATGAAAAGCAGAAGTAATTATTATTTTTTGCTAAAAATTTCAATAATCAAAATTTTTAAAAATCAATAGAAAATCATGTTCTGCAATGTGAGAGATTCTAGTGGTACCTTCGGTACGGCGCACACAAGGGCCGCTTGTATGAGAGGCTTGGCCAAAATTGATTTTTTAAAAAATTGGATATTGAAAAAAATGTTGATGCAGTTGTAATAAGGAGGATCTATGACAGTTCAGAAATTTTTTGCTTTTCTGATGGCTCGTTTAGAAGATACAGTGGTGGCAACTTACCCCTTTTTTGATACTTTAAGTTTATTTTTATGCAGCGCAAAAAATCACGCCATTTCAAAAGTCTATATTTTTAGAAAGGAAAGTGTGTTTTTCCTAAGAAGTAGAGTTTTATAATCATTTTAAGTTTTCTTTAAATAGATTTTACATTTTTGTTTGGGTTTTAAGAGTACAAAATCAATAAAACTTTTAAATTTAAAAAAAAAAATTTAAATCATTTTAATTTGCGTTAGCACATTGGCTACTTTTTATACGATTAGTTAAATATGATATTTTTTCTTTAAGAAAATGCTTTCCGCTTTGCAATGTGTTTGCGCAAATTAAAAAAAGTGCTTTTAAAATAGTTATGTCTAAAAGTGCAAAATCGAGATTTTTCAGATTATCAGCTATAAAACACGAAATAAAACCTTGAAAAATACCCAATTATATGTTTAAACTTAATTGAAATACTATTTATTTAAATCTTTATAGAAATTTAAAAAAGAAGAATTCGTTGTGATGATATATGCAATTTAAACTACAAAAAACCAACATATTGGCAAGCATTATATTATATTAAAAGAACACAATTTTTAATATTTGATTACAATATATTAATTTGAAGTTATTTATCTTTTAAAAACTTTTTATTTTAGGTTTTTATGAATTTGTTTCACTTTGCTACACTATATTGAACTTATTGGTTATTTTTAGCCACTGCATAAGTTTGCAAAAAAATGATCGTAGATTTTCTGCATTCCCTTTTGTCTTCATTTTCTATTATTGTTGTTATTGTTGAAGTGAAACCAGTGAACACTTACAACAAACATTTGTTAAAAAACATATTATTGAATAATTACGTAGCATTGTTTATATTTTCAAATAACTTTTCGGGTTTTTTTTGATTAAGTGTGCTGAAATGAATGTGAATATAGAAATAAAAGCTATCATTATATTAAAATGTGAACATCTATTATTGTCGTACACTTTTTAAGTATTTATAACTTTTGTTTTGGAAAATTAAAAAAGTTTTTACTTCAAATTGTTAACGAATTGAGGCGATTGTGGTGCAGTTAGTTAAAATTGTGAGTTAGTAATTTTGGAACATGGGTTTGAATCGTTTTTTGTGTATTTTTATTCACCGAATTTGTGTTATTTTGTTCTGTGTTCAAACTAAGAATTTGTTTGGTAAAAAATTATATTGAATTACTTTTGGTATTGTTTTAATACTGTTTGTATTTTTTTTTAGGCTATCATGGCAAACTAACCACTGTTGCTATAAAAAAAGGGCGATATGTGCAGCTTTGTTTTTGACATTAAAAATAAAAATTTGGTTGAAAAACTTAAGGATTTAGAAAATCATCTAATTATTGCTTGTTCTTGTAACGATTCGTCATTAAATCAAATAAAAAGTGTTATGACAAACTTCAAATCTCAATTCACATCAAAGTGGGTAGCTAACGCGAGACATTTGGAACGTTTTCTTGAAAATGAAAAAGGATGGCTTGAGAGTTTTTTTGAAATTCAAATAAAACGTAAGGAAAGTTCTGGCAGACGTCAAAAGGAATTCGATGAATGTAGTGAACAATCAAAGCGCAGAAAAACATCTGAAGTAGAATTTAATTTATCTTAGAAAAATTTTTATTTTTTTAAAAAATTTATATTTTTAGTTACATTCTGAGAAAGAATTAAGCTATGCAGCTCAAATGAAAATGAGGTCATCAGGGAAATTAGCCGAAGCTAGTATTATTAAGCAAGCTTCAGAATCTAGGGAATTTTCAAAAGAGTGTATAGTTAATAGGTCTTTTACAAAAGTCTATAAACTAAGTGTTCTCGAAGCTCTCTCATTGATGATGGATGCTCAGTTGATGCGTGTACATTACAATAAAATAAGAAATTACGCCAAAGATGTGTTCCCATCGTACAAAAAAGTTCAGAAAGAAAAAAGAAATTGCTATCCCAATGGAACTAGTGTTACGGAAACAGAAGCAGAAATGCTATTTATGTGATGCTTCGAGTATGGATTTTAATAATATTGAGGAAATGTTATTATGACCTACGAAAAAAGAGTATTTAACATTTGGTATATCAGTAATGCATTCGTGGATTAGATTTTTTGAATGTGTATTGCACATTTCATACAAATTACCAGTGAAAACTTGGCGCATAAACAAACAAAACAAATAGATTGTAGATAATAATAAAAAAAGAATTCAAAGAATTTCGCTAATTGTTGATAGATCCAAGCCTGGATTTGGGAACTCAAATGACGGAAATGTCGCTAGAAAGTGTTTTCAAAACCACGAGGTAAGTGCTGTTATAACTGGTTTTGAAGACGAACTTTAAAAAAAACTATATATAATAACAGCAAAACTTTGTGTACAACTATACCCGTGGTATCCTATGACACCCACTCTGCATAAAATTCTAATACATGGAAGCTAGGTAATCCGACACGCATTGTTGCCGATAGGGCAACTTAGTGAAGAGGTCCAGGAGGCACGAAATAAAGATTTTAAAAATTTAAGGGAAAGATATAGCAGGAAAACAAGCAGAATGGATAATATTGAGGATATTTAAAATCAGTTGCTCATTTCATCAGATCCATTGGTAACAAATACTCGATCAATGCCGATTTCAACAAACAAAAAGTAATTTTATCCAGAAGTTATAGATATGCTAGAAGTTGAGTTGCTGAACACGGAAGCTTACTCTGATACTTCTGATGAATGAAACTCACTCATTGGGTTCAAATATGAATGCCTTTATGAATATAAATAATGAAATATATGTTAATATAAATTTGACCAAATTTACTTTGGTTGTTGGAATAATAAATTTAACGACAAATACTCATTTTCTTTGTTTAATTCCTAATAATTAAAGCTATTGAAATACGTTCATATATGGATATCGGTTGTATGACAGGTTGCGCTTCGTATTGTCAAATCTTAACCAAACTTGTTTTAGTACTTGATATAATTAATTTAAAGACCAATACCAATTTTCGTCAGTATGTAAACTGCCACGCCCCTTTGTTATATTTTCATTTAAATAAGTTTATAATGTTTAGAGCTCCCCAAATTACCCAAATATTAATTTTCTGAAGATACATTAAGATTTGGAGTTTTGGCCAACCTTCCCATACAAGCGGCCCCAGTGTGCGCCGGTACGACAATTTTTTCACAATGCTTTTTTAGTTTAAAAATCAACAACAAATAATTATTGTTTACAGTCTCTGATTTAAACTATTATAACTGCTACAACTACAAACATTTTTTAATGATTTTTTGGAGTTGTATAGTAGATACTGTCGTCCATTCTATTCTTTCACTTTGTGCTAACGTGATGGCGAAATTAAATCATTTGTTAATGCCAACAATTGCCAACTTCTTCAGGGCTTAAGCGAAAATCTTGTTGTAAGGATAACTTTACTTTTCCATTGAATTCTTTAAATACAATCCTCAAAAGTTTTGCTTAATCTTTTAGTAAACTACGAACTTAAAACAGCTAATGTTAGCACTTTTTTCTGTTGCAAAAGCCGAGTGCTTTCATTTGCCATACTCTTTAACTACTCTAATAACTACGGACTAATAAGTTTCATCAGAACTTGTTAACAATGCAAACAACGGCAAGACTCATACATAAAATAAAGCATTCCATTAAAAAAGCTTTTGCATTGTAGTATACGTACAAACATGTACAGTTTCCTGTAAATAAAAAAAAAAACAAAAATTGAATTATGGTTCTCAGAACATTTTTTTTTACATACGTATGAAGGTTTATATGCTAATTCAATCAATTCTCTTGTTCCTATTTTCTTAATTTCTGTGAAAATAGAAAAAATTGTTACATTTTTAGGTGCGTCTGTCTAGAATCAACAGTTTTTCTATTATCCTTAAATATATCTTCATAAATTTTCTTTAATTTTGTTGACATTTCGTTGCTGTCGCCGATTAGTGCGTTCTTTTTGTTTGTCAATGTTGAACTTAATTATAGGTATCATATGCAGACCCGTAGCCAATGAGGTGAATTTTGGGCTTCAAACCGCCCCCATCGGTTTATCAAAAAGTGATAATACAAATAAGACTATTAAAAGCAAAACAGGATTATTTTAAAAAAAGCAATGGAGTAAATTATAAAAATATTAAAAAAAAATTAGTTTTCAATCTACTTTTAGAACCAAAGGATCACCAACTCCAATACTATATAAATATAAATAAGTTGGCCATTTCAGCACTTGGCAAGACTTGGACCTAGCTTCTATTGATCAATTGTGTTGTGCGTGTAATTAAATGTTTGAACACAAATGATCGAGAACAATCCTATTTTACAAGTATTTTAAAAAAACAGGTTGAGTTAAAAAAGGTTTTCCGATTATTTCAAATATAATTTATGCCTTAGGAAAGATCATCTTATTTTATGAAATATTGCCAACTAAAACACTATAAGCAAGAATTAAAATTTCTCACGATATCAATGTTATGTATCATAAATATGAACTGTTCAATTATCAACGGTTTTTATGATGAATATTTGTCTATTTTATTTATTGAATTAAGATTGTGAGCTTTAGATCAAGTAAGTTTTTAAGAAGACAACAACAACAACAACAACTCTGTTTAGAGTCAATCACTTAGCTGACTAGACAGTCTGTTTCGGAAATCGCTATATTTTCCTCTTCAGTAGTCTTTGAGTGATTAAGCTGTGATCAACTACTGATTAAATTAGTATATGAATGTGCAGATTTTGGAATTCATTCTTATGAATTGTATGGCTGCTAATCATATGACATTTTAAAGCAGTAGGCTATTTATAGATCACCGCCATCAACTCTATCAAGGGTTGCCATATGTTCTAGTTGCTTCTTTATTTATTTCAATATTCATTGGTGTTCGATAGTTTGTCGAAATGCACCATAGAAATAAAACGAGTTTTTGCTTCGCCAGAAGCTAGTGTTCTAACTGAAAGGAAGCTATTTTCACAACCAAATGTTCAATTACACATGACGTTGACCGAAAATCGATCAATTATTAGATTATTTAATTAATTTGACATTAATTAAACTTATTTGGCCGTGCTCCGCCATAGTTAGCTTAATCACTCAAAGACTACTGAAGAGGAAAATATAGCGATTTCCGAAACAGACTGTCTAGTCAGCTAAGTGATTGACTCTAAACAGAGTTGTTGTTGTTGTTGTTGTCTTCTTAAAAACTTACTTGATCTAAAGCTCACAATCTTAATTCATGTAATTATTTAATAGATCATAAAAACTAATTAACTTATTTTATTTATTTTTAAATTTGATATATTGAAAGTAATTCGTTTAAGGTTATATTTATAAAGTTTTTTCCTAAATAACCTTGTTATTTATTATATTGATTTTATATGATTTAAATACAAATCAAGTATGATTTAAACTATCAAACATTTAGAATTTGTATTTAATTCATATAAAATCAACGTAATATTTATAATTTTAAAAAGTTTGAATATGTTTTGAATATTTCAGGTAATTCTGTTTTTACTTATATTTTTACATTCACATATTTTGGTGGGCCCATTTGATGAAATCAAAAAATTGAGGTATGCTTTTTTCACCTGGAAATTAAAACGTGGCCAATTTCCAATTCCACTTTTTTGTAATTTTTCAATATTTTTGTACTGAAGCTCCCTAATAATTTTTTTTTTAACTAAAGGGTCATTCCATATTAAATCTTTAACATTTCATGTCTCAGATTTGAATGATTTTTTATTGTAAGTTGTGCTTGTGATTCTACAACAAACTGTGAAATTTTTTATTTAATATGCAATAGGATATTATATGTGAGTTTTTTAACCGTACTTTGAATAAAACAATATAAAAAGATATTTATTTTTAAATACTTTTTTATACGGTTAAAAAAACCGTATGTTGACAAAACATTTCAAAAAATATTTTTCCTTAATACTTTTTCATTGAAAATACGGTTAGAAACAAAAAATTAAATATATTGTGCATACCAAATTAAAGCTGTTTATTTTAACTTTAAAGTGGGCTATCAAACATCTGCATAGCTTTTTTAGTTTAAGATTGATAGTCATTTAAGTGTTTCGAAAAAATTAAATCTACAATTTTTTGGAAAAAAAAATAATTTTCTTATGAACCCATTGCCGTCCCATGATTAAATTTTGTACACTTGTAGCCATAATACACACGAATCTCACATTTTGAAAAACATTAATTTTAAAAATGGTGTATTTTTTATTAAAGTTTTCTATATGACCTTGTTATTTATTATGTTGATTTTCTATGATTTAAATACAAATTCTAAATGTTTGATAGTTTAAATCATACTTGATTTTAAATACAAATTCTAGTTGTTTGATAGTTTAAAATCGTTTTTTGAGCTTTAGGTCAGGTTAGAACAATTAATTGCTCTAACGAATTTTTCAAAAGAAACAACAACAACATTTTCAATATGAAAAGAAAACATCACTAGCTGATTTTATTGCAATTTCGGCCCTGCTACAGGCCTCATCAGAAATTTTTGTGACACGCCGTGCAAGCGCATTAGCGCTCTATACCAGCGATGCCCAGCGCCCAACTCTTTCCCCTCTTTTACAACAACTTTAATATATTCATGTTTGTTGTAATTCGCCGAATTCAGTTTGCAATTTCAGCCTCTCTTCTTAATGTTGTTGTTTTTGTTCTTGCGGATGTTTTGCACTGTTTTTGACATTCGCGTTGTAGACATTAACAGCATACGTCGTATTCTTTATATTTTTCGTTGTGCGAATACACATTAAGAAAAAGTTATTGAATATTTGCAGGTGGGTACTTTTTTATATTACATCAGAATAAATTATTTTTATAGGGGTTATTATACCCTTGAAAAATGGCAAGAAAAGAATTTGCAGAAAACCTTATATAATATTATTAAAATTAATATTAAATTAATATAAAAAAAATTTTAATCTTAATAATATAACAGTTTAGTTAATAATAAAACAGCAAGATAATAAAATATATAAAAAATTCAAATTAAAGCAAATAAAAATTATTACTAGATTCAAAAATTAAAAAAAAAGTATAATAATAAAAAATTGAAAAAAAACATAAAAAAGAAAGTAAAAAAAACAAAAAAATTAAAGACTATAAAACAAAATATAAGAAAAAGATATCTGAAAATTTTTACGCGGTTTTAGCTGGGTAAATCAGAATGTATTCTGACTAGCAAAAAAATGAAAAAATTTGGAATTACTTGATGCATTATTTTTACAGTGTACATATAAGTGCGCTGTCGCGGACTCTGCCAGCACTCGTGTTATTGGTTATTCCTCATTGCATCCTGATTTAAAAACTTTTTGATGTTGTTGCTTTTGTTGTTGTTGTTGCTTTTGCACTCTTTAAATAAGTTTTGTGGGCATCGCTGCTCTACACCACAGAGGCGATGAGATCTCTGTGTCAATTTCTCAGTTTTTCTCCCTGTCATATTTTCCTGTTGTTGTATTTTTGCTTTACTTTAGTTTTATGCTTATGTTATTTTTTTAAATTAAAAAATTTTTTTGTTTTTATTAAAATAATAAAGGGTTGGTAACAGTAAATATTTTTTATTTCTCGACCAAAATGGTAAAAGGCTTAGATGGTTAAATGCATTTAAGCCCATGGCGAGGAAAGCCATTTGAAAATTTTATTTTGTTCGAAGCTCTATACAAAAATGTTCATCAAAATGCTCATTAATGTGACAGGAAATGCATTTTAAGGGTGGGGCAAGTGCATTTTGAAGAGCTAAGAAAAATATTTACGTTATTAGAATAACTTGAAAAAAGGCTTAAATGTCTTAAGCCCTTTTGCCTTTTTGGTAGAGATTTCAGCTTTCAAATGAGTTATCAAACATCTACATATTTTCTTTAGTTTAAAATTTGGAACAATTTTTTTTTTGTTCAGAAACACAAAAATAGTTCCAGATTTTAAACTATTTTTGAGTTTCGGAAAAAAAATTGTAGCTTGTAATTTTTTTTTTTAAATTCATAAAAAATCAAACTTCTACAAAAAAAAATTATACAGATTAGTGTATACAAATAAAAAATCACTCAAATCTGAGACATAATATTTTTAATTTGGTTGATTTAAAATGGAATGACCCTAAGCCAAAAATCAGTTCACTCGGTTGTAAAAAAACCTGAAAAAATTCATTTGTTTTTTTTTTTAATCAAACTGAACTTAAAATGGGATTTTATATCAAATCAAACCATAAAACCATTATGAAAAAGTATTTTCTGGTTTTTTTATTTGTTTTTTTTTAAGGATTCACTGTGGGAATTTTCGTGGGAGTTTTCGTAGTTCGCTAAGGGGAAAAAATTGGGTTTTTCCCTAATTTGAGGGAAATTTCATTGAAGGTACCTGACAACACTATGCCTAAATATGCATCTTGTTTTAGAGAAAAAAAAGACATACCCCCGATGTGTTTCATTAAATATTATTGAAATTTTTTAGAGTGTAAGAAGGATTCTTTGAAGAAATTATTAATTGACTTAATTGCTCAAAATAAATATTCTATGAAAATTTTCTATTTCTTTCTTAACTCCATTAACGTTCAAGAAGACACAGTTTCGCGCTCTGTATTGAGTTTAATTCTTGAATAGATACATGAAAAATATGCCAACCAAAGCAGAGTTGGAGACTACCGCAGAGTTAAAGTAGAAAAGCACCAACATAAAAATTGGAAATTATTTTTATTAGGCATATTTCCTTTGCATATAACCAACCTTTCCTAAATTGCGTAAAATGCTGAAAACAAATTTTTTACTCTTCTTAAGAAAACTTTATTAACCTTTAGTAATGGGTTCAATAAATTCTTAATACAATTTTTTTTTAACTTTATTCATGGTTTGGAATAGAGTCTTAGATTTATTTGAGTAAAAAAAGTATAAAAATCTTCCGCTTAAAATGAGCCAATTTTTTTAGATAGTACAATAGTACTATTAGTACTATTAGATAGTATAAATAGTACAATGCATAATTTTGGTTGGAGTATTTTCATGTTTATGTAAAAAAAGAGCCTAAAAGTGCGTCTCCGTGAAAGTAAATGGATTTAAAGAAATTTGAAAAATTGCCAAAAAATAATTATTTTACAATTACTTTTTTCAATACAATGAAAAAATTTACAATTTGAATCTTTTAAAAGAAAGTTGAAGGCAACAAAAATATGACATTTTGCTCAAAATTTAACCAATCAAACAAATATAAAAGCCAACTGCAAGCAATTTATCTTAAAAAGGTCCCATATTCTTACTTTAACATGCATCCGTATTTAACAAAAAGTTACGAAAGAGTTACGTTGTGTGTCAATTTGACACAACACCAAAAATTCCAATGCCACATAAAATAAATAAAAATGGAAGGTTTTTGTTAAATTGAATTTTTATTTTTGCCTAACACAATATTAATATAAATAGCAAAAAGTACACAATGCAATATTTTTACAGCCCTATTCTGGCAAATTAACAAATTGTTAACCAGTATTTTGAATATTTCTATGTGTTTGTTGTAATTTTTTTATTTCAAAACAAAATTTGAAGCTCAAAAATAAAAACTGTTGATAAAAATTGTCAACTGCGTTTCAGTTATTCACAATTTCATTAACAAAATTTGTTTTTTGAGCTTTAAATTTTGTATTGAAAACAACAAACAGATAGAAATATTCAAAATACTGGGTAACAATTTGTTAATTTGCCAGAATAGGGCTGTTAGTCTGTTTTTTTGCTTTTATTGATATAAAAAATGAAAAAAACCTTTATTGACAAGTATCAACATTCTTGCAGGTAGTTTCATATTTACATGAGCCGTATTAGTTTGTCATTTCAACAACAATTTGCTCAAAGAGCTCAATGACTAAGAGAAAAGCAGACAAAGGGACGACGCAGCGTGATGGTGCAAACACAGTCGGACCTAAAAAAACCACAAAACAAAAAATTTCTGTAACAATACATAACGAAAGTAAACGACACATTATGCTACCTGAAGTTATCTAAAAACGAAGAGACTGTTTGGCGTATACAGTTAGGTTCTTCCAAACAATGTTGTATTGTTTTGTCTTTCGACAACAATGCAATATTTGGTTCTGCTACCATGTTTTGCCTGGTTTCCTCTTCAATGAATGGAAAAAATATTTTTTTGTCACAATGACACTGAACTGCGAAAAAAACCACTCGCTTCAGCAAACGTAACGCAACTGACTCGTTATCAAAGATATTTCGCGCACTTCACCCATATGTGTCAAATTGACACACAAACGACTCTTTTGTTACTTTTCTTGTTGCCGCGCCCCTAAGCATGTAAATACATCGTGCATATAATTTTTAAATTATTGAAATTTGTGCAAAAACAAAGGCACAATAATATTTTCAATTCGAAAATTGTGTCAAATTGACACACACGACGGGTGTGTATTAAATTTGTATCATATTACGTTATGTATTATTAAGGGCCAACTTTTCAGTGCGAGCTTAAACTATAGTCAAATTAAACTAAGGTTAACTCACCAAAATTAGACGTTTAAACTCGGTTTAGACAAAAAAGAAACACATTATATGATAATTTAAGTCAATTTAACTTCAAAGAATGCTAAGAAATCTAGTTAAACGGAGTTAAACATCCAATTTTGGTGAGTTAACCTAAGTTTAATTTGACTAGAGTTTAAGCTGGCACTGAAAAATTGGCCCTAAGTCTCCCGTGCAAGCACAAAAGATAGCAAACGCCATTTCTAGGATTTTCACTTTATGATAAAACTTAAATATCAATTTTTTGCTCTATGTAAAACAATCGCTCACTAGTCCTTACAATGTATAGTTTTTGAGATATTGGACTGTCTTAACATAGCATGTACATACTAAGTCTTAATATTGTAAATTTGGTTTTTTTTATATTTTCAAAAAGGTTTACAAAACAAAGTAAGTAATTTGATACTATACCACAATACTTTTTAATAATTTTGAGAGTGATTCCCAAATTTAGAGCATTTTTAATACTTATTAGCATTTAAAGTATATTGGCTTTGACAAGAATTACAAAGGGCAAAGCAAAAAATACAACAATTCAGTTTTCTCAAAACTATGAAAATGGAAATACTGTGTTTTAACGTTGTATGAAAGAAGTGATATGTATCACTTTAACCCTTTGAGAACGACAAACAAACCGCTGTAAATTTAAAATTTTTTTTGTGGAACTGTCATCACCGATGGCATATTTCTATACAAAAGTGAAATAAATTAAAAAAAAATTTTTACTATCAGGGCCAATTTTTCAGTGCGAGATTAAACTCCTGTCAAATTAAACTGAGGTTAGCTCACCAAAATTGGACGTTTAAACTCGGTTTAGGCAAAAAAAAAAACACATAATATGATAATTTAAGTCAATTTAACTTCAACGAATGCTAAAATATGTAAATAAACCAAGTTTAAACGTCCAATTTTAGTGAGTTAAGCTAGGTTAATTTGACTAAAGTTTAAACTCGTACTGAAAAACTGGGCCTAAGTATTAAAAATTTCCGGAAAAATTAAAAAATTTCAGAAAAACGTAAAATTTATTTTTTACTTTGGTGAAGTAGTTGATTCATAAAAGTTTTGACATAATTGGGATCGTTTGTGGTGCCTATATCTGTAGTCTCTGAAAAATCGGTATTAATACATACCTATGGAAAAAAATATATTTTTTGACTTCCTAGTTTTTTCTTTCTATTAAAATTAAAACAAGTTTAAAAAATGTTGCACACGTTAAAAGCCACATAAATTTCTAATCCTTTAAGCTCAACTTTATGAAAATATCGCGAAAATTGTTCTCACACCTCTTAAAAATGTAAGTGGGTTATTTTTCACCCATTCGTTGTCAAAGGGTTAAATATGCATGAATCAAAAGCACCCTCCCCCTCCATTAAAAACCTGTCTACGAACCTGTGCCCATGACCTCTTCATCATCACGGAAATATTTGATGGAGAACTATTGACTAGAGAACAATTAAAGAACGACCATAATAAAATTAAATAATTGAATAATTATTCAGTAAGAATTTAATAATAATTCAATTTCAATGAAAAATTTTTTTTATTTTAATAAAGTTCAAGATGATTATGAAGGATATTTTAAGAACTTCTAAAGCCCGAAGTAGTCAAGTCTTCTGTGTGAATGAAATATAAAATCTTGGCGTTAGGAAATACGCCCAATGAAAAATCACCCAAAATTTCTTCTTATAAAATTTAGTCATTTTTCATATTTTTTTTTTGCGATTTTTCATTTTTTGTTATGGGTTATTTCTTATATGAAAGATTACCGAATATTTTGGTAGGAATTTCATTTTACTTTTGGATAATTTTTTTGTCATTTTTTATTTTAATACTTGTTGTTTTTCTGTAATTTATTGGTATATATTAATTTTCGTTCAACTGCTCTTGTTAATAATTAAACATAGAAACATTATTTTAAAATTGGGTAATTTTTCATATATTTTTTTTTGTGATTTTTTTTTTTCATTTAAGTTACTCCGAAAACTAGGCTTCCCTAGCTCAAGAAGAATCCTCAGTGAAGAGGAAATTATTTGGCCAAATCGTAAGATTTATAACGCCGTCACATAATACGAATATTTTTGATTCTATTTAAAAATTGTGCTTTAATTGTGTCAGTCGCATCAGCGGATGGACCACAAACACAATTACCGTTGGCTAGTCGCACTTCACGACCTCGGTGATTTTTAATTTTTTTTAAGGTCATTTAACATTTGATTTAACATTTTAATTTTAATTTTTAATTTTTTTTTTTATTTTTTTAAACATTTTAATTTTTTTTAGGTCATTTAGCATTTGGGCAATTTTTCATTTTCTTTAAAAAATTTTTGGGTGATTTTTAATTTTTTTTTTTTTTGGGCGATTTTTAATTTTTTTTTGGGTAATTTTTCATTTCATTTTGGGTAATTTTTCATTTGTTTGATTTTTCTTTTTTTTTAAATATTTCCTAGCGCCTTAAATTTTTTCTTAAATATATATAGCAATGCCATGTATCTCTTATGATTTCCTTAAATAGCTAAATGTGTAAATGTTATTCTTTACAGTTTGTTTCTATATATGCCGCCTACCTCTATGATTCCGTGAGGCTTTATGCCTGGGCACTGGATAAGCTGCTGCGCCAGGAAGAACGCATTTTAACGGATGATGTGATATATGACGTAGCTAGTAACGGAACTAGAATAATTGAGACAATTATTAAAAATCGTACTTATAAAAGTGAGTATTTTTCTCAACGATATTTCAAAAGTATTAAAAATACTTTTAAAATTTTACAATTTTTTTTATTATTTCCATATCATATTTCGTTAGCAATCGGATTAGTTATTGTGAGCTTTTACAAAGTTCTTACGGTCAAAATTGCATAATTTATTACTATGGATTTTGATTTATTTCCAATTTATATTTTACTATTGTGAACCATTTGTGAACTGCGGCAACCATAAAACCCCCTGCGCGCTTATAGAACTAAGCAAATGGTGAAGGTATTTCTGCTGATTCCGTTGAAAAGAATGATATCTCAAAGAGATTTGGCTTGCTCTGATAGATTTCACCCAGCATGGACACAAACCATAATGCTAATTCATCCAGGTTTTTTATATCGGCCTGGGCAATAACGGCACCCGTATTATGACCATGATGATGGGAGTCTATAAAGGCCACCACATTATTGGGCACTTCAAAAATAAATGTCGTTGTGCGACTATCGGCAATGACAATTACAAATAAATGTCTAGCAGATAGTGCCGGCATTTCTTCCGATGACGATGATGATGTTCTGCTTGATGATTGTCTGTTCCTTATGGCGGGCTTGAGTTTAGCCGCCTGGCTCGATTGGTACCTTTGCCTTTGGTAACTCGATGAAGATCTGCCTGAAGTTGTGGCTGGTCCTACATCCATGGGTTCTTTGTGCAGCTGTAGTCCAACATTGAAGATTTGCACAAGCCTTTCAGCCGCTACATAGGTATAGGAACGTTTTGTCGGATCAACTTGCAGATGTGTAAAGAATAATTCCTTCAGATGAAATGAGTCCTTTTTGCGGCGATGCATTTGTAGTGCTTCGATGGCATCTGGTATATTTAGATTACGACTGTCGCGCATTTGCATTTCGACTCGGCCCTCGAGACGATGGTAGACAGCATTACCATCATTTATGGCCGCAGCAAATATGTCCACAGCACGTCGTGGCAGCTGTTGCGGTGTCTGACAGAATTCACGTTCACGTGCAATTTTGTTTGCGAGTATGAGCGATATGAGGGTGCAGGAGTTGCGGCCACTTTGATAGTATTCACCATAACGTGACTGACTGAACTCCTTGGGGAACCACCATATACAAATTTCCCCACGTTTTTCGAATGTCGCCATCATACAACGCAACTGCGCGTTTCCAAAACTTACAGATGATTTCGGTTACTTGGACATATATTTACATATTTTTGTAAAGCTTTAGAAAAAATAAATTAATTGCTATTTTCGAATTAGAAACAGACAACTTCGACTGACTGAAATTTGAATCTGTCAATGATTGTTGTTTTTTTTTTTCAAATCAGTTTGACGGAATTAATGGAAATGAAACAGGTAGCTTTTTTGTAGCGTCAAAACGAATTTTTGGGGGAGCTACATTGAAAATTCTGTGGTTATATGGAATAACAGCATATCTCGAGATATGATCAAATACATGTTTTTATTTCATCCAAATCTATATACTCGATTGTGTTCAATTTTGGTGATAATCGGTTGATAAACCTCAAGGTTACTAAAAGAAATCCTAAGAGCATAACACGCTTTGGAACGATCCAACAAATGCAAAAACAACACAACACGACTTATGCTTTTATTCTAAATATTTTTTTACTATAAACTTTTTTTATAACGTTGTGTTGTTATTCCAAATGCAAACATAAATCAAAACAAACATATCACGACTTATGCTGTTATTTCAAAACGGAAACTTTATTTTTTCAAATCATAACTCGAAACCAGGAACGGTAACGGAAATGATTTTTTACAAAAAAGTCAACAAGTAATCGTTATTTTTTGACTGATTTCATTTCGATCAAAAATTAAAGTTACAATTTGACTTTTAGTTTTTCGATCAAAAATATGTATAAGCTAAAATTTGACTTTTATTTTTTTATCAAAAATAAAAGTTGAATTATGACTTATATTTTTTCGATCAAAAATGTAAGTTAAAATTTGATTTTAACACATAGAAATATTCAAAATACTGGTTAACAATTTAATAATTTTCCAGAATAGGGCTGTTATAAAAAAAAAACACAGCCCGAGTCCTAAGCAATGACAAAAAAATTAATAACAAATGAATAAAGAATAACAAATGAATAACGAATAACAAATGAATAATGAATAAAAAATTTATAATGAATAAAAAAAGAATAATGAATAAAAAATTAGTAATGACTAAAAAATGAATAATGAATAAAAAATTAATAATGAATATAAAAGGAATAATGAATAAAAAATGAATAATGAATAACAAATGAATAAAGAATAAAATATGAATAACAAATGAATAAAGAATAAAAAATGAATAACGAATAAAAAATGAATAATGAATAAAAATAGAATAATTGAAAATTCTGTAATTCTTTGTGAATGGCATTCTTTGTGAATAGCATTCAAATGAATAAAAAAATTGATTCATTATTCTGAATAACGAAAATGAATAATTGAAATGATTAATTAATCATTTTTTTAAAATTGAATGTGAATTAAAAATTTTATGTATAAATCAATTTTGCATTTATTGAATGCATTCTTATGTCACTACTCAGTTGTACTTAAAATTCTGAATATGAATGCAGACTTTACAGCTCTGAAAACAATACATATCAAAGAAATAAAAAATGGTCTTTTTTTATTTTGCTTTGGAGCGCCGCGGCGCGCCGCTCTGGATTTATATGTATCTCACTTTCGCTCACCAGTGATGTGATTTGGTGGATTTCGCCCTTTTTGTGGGATTTTTAAACCATAAAAGGGCGAGAGGGCGTTTGAGCTTTTTGGCGGGATTTTTTACTGTGTCAAAATTTTGAAAGACTGAAATCCTTTTAAAGAATTTATTGGCATCACTTCACCTATAATCTTGTACAATTGCCGATTGAATTTTTTGTTTCATTAAGTTTTTGTAATTAATTAAATAAAAAAATTATCAATAAGTTTTAAATAAGTAAATTAAAAATAAGTAAATTAAATTGATTTCATTCCAGATTTTTACCCCATTTTGGATTCAAACTTTATAAAGCTTCGGTCATGACTCAGCTTGAACAAATTAAATATTATTATACGTGTACTAAGGTGCCTTTAAAAAAAATTCCATTTGTACCCCCTAAAAATGAAACATGACCTATTTTATGATATTTCCAAAATATTTTGGATTTTACAATAACCGTCAGTGACCAAAAACTTTTTGAAAAAACCTAAAAACAACATGTTTTTCGTAAATATATTGTCTAGTGTAACAGTTGTAAAAAAATAAGATGTCAGAAAATAACGGCCGGAAAATGCTCTTTATATATTCACATATTTTTGATATTTTTTTATTTGATTTTCATACAAAAACTTTGAAAATTTATATAACATAATATCTTTTATTTTTTACAAATTTCTTAGAATATTTTTCAGTGGGTGTTTATTTTACAATTAATATTTTAGCTTTCATATGCAACAATTTAAGCAATTCTAACCAGGAAACAATGTAAGCACTCAAAACCTTAAAAAGGATATTTTTAAAGTGAGGATCGCATTAGAAATAAAAAGTTAATTGAATTTTAATGAAAATAACTTAAAAAAAATTCCAAAAAAATTTACGAAAAACTTCCGTATCTTAAATCCGACTGCAAAAATTTTAAGTGTTTTGATGCAGATTGGAAGAGCTATTTCCGGTCTTTAATTTCTGACAGTCTATTTTTTTACAACTATTACAGCAGCCAATATATTAACGAAAAACATAATTTTTGTAGGTTTTTGCAAAAAATCTTAACTCACTGACGGCTTCCGTTGCATCCAAATAATTTCAAAATAGATCAAGGTTAATTTTTAGAGGGGTATAAATGGAACTTTTTCTCCCCATACAAGTCGAGGCACCTCAATATATGCGTTGTGGTGCTTATAGCATACAACGCAAGAATCATACACATAAAGAAACAAAAGTTATTTGTTTTTAATTAATTTGTGATCTATTAAATTATTACATGAATTTAATTGCGAGTTTAGATCCAGTAATTTTTTAAGAAGGCAAAAACACCAAGAACAACTCTGTTTAGAGTTGTTGCTGTTGCTTTCTTAAAAACTTACTTGATCTAAAGCTCGCAATTAAATTGATATAACTATTTGTTTTGTTTATTTTGACATTAAAATGGGAGGGATTCTTTGCGGAATATTTTGGAAGGAATAAAGTGAGCAAAAAAGGGATTTTTACACATGAATTTGGGATTTTTAGCAAAATGAAAATCACATCACTGGTGCTAATTGAGCACGAAGAGAAAGATAAAAATAGAGAGCAACATCCCGCTTGCAAAAATTTGTCGGTGATGACATTGTAATGCAGAACTGTAAGCGGAAACAAAATCTCGTTTGTGCTCATTTTATTTTCTTTTGATATTTTAAACAACAGTTTGATTTTATTCCTGTGTAGTTACATCGTATTTTCTAACAGGAAGTTTTGCAGTGAAGTGTGTTTGTGCAAACTATTTATCTTTATGTTTAAACCAGAACAAAGTTTTATTTATGAAATATAGTATTATTAAACATTAACTCTGAAGTGCTCGAAAAAGATAACAGCTTCGTTCATAAAATTGTGAAGATTATTGTAGAAATAATTTGTGGCGTCATTTGCTTTTGTTTGATTCTTCTCTGTGTTTTCTCTCTAATTTCGTTGTGTTTTTGGCATAGAGAGGATTTTCGTTCGATTTATTTGTGTTCTTTCCAATTTTGTGCGTCATTTTTTTGTTTTCTCCTATCTTGTGCATACCTACTCACATTGTCGCTTACTGTGTAAGGTAGATGTCATCAGTGTTTTAGCGGCCATGACCAAACAAATGTAATTAAGACTTGTAAACAGACTTCGGAGGCCCCGCAGCTATATTATATATAAGTAATAATTGGTTACGTCATGGTTTTATTTTCCACTGGGATGGAGTTTATTGAAACTCTCGCAACACAAAAGCGCCAAAAGACAAACGAATAAGCAATGCGTGGCAGTTGGGATGATTTCTTAAAAAACTTAATACCTGAATTAAATAGACATTATTAAATATTTTTCATAAAAGTCGACCCAGTATTTTTGGAGTAAAGTCGTAACTTCCAATTTTCACTTCAATTTTATATAATAGTATAGATAGATATAACTTCTCGCTTAATACCGGGTATATCAGCTAGTTTATAACAAAATTTTCAAATTTCAGGTGTAACCGGGTCTACAATAAAAATTGACCAGAATGGCGATTCGGAGGGAAATTTTTCGGTACTCGCATATAAGCCATTCAAACACTACTTTCACGATAATCTATCCTGTAATTTTCATATGGTACCTGTGGCATACTTTCAACAGGGGGAAGATATTCCAGTGAGTGAGTCGTCATTTTTGTTTTATTTTCTTGTAATTATTTTGGTTTATAAAAATATGGGTTATTTAAATTTTTTTTTAAATATTAGCCAGTTAATTTATTTCATTTCATTTGTCCCACTCCATTTAGGAATACAAACTTATCAATGGTTCAGTGCGCGTTGATTGGCCATCAGGTGGTGATCGTCCATTCGATGAGCCTATGTGTGGTTTTGCAAATGAGCTGTGTAAAAAGGATGATCGTCATATAACCTCGGTGGTAGCAGCAGGCATACTAGGTTTATTGCTCTTCTGTGCTGGCGTAGTTACCATGAGCATTTATCGCAAATGGAAAATAGAACTGGAAATCGAGGGTTTGCTGTGGAAAATAGATATATCAGAAATAAAAGGATACTCGGGAAATGATATAGTATCATCGCCCAGCAAGGTATAAAAATTGTTTAAAAGTTTTCACTTAAAATTCTACATATAATTTGTTTTTTCTTTACCTTTTGCTAAAGCTGAGCTTGGTCAGCGCCCAATCCTTTGGCTCACGTTGCTCAAATCAAGTATTCACATCGACAGCACGACTGCGTGGTGCGGTTGTACGCATCAAGGAGCTGAAATTTCCGCGAAAAAAAGACATCTCCCGTGAAATAATGAAGGAGATGCGTCTGTTGCGTGAACTACGCCATGATAATATTAATAGCTTTATCGGAGCATGTGTGGAGCCATCACGCATTCTACTAGTCACCGATTACTGTGCCAAGGGCAGTTTATACGATATAATCGAAAATGAAGACATTAAGTTGGATGATTTATTTATTGCATCATTGATACACGATTTAATTAAGGTTAGTGTCTAAATGTTGTAGGAGTTGATCCTAGAAATCGTTTAATGCTTGTTTTTAATTACCTACAGGGTATGATTTACATACATGACTCTTCGTTACAATATCATGGAAATCTCAAATCGTCCAATTGTGTTGTGACCTCGCGCTGGATGCTTCAGGTGACCGACTTTGGACTGCATGACCTGCGGCATTGTGCCGAAAGCGAGTCGATTGGCGAGCATCAACACTACCGCAGTAAGTTTCAGACCACGAATATTTCAGATGCATATACATTAGGTAGGAGAAATTTATTCCGGTCGAAAAATTTCATGCTGGTAACATTCAATTTTGGATTCTACATGAAACTCCTTGGCACCATATAACCAGTGTGACCAGAGTGGAATATTATATTCCACTTTGTCATATTTTAGCTTCGGGAAGCATATTTTTTTTTATAAAAATATGCAGCATAAAAAGTGGAATATTTTTCGTATGATTATATTTTTCAAAATTCACAAAAATTGCAATAAAAAATGTCTATTTGGTTACTAAATGGTTATTTTTTGGCTATCGACACTTTATATTTTTTCATCTCTGAACCACCTTGTAAAACGCAATATAAGGAATTCATCTTGTGGTTAACTTCTTCATTGTCAATTTTATTGCAATTCATGTAATAAATTCACGCAGCTTAAAAAGTGAAGTAAATTTGCTTATATGTTTGTTTGGTTAGATTTTTTTTATGGATTATGTTACAGCAGTAAGTAATTTACTTAAGAAAACATTAGGGGTATTCACGATGTGTTGTATTTTCCCTTGTATTGTGTATTTTTGATAAATTTGATATTTTTAGTAAATTTTTTAATTTGTATTTTGTATTTGTATTTATTTGACACTTGTTAGTACAATAAGATAAAGTAACATCTTTTATAGTACAACGAATAATATACATAATCAACAAATATAACAAAAACAAAATTCAGTTTTCAAAATACAACCCAGTGGAAAATATACAAGTTGTGTATTAGATCAGCTGATTGTACAAGCATTTCTACTCAGCATGGAGCAAGCTAAAGGCTACGCTGTGAGTTTATTTAATAAAAATTAATATAATTGATTTTAAAAATACATTATGTACTTTACTGAAGGTTCGATCACAATAAGTATTAAGTAAGTATTGTAAAGGTTGCAAAAATTTATCACAAATGCACCACATCGTGAATACCACTATTATTGCTAACAATAGCTATTTCTTTTAACTATTTTAAAATGTGGATTCAAAACAATAAAGCAGAAAAAAACTTATTGATCAAAGTTCGGAATCTGAAGATTTATCAAAATTTGTGCTTTTCTCGCTTAGCTTACCATTTAGCAATGCTGAGGTTGAGAACATTTTTAGATATGTGGATCCTTCTTATTGTGGAAAATTCGAAATAGAATGCAAGAAAAACTCTTAAATAATTTGTTGAATGTAAAAACATGGCTGCATGCAATGCCTATCAAATACCAGATAGCTTAATAAAAAAATTTAGAAATGCGAATTTCTATGTAATAATACAAGCAACAATTTAAGAATTGACCTTGAAGATGTGCCTGAATTTTAGTTTTGTACTAGCTGAACCCGGTGTGCTTCGCTACCCCCTCGTTTAAAATAAAATTAAAAGTATTTATATATTTACAAAAATTTATTTATTTAATTTAATTATTGCAATGCTTCGCCTCTTTTTTTGTTGTAAACCAATTAGAATTCAGCTCTGAATCGCATGTAATTTGCTTCATGCTCCCCCTTTTTATTTTTAGACCAATCAAAAAGCAGCAATTACACAATCAGCTGTTTCGCAGTCTGTTGTGGGAGAATGAGAATGGGGTTACCCCACTCTCTATTTTAATTAACACGTATTATAAAATCAGCTGTTTTGAAGACAGTGGTAGAAGAAAGAGAATTGAGCTACCCCACTATTTTAATTAATATGTATTTTAATGATTTTAATGACATGATTTGTGGTATATCCGTTAATAAACGTAGTAAAAAAGTAAGTGCAGAAGTGTGCATGGTCGAAAAATATTATCATGTAATAAGTATTCCTGAGTCAAAGCTGAACGCTGTGAAAATTTAAGATCGGTTATCAGGTCCAGCCTCCAATATATCGCAAACAAAGGGGCGTGCTCCGCCCACTTTTCTTTTGGTACGTATTTCTATTCATGCTAATACCATATATAGCAAATACTGCCGCCGTTGGTCAAAAAATGCCCAAGATATGACGATTTTAAAATTTGGGTTATATGGGCGAGGCCACGCCCCTTCGTCCACTCACAACTTTATATAGTCAAGAATTTATTATTTCGTAAGAATATCCTATTGTGAAAATTTAATGATGATCGGTCCAGTAGTTAAGACTATATTGCGATTTTTAATTTTCCTAAAAAGGGGCGTGGTCCCACCCACTTTTCGCCTGGTACGTATTCCTAACTATGCCAATACCATATGTACCAAATAGCATCAACGTAGGTCAAAAAATGCCCAAAATATGGCGATTTAAATATTTAGGTTATATGGGCAGTGCCACGCCCCTTTGTCAAATAAAAACTTCATATAGCCTTTTATTCTTTCCAGATTCATAGTAAAATGCTGTGAAAGTTTCAGGAAGATCGGTCCAAGGGTTTGGCCTCCTATAAAGCACAAACAAACAAACAAACAGACAGACATTCATTTTTATATATATAGATTGAAAGCAGATTTATTATAATTAAAGTAAAATGGGGCGAAAAAGGGGGATTTGGTAATAAAAATCTATGGCTACCTTACCTGTAGATAAAAAGTATATAAAACTTTAGGTAAATACATATTACAAAAAAAGTATTTTGTATAGCGAACATTGTTAGTGGTATAAGTAAGTATCTGAATTAAAAAAGTGGGCGTAAAAGTGGGCGCGGTCGAAAAAGTACCCTATTAATCATGCCAGAGTCCCAGTTAAATGCTGTGAAATTTTCAGGAAGATCGGTCCAGAGGTTTGGTCTCCTATAAGGTACAAACAAACAAATAAACAAACACACATTCCATTTTATATATATAGATAGCTTAAACCCGGCGCGTTGCTGCAGCGGCCCAGTTGCCAAACGCGAATAAAATGTTATCAGTGAAACTGTATATGTAAATTGTGGTCGAATACTCAATTCCATGGCTTTGTTTGCTTTGTTTGATTGACTCAAAAGCTATTCGATATCGCAAATTTGGGTTGTATAAGAGGTGCCACGCCCCTTTGTCCAACTCCCATAAAATTTTATCAGTAAAACGCCACGTGTAAATTGTGGTCGAATTTCGAATTCCAATGATGTGCGGCCTATAACTCCAAAGCTATTCGATATCGCAAATTTGGGTTGTATGGGAGGTGCCACGCCCCCTTGTCCAACTCTCACAAAATTTTATCTGCGAAGCGGCACGTGTAAATTGTCGAATACCGAATTCCGAGGCTAAGCGGCTTATAACTCCAAAGATATTCGATATCGCAAATTTGGGTTGTATGGGAGGTGCCACGCCCACTGTTAGTAGGAGGTTGAAATATACTTTACGACCTATTCTCATACCTACAAAATATACATACAAAATTTCATGAAAATCGGTCGAGCCGTTTCGAAGGAGTTCGATTACGTACCCCGTGACAGAAGAATTTTATATATTAGATATCGTTACTTAAAATTCAAAAAACCATAACAATGTTTATAATTTTTTATAGGAGAAGAAAATAAATTTAAGTGCGATAGTAATCAAATAAATAAATGTTTTTAAACTTGCTTCGTGTTTGTTTTATATGCATTGTAACGGTGATCCCCGTTACAAGTTTGCACCCCGCACACTACGCCACTGCCTTACTACACCACTGTGCGCTTAACTCAACCAACAGCCATACCTACACACACACGCACACATACAGCCAGCACATTCAACGTAGTCAACAGCCGAGTCTACATAAACCACACGCAACGCTATAATTCCCAGAAGGTTAATGGCAGCATACGGATAAACAGACCGCGTTGTGAC
This sequence comes from Dichetophora obliterata, assembly GCA_963920525.1. NCBI lineage: Eukaryota > Metazoa > Arthropoda > Insecta > Diptera > Sciomyzidae > Dichetophora > Dichetophora obliterata. Next base: position 17,601,794 of record OY986438.1, on the reverse strand, counting down.
AGACTGGGCACGGCTCGAGAGCGTAGTGCTTTGTACCGTCGCTACTTGCTGGAAACGAGAACAAGTTTGTTCATAGTCGGGTCTTGCCTTAGTCAGTCACACCGAACATCACCGAACAGCACCGAACTTCAGCAAACACCAAACATCACCGAACATCACCGAATATCACCGAACATCACCGAACCTCAGCGAACACCGAACATCGCCGAACATCACCGAACTTCAGCAAACACCGAACATATCCGAACATCGCCGAACATCACCGAACAGCACCGAACTTCAGCGATCACCGAACATCACCGAACATCACCGAACCTCAGCGAACACCGAACATCGCCGAACATCACCGAACTTCAGCAAACACCGAACATATCCGAACATCGCCGAACATCACCGAACAGCACCGAACTTCAGCGATCACCGAACATCACCGAACATCACCGAACCTCAGCGAACACCGAACATCACCGAACATCGCCGAACATCACCGAACCTCAGCGAACACCGAACATCACCGAACATCGCCGAACATCACCGAACAGCACCGAACTTCAGCGAACACCGAACATCACCGAATATCACCGAACAGCACCGAACTTCAGCGAACACCGAACATCACCGAACATCACCGAACTTCGCCAAATACCAAATATCATCGAACCAGCATCGGCAGACTCACCCACCGCTGTAAATTTATCATATTCCTAAAATATTGTGTATTGTAAGAAAGACTTGATTTAACAATAAAACAGAAAATATCGTCTGAGCAAGAAAATCGTCAAGTCTACTTATTTATTTTGGACAAAAGTTTGAGGGTCTTTTGTTTGACCCTGGAACCGCTGAGCATACCTCAGCCTCTGAACAAAACCCCCATTACAAATGGCGCCCGAGCAGGGACCTGCTTCCAAAGACGGCAGTGGAAAACCGAACGCACCCACCAACGACGACGAAGCAGGTACAATACACAATAAAAATAATAATATGGACAAACATCTAACATCGGATTCACTCGGCTGGATATACTTACTTAAAAAGGAACGGCTCATTAACGAGTGCCGAAAGATCGGGTTACCAATTGATGGCTGCACTGTAGAGGATTTACGAAGGCAATTAAGCCACTTCGTCAAAACCAAACGAAGTAGAGCATCAACCGAAAATATATTTCGAGCACTGGAAGCCGAAGTTGAAGCAGAAAAAAAATATATATATAAATAATAACCTGACAAAACACTCTCCGAAGTGGGGGGGGAGTTGTAACGGTGATCCCCGTTACAAGTTTGCACCCCGCACACTACGCCACTGCCTTACTACACCACTGTGCGCTTAACTCAACCAACAGCCATACCTACACACACACGCACACATACAGCCAGCACATTCAACGTAGTCAACAGCCGAGTCTACATAAACCACACGCAACGCTATAATTCCCAGAAGGTTAATGGCAGCATACGGATAAACAGACCGCGTTGTGACAGACTGGGCACGGCTCGAGAGCGTAGTGCTTTGTACCGTCGCTACTTGCTGGAAACGAGAACAAGTTTGTTCATAGTCGGGTCTTGCCTTAGTCAGTCACACCGAACATCACCGAACAGCACCGAACTTCAGCAAACACCAAACATCACCGAACATCACCGAATATCACCGAACATCACCGAACCTCAGCGAACACCGAACATCGCCGAACATCACCGAACTTCAGCAAACACCGAACATATCCGAACATCGCCGAACATCACCGAACAGCACCGAACTTCAGCGATCACCGAACATCACCGAACATCACCGAACCTCAGCGAACACCGAACATCGCCGAACATCACCGAACTTCAGCAAACACCGAACATATCCGAACATCGCCGAACATCACCGAACAGCACCGAACTTCAGCGATCACCGAACATCACCGAACATCACCGAACCTCAGCGAACACCGAACATCACCGAACATCGCCGAACATCACCGAACCTCAGCGAACACCGAACATCACCGAACATCGCCGAACATCACCGAACAGCACCGAACTTCAGCGAACACCGAACATCACCGAATATCACCGAACAGCACCGAACTTCAGCGAACACCGAACATCACCGAACATCACCGAACTTCGCCAAATACCAAATATCATCGAACCAGCATCGGCAGACTCACCCACCGCTGTAAATTTATCATATTCCTAAAATATTGTGTATTGTAAGAAAGACTTGATTTAACAATAAAACAGAAAATATCGTCTGAGCAAGAAAATCGTCAAGTCTACTTATTTATTTTGGACAAAAGTTTGAGGGTCTTTTGTTTGACCCTGGAACCGCTGAGCATACCTCAGCCTCTGAACAAAACCCCCATTACACATATTTAGACTTATTTAGATGCATATCTTTGAAATTGAAAGTGGAATATTTTTGTGGAATATAAAAATTGAAAGTGGAATATTTAGCATATTTTTTTTTAACAAAAAGCATATTTTTTCAAAAATCTTCTGGTCACACTGCATATAACTCCGATAAAATTTTTCCCAGCAAAAAATCGTTTAAAGATTCCTATATGATAATTTCATACAGCATTTGCCTCTTACTGTCTACTCGTTCACTGATCGACTCACAGCACAAGCTACTTAGCCTAGAAAAATGAGATTTAGTACGAATATTACTTTGATTATGTAGATTCGTACTCAAAAAATAATATTGAAAATTATGTCTTTAAAGGGTCAAAAACGGGTAACAGGCTACTTGAAGTAATACCTGAGATGTCAAAGTTCTGTAAACAGATCCTGATTACTTTCATTATAGTTTAAAAAGCATTTTCAGGGTTTTTTAACATTTGATAAATTTGAGGGGCTAAAGGGTTAAAATTGTATTTTGTAGGTCAAATTCAAAGTGTCATAAGTCCGACTGAGTACAAGATACTGACTAACTTTTTAGGTTAAAACACTCTTCAAGCTAATGCCTAGAATATAACTTCTTGAATTTTTCTTGTTTGATCGATAAAGGTTTAAAAAATTCTTTTAAAAAGAAAAAAAATTATTTTCATTATTTTATTTGAATATGGTCATGTCCGCATTTCCTAAGCTGCCATTTTGAATTTCAAAATGTTGCCTCTGGATTTATAATCAGCGACCCTGAAAACCCCTGGAGTATAATTTTTGTGGCGCATTTTTGAGCAGTTTTGTGCTATGAAAGAAAAATTTCTTCGATATAGGAATCTATAAGCGATTTTTCGCTGGGAAAATTTCATCGGAGCTGTATGGTCCCAAGGAGTTTTTTACCCAGAATTTCACGTGAAATCTGAAACTGGATGTTACCAGCATGAAAAAAAGCACTCCTCTCTAATATACATAGATAACCATACTTCTTCTTCAATTATAGGTCAATTTTGGAAAGCGCCCGAACTGCTGCGCAATCCGCATGTTTATGGCACACCAAAGGGCGATGTCTATGCTTTCGCCATTATTATGTATGAAATTGTTAGTCGTAAGGGTCCCTTCGGCCAAACAACCTATGAACCAAAGGAAATTGTTGATTTAGTCAAGAAGCTACCAATGAAGGGTGTCGCACCATTTCGCCCCGAACTGGAGTGCATTATCGAGGGCGAACTGTGTCCTGATTATGTGCTTAGCTGTATAAAGGACTGCTGGGACGAAGAACCGGAGGTGCGACCGGATTTTGTTACAATTAGGTAATATAAATCAAGCTAGCGCAAGCTAAATTCTCGTTACAAAAATAAACAAAAAAACTTTGTTATTTCTTCCAGAACGCGTCTGAAAAAGATGCGTGGTGGCAAAACCAAAAACATCATGGATCAAATGATGGAGATGATGGAAAAGTATGCCAACAACCTTGAGGACATTGTTACAGAACGCACTCGTTTACTCTGCGAGGAGAAACGTAAAACAGAGGATCTACTACATCGCATGCTGCCGCAATCGGTGGCCGAGAAGCTGACTATGGGTCAGGGCGTTGAGCCTGTATCGTATGATTTGGTAGGTCTTTGTTTGAGCAATAAAATGCTTACCTATGGCTTAACTTAAATTTTTTTTTAACTTCTAGGTAACCATCTACTTTAGCGACATTGTCGGTTTTACGGCCATGTCGGCAGAGAGCACGCCACTACAGGTTGTGAACTTCCTCAATGATCTCTACACGGTATTCGATCGCATTATACGCGGTTACAATGTCTACAAGGTGGAAACCATTGGCGACGCCTATATGGTGGTAAGTATTGAATACAAAATAGCATCTTATTTAAAACATTCTATTTGGAAAACCAAAAGGTTCAATATCGAATTAAAGATACACTACCGTTCATAACACAATAGGGGTATTCACGATTCAGTGCACTTGCCTGTGCAGTTGAGGACTTGAAGACTTGTGCAGTTGAGCAGTTAGATTTTCTTGAACACACCACCATCACTATTTCAAAGCTGTCAACATTTTTCAAGTGCACAACTGCTCAAGTCCTCAAGTTTAAGGCAATATTAGAAAAGCACTTGTGCAGATTTTTGACGTACGTACAGGGTCCGCCATGTAACGTTTTTTTTTCAACTAGTGCTTATTTCGTGAATGGTAACACTTAGCTCATGTCTGATTTGATAGATAATTAGTTTTATCCTTCCGCTGAACGAATATGGTTCTGTTTACGCTTGAACAACGCTGGGAAATATTGCGACATTATTTTGAAAATCATAGCAATGTTGCAGAATGTGTGCGAAAATTGCGTACGGATTTCGGAAGAAGAGAAGCACCGTCAGCTCCGTATGTTCGTTATCTTGTGAAAAAAGTGAAAGAAACTGGCATCCTCATAGATTAACCAAAGCGTGAAAAGCCAAAAGCAGTGCGTACACCCGAGAATATTGCTGCTGTGGCAGAAAGTGTGCGTGAAGCGCCATCAACATCAATTCACGTTCTCAACAATTCGTTCAAAGTCGTTCTCAACAATTGAACATTTCGGAGACATCATTGAGACGAATTTTACATAAAGACCTTGGTATGACGCCATACAAAGTCCAATTGTTTCAGGAGTTGAAGCCAACTGACCATCCAATGCGTTTTCGCTTCGCTAAGTGGGCCTGCGATCAACCTACAGAAGATGCCGATTTTGCCAAAAAAATCATCTTTTCAAATGAAGCTCATTTTGATCTTGGCGGGTATGTAAACAAGCAAAATTGTCGCATTTGGGGCACAGAAAACCCGCACGCATACATAGAAAAGCCGCTGCACCCAAAACGAGTCACTGGTTGGTGCGGATTTTGGTCCAGAGGCATAATTGGGACATTTTTCTTCGAAAATGAGCAAGGAGTGGCCGTTACAGTCAATGGCGATCGTTATTGGGCCATGTTGAACGAAAATTGAAGAGAAGGATATTGGCAACATTTGGTTTCAACAGGCCGGTGCTACGTGCCACACAGCCGAAGCTACACTCGATGTTTTGCGCTCTGTTTTTGAAGATCGCATATCAGCCGCAGAGCTGATGTCGTTTGGCCACCTCGGCGCTGCGATTTGACACCGTTGGACTATTATTTGTGGGGTGCTCTCAAAGATAAGTGTTACGCCGAGAAGCCAGAGAGAATTGACGCTTTAAAGGACAATATTCGTGAAGCCATTGGTGAAATACAGCTGCACACAATCGATAATGTGCTTAAAAATTGGACCGATCGTGTAGGCTACTGCATGGCCAGCCGAGGCAGCCATTTGAATGAAATTATTTTCCATTATTAACCGGATGGATTGTACTTTCAAATAAAAAAAGAAATTTGAGAAAATATGCAGTAGTTTTTTTTTATAGAATTTTCAAAAAAAAAAAAAGTTATTTGGCGGACCCTTTACATTTTGTTTTTGTAAAGTGCAAAAGTCCTCAACTGCACTGGCAAGTGCACTGATTCGTGAATACCCCTAATGTGACAGCTATCATGTGAGCAAGAAACTGACATAAACTAGGGATGGATAGTCGAGTAGTCGAAAAGTCCACTCATCGACTTTTTCATAAAATTTTTGGGACTTTTTAAAGTAATGATTTCAGTTATTAGTCGAAAATCGATTTTTTATCGACTATATTTGGTTTTCGTGAATTTTTTTTTATTCATAATTAATATAATTTTGTTACAACAACAATTAAGTTTGCATCGATAACACTTAGTTTTCCCTTAGTTCCTTGTTATGGTGGTTATCATGGGCTCATCACGGTCATGCATTGTTGTTGTTTCAATGTAAATTAAAAATTTGAGAGCGAGAGCAAGAGAGTAAATTTTCACCACCACAATCACCAAATGAGTCGACACAAATATGAAATCATGGGATCAAAACAGTATTGCGTTGTGGAATTATTCATAACATTTGTGTTTAGGCACGAAAATACTACACTTTTAGTATGAAATGTATGAAAGCAGTAATGAAACCTGCGTAAAAGCAACCCTCATCGACTGCAGCACTTTAATTGTTGACAAGTTTATTAATTGCTTTTGTTGAATCATTTGTTAAAGCTAATAAAAACAAAGCTAAAAGTAATAAAAAAATGAAGGTATTAAAAGAAGCAAAAAGTGTATTGGTGCTTAGGCATCATATGACCACCAGCATAACATACTTTCGTCACACAGCTCATTAAACGAAAAAAGATAGTAAAAAGTGGCATGACCAGGGATCATATGACGACCACCATAACAAGGCCCATAGTGAAAAATGATTGCTATACAAGAGAAACACTCGTGCGTTCAGTTCGCCAACAACGCAGCTAACTTTGAGAAAACAATATAATGTTAATTGCTAATTTATGCCACCGCTGCCGAAAGTACTATAATTTTGGTATTTTACTCCTATTGGATAGTGCGTACAACTATACTCCCCAAATATGAATAATTGTACTACAATTATCAGCAACCTCATAAGCCACATGTTGTAATGTTTATAGACTTTCATCGATTTTCCAGCGTAGCAGGGTATGTAATAAACACTGCAGTAAAGGGGTAAATATGTATATGAAAACTTAAGCAATTGCTTTCATGGACTTTGCAATACCTTTTAAGAATTTTCAATCTAAAATCTCAACACTGAAGCCAATATTTGTCATATTTCAACTACTTATACGTAAATCATTAGTATGGTTTAGTATTAAAAAATATAATGAACCGATAGACCGAAAGAAAAAAAAAACTTATCCAACAATAGTTTGAGTCCGTGAAAATACATTTTGCTTTTTCGCTACTTTATTGAAACGTTAGAGTTACCCCTTAAAATATTGATTTTATTTTATTGAGCTAAAAAAAATTTACGTTATAAAACTCGCATTTCTGAACAAGTTAGTACCTGAGTTAGTTAAAAATACGCTCAATTGAGAAATAGTAAAACCACTAATCACCCAGACTTCAAAATTTTAAAAATTAAATTTTGTACCAAAGAATTATTTTTGCAAAAGCCAATATATTTTATTGAGAACTAAAAAAGACGCTACAGGACAAAGAAGAAAAATCGGCATAAAAGTATCAGCAGTGCCATTTAGTTTTGATGAAACTTAACGAAACAGTTTTTTCTGGCGAAAACTACAAATGTATTCCTCATTTTTTAGTGTGGATGTACAGTTCGGCATTTTGCACCGCAGCTTTCCTTCCTTGAAATAGTCTGGTAAATGACCAAGGTCATCCAGGCGAATGTCTCGCGGCGGCAGCGGATAAGACATTAGGCGATGATGTTTTGCAGCAATTTTAGCTTGAAGTTTACTTGGTCGACCTTTCCCCAATCGCATTTCAGTACCAGCAGTGGAATTCCCAAACGCGTTAACGACGATTTGCGATATCGTTAATTAGCGAAAACTGTCATTTACTATGAACGTGGCACGCACAAAGACCGATAACGACAATAATTATTATCGTTACATTTTTGAGAATTCTACTACAGATTTGGTCAAGCACTCGATAACTTCAAACACAAATTCATGCAACATTTTATTTGGCGCTATTTGATTATTCACTGCATGATGTCGCCTGTATAAAATCCAGGAATTGATCATGGTCATATTAAACATGTAATAGAACAAGGGATTTGTCCATTTGCGTGACTTTATGCGAATATGACTACGGCCGATTGATGAATCCAAAAGGTCAACACTCCCCATGTTCTTATTGTATTCCAGAATAACCTTTAGACATTGAATTTTTTATTTTTATTTTATCACTCAACGGTTTGTGCATTCTCGGGAGCTTGACCGAAAATATAGCTTCATTCCGATGGCCAATGTCGATGCCATATTAACAACCTTATTGTCATTCCATGCCACTGTTTGCATAACGGAAGTCGTGAATGACGAACAGTTCCAAGCAAATATATGCCGTGTGTTCGCAAACAAACGATCAAAGGAATCGATGTGTAATAATTGAGGAGTTAGATGCAATAAGGGAACTTCTGTTAAAACTGTACTCTGAGAAAAGCGCGTTATAAATTTTTGATGTGTGATAACTTTTTTGTTGTTGTAGTATACAATAAAGTCGAAGTAGTATACAATAGTCGGACTTCGTAATCTAGTGAAGAGTGCGCTTGACTATCAACCCAGAGGTCCCTGGTTCGAATCTGGGTTCGAGCATGGTTATTTTCACTTTCTTTGTTTTTTCCTACATTTAAGAATTATGGAAAACTAAAAAAAATTCACAACTAAATTGTGGAAAATGTGGAATAAAAGGACAGGAACAACTAAGGGCTCGAAATGCTTGTCGAGGTTAAGGCATAACACTAGCCTCGGTTAAAAGCAATTCAAATTGTCTTTCACGTTTGTTTCGTCTAATCAATAATTCACGTATGGTTCCAATCAATTCCTCTAAATAATCTGTCCCTTTCCTTTCAGGCCAAAGACCAAACCTTGTTTGTATAAGACGCATGCCTTAGTTCTTTGATCTTTTTTAAAAAAAAATTTTTAATATTCATTGTTACCTTGCAAACATTTTCAATCGCCTTAGAGCCGCCAGCGAATCGCTTGGAAGATGAAACAATTGCCGGCGAGCTCATTTAGGAGTCCCATCCGACTGTAAGCATCTGAGGCCATAAAAGCTATTCACCGGGAAGATTTGCGAACGAATCGCCTAAAGGGGTCTTAAGCGATTCGCTGGGAAGAATCTCAAACGAATCGCCAAGAGAAGTCCTTAGCGATTCGCGGGGAGGATTTGAACACGAATTAAGCGATTCGCAGATAAGAGTGGCAAACGAATCGCCGAGAGGGGTCTTAAGCGATTCGCTGAGAAGAGTCTCAAACGAATCGCCAAGAGAAGTCCTTAACGATTCGCGGGAAGATTTGAACACGAACCCTGCAAACATTCTCAATCACCTGAGAGCCGAAAGCGAATCGCTTGGAAGGTGAGACAATCGCCGGCGAGCTCATTTGAGCTGAGGCCATAAAAGCGATTCGCCGGGAAGATTCGCTAACGAATCGCCTAAAGGGTTCGTAAGCGATTAGTTGTGAAGAGTCTCAAACGAATCGCCAAGAGAAGTCCTTAGCAATTCGCGGGAAGAGTTGCAAACGAATCGGCAAAAGAAGTCTTAAGCGATTCGCCGACAAGAGTGACAAGAATTGCTTTTAGGGTTCGATTTGTTGCGAAGCGTCATTGTTGAACTTTATAAGTTGTTTTATACTGGACATTCTTTGTCAAATCGGGCAAAAACAAATCTACCACCGAAAATTGTGCTGATATGAATATACAAAAAAATAATTTTTTAATTTTTCGATGATTATTTTTAGTGGAGAAGTATATAGAATAGCCTGCTTCATATTCCAACAATCGATCTTTAAAACTGTTAAATAAACCATCTTCCAACGATAGCCGGATTGAGCGAAGAAAGATTTTAAAGATTCTTCTTGAATGGCGCACTTATCGCTTAAGTGTTTGAAAAGCGATCCATCTTCCAACGATCACCGGAATGAGCGAAAGAAGATTTTTCTTGAATCGCGCGCATTCATTGCTTAAACGATTGAAAAGCGATTAATCGTTCAACGATCACCGGAATAAGCGAAGGAAGATTTTGAACATTTTTCTTGAATCGCGCACTCATCGCTTGGGTGATTGAAAAGCATCCCATCTTCCAAAGAACCTTTTTGACGCCAAGAAAATTCCTAAGAAAATCGCGGGAAGAGTCGCAAACGAATCGGCAAAAGGAGTCTTAAGCGATTCGCCGACAAGAGTGAAGCAAGAATCGCTTTTAGGGTTCGATTTGTTGCGAAGCGTCTTTGTTAAACATTACAAGTTGTTTTACACTGGATATTCTTTGTCGAATCGGGTAAAAACAAATCTACCACCGAAAATTGTGCTGATATGAATATTACAAAAAAAAATGTTAATTTTTCGACTATTTTTAGTGGAGAAGTATATAGATTAGCCTGCTTCATATTCCAACAATCGATCTTTAAAATTGTTAAATATGCCATCTTCCAACGATCGCCGGAATGTGTAAAGGAAGATTTTTAAGATTTTCCTTAAATAGGTCCATCGCTATTCCATCGCTTGGACGATCGAAAAGCAATTCATCTTCCAGCGATCGCCGGAATGAGTGAAGGAAGATTTTGAATATTTTTCTTATATTGCGCATTCATCGCTTAGGCTATCGAAAAGCGATCTTCCAAAGAACTCTTGGGCAAACCGCAAGTGCTTCGCCCAATTAATTTCTCTTCCAATCATCTTCCAAATGTATGCAGGGTTCTCATATATTGTCATTCCAATTTGTATATTTAAAAAATTTGTTTTCCATATTATTGTTCAAAATCTTTAAAAAGTCGATGGGAGATGTGCCATTCTTGCATAAAACAAAGAAGTTAAAGATAAATTTCTCGTTTTTATTTCACAAAAACATGTTTTATTTAAGTGTTTAGTTTTTTTTTTTATTCCAGAGTAGTTTTGTTACATAAGGAAGTATATTTTCGTATTTTAAAAGCATTAAGGAACTAACCCTTCTTAACCTTCCGTAAGGTTAAGTTAGGTTAAGGTGGCGGCAGATCTGTTAGACCAGCCCACTAAGACCATATTATTGGTCTGTTATGATACCACAGAATGGAAGAAGGGAGTAAACTTTGGTGTAGGATGTTCTTAATGTGGCAGAACAGTGGCAGTTGTAGAAACATTAAATCTGAAGCAAGCTGTTATGCCTTGACCTCAGTAAAATCAAGTTACTAAGTGTTCCTCTCCACAAACTTTTCCTACCACCACCAACTACAACTTTTCGTCGTAAATTGACGTGTTTTAAAGTTTCTTTGATTAGAAATAAGGAAATAAGGTTATAGCGTAGGACCTGGCCAAGATTCGAACCCGGGACCCCTGAGTGGCAGTCAAGCGCGCTACCACTAGACTATCGAGGCCGCTTAATGAACTAAGTTACTCATAAGTAATCTTCCGTTACTAATATGAATTTCATATTACGGTTACTAACATCGGTCCATCAGACCGAAGTGCAGAAAATGTAAATTTCTTCACATTTGGACTGTATCGTCGGCTTTTGTAGTCTAGTGAAGAGTGCACTAGACTCTCAACTCAGATGTCCCCGGTTCAAATCCGGGTTCGGGCATGGTTATTTTCGCTTTCTTTGTTCTTTGCAAAATTTAAGAATTATTGAAACAAAAAATTGTGGAAAATGTGGAATTAAAGGACAAGAACAATTGAGGGCTCAAATTGCTTGCCGAGATTATGGCATATCACTAGCCTCGGTTATAAGCAATTTATTTTGTCTTTCACGTTTGTTCCGCCTTATCGATAATTCACGTATGGTTCCAATGGATTCTTCCTCTCATCCCTTCCTTTCAGGTCAAAGACCAAACGTTGTTTGTGTAAGGCACATGCCATGGCTCTTTGATTCAAAAAAAATATTTAATTCTTTTCAGTTTTTATTGTATGCAATAGCAACATAATCATAAAACGAAATAACAAAATTTCATTAAATACAAGATACTAAAATAAGCTCAACTCTGGCCTACAGAAAGCTTTAAGTACACTAAAAAAAAACGCTGTTACGCCAACAATTTTGTACTTAATGGCAACAACTTGTATTGGTCATTTTGTTCCCAAAAACTGAACTCATTTGCGGCAACGGTGTAAGAGCATTTGATCCATTAACAACTTTCGCATTAGATTCAACAATTAAGTTGTTGCGCAAACAGCGATAAAATTGTTGCCCTAAATATAAAAGCTGTTGGCGCAAGTACTGCGTATTTGATTCATCAACAAATTTCGCATTTGATTCAACAGTTAAGTTGTTGTGCCAACAGAGATAAAATTGTTGTCTTAAAGATAAAACTTGTTGGCGCAAGTACTACGTATTTGATTCACCAACAATTTTGGCGTGTGACTCAACAGTGCAACACACTTCCACTAGACTCCAAGCCTATTCTAACGATAGTTAGGCAAGTTGTCTTAAAAAGCTATTTTAATATGTATAAAAGAAATTCTATTTTATTTTATATTTAATTTTTTTTTCTTAAGGTATCGGGACTACCCATCAAGAACGGCGATCGTCATGCAGGTGAAATCGCTTCCATGGCGCTGGAACTGTTACACGCAGTTAAACAGCATCGTATTGCGCATCGCCCCAACGAAACACTTAAACTTCGTATTGGTATGCATACCGGACCTGTGGTGGCTGGCGTTGTTGGTCTCACAATGCCGCGTTACTGTCTCTTCGGTGATACTGTCAACACCGCCTCTCGTATGGAGTCCAACGGCGAGGCTTTAAAAATTCACATATCAGCCAAGTGTAAGGAAGCACTTGACAAACTTGGTGGCTATATAACCGAAACACGCGGTGTTGTTGCCATGAAAGGCAAAGGCGAGGTGACCACCTACTGGCTAACAGATGCCACGGAAAAAGCCATACAAAAGAAACCCGTCGATATGACTGATTTGCCGCCGCTTTTCTGCCGTCCACGCAAAAGTCCAAAGTTGACTTGCGACTCACGCCAACCCAGCATTGTGGGTATGCAGTACTATGGAGCTGGCTCACGTCGTCAATCAAGCGTACCACGTCCCGATGTCGAGTCCAATTACAGCCTGCAAGGCTCCATGTATCAGGTGCAACGCGAATCGCCGCGTTTGTCTGCCAAGCGCTATGATCGGCCATCATACAATGGCTACATTACGGAGCGCGTCAACAACTGCTCCGGCTACTACGGCGACATGGGTGGCTTGGTCTGCATTGCCGGCACAGTGCCTGAATCTAACAACTCAACCTCGCACAGCACACTCGATCATTCCGAGCTTGACACAATCTGTGATAATGGTGGAGGCGGCAGCAACGGCGTAAATGCTGGCTGTGGTTCAGGTTTAGTAATGAATCGGCAGTCGCATCCAATTGCAAATAAACCACTAGCAATGGTTCGACCGCATCGCATTATCGACTCTCAGATACCCGCCTCGGCATCTACTCAGGAAATTCACCATGCCAGCCATGGCGGCGGTGGCTACGCTTTAGCTGCCCACACCTTGCTGCTGCGCGAGTCACGCAGTCTGGATCCTATGCCAATGCAGGTGCGTCGACGTATAGAACCCTTCAAACTTCCACCGTCGAAACTTAGCAAGAATAATTCGAGATCACTGGACACTGGAGTTTCGCTCATTAGCAGCAATCAAAACGGTGATCCAAGCACCGAAGCCGATAATGCTGATGGTGAAGTTGACAACGATGGCGATCAGCCCGACGAGCACGACAACGAGGATAACTATGATGAAGACACCGGTCTGCTGATGCGTGACAATGGCAATATGCGTCCCTTACATCCAGCCATTGTGCCTGTCTCCTCGGCGCTACTCAATCGTCGCCGCAGCGGTGGCGTCATACAGCTCATGACCCACAAACATTTAAACAATAATTGCAATGGTGGCATTGCGCTCAGTGGCAATGAGGTCAATAGCCCGCTGTTGCAGCGTCAAGCTTCGCTCACCTGTCCACCCGATGAGCTTCTTCAGCATTCAAAACGTTGGCGTTCACTGGAGACAATCGAGGGTGGTGGTGGCGCCAGTAGCAGCAGTGTCAGTTATGCGCCCGATATCGATGGCAGCCAGTGTGTCGTGCAACCGAATAATAAGAAAAATCGACGAGGTGCTGACGTCGGCAGCAGTTGTGGCAACACTTCATCATTTGCCACAAGACTAGCGAACTTTTTCCATGGCAACGGTTTACGTTCGACTGATGCCTCACTTCGACGTGTGGGAATTTTACCGAGTGGTGTGCGCGGTGTGCCTGGTTTTATGGATATCCCGGCTGCAACGTCACGTGATCGTGAGAGTATTGTTTAGATTTTGGCGGGGATGCCGAATGGGAATTAGTAAGTTAGATTAATGTGGGCGGGACAGTCAATAAGGGGAGGGCACGAAAAGGAAGTTTATGTGTCATTTTAGGTATAACGTTACGTTAGTGTGAGTACGTTTTAAGTATGTTACGATATGCATGAGATCATTTAAGTTTGAGGTTTGCATGAAAAATTATTGTTTAAAACGAAATGAAATCGATGAGTCGATTTAAAGTCGCAGAGAAAATGAAAATTTTGGCAAAATTTCGAAATTATTTATAGTGCTTTTAATTTGTGAAGTACATATTTGTTTTTTATTAGTGGGGCTTACATGGCCTACATGTTGCGTCGGGAAGGACAAGCTTCGTATTTGACCGTTCAAACGCTCGATACAGCCGACTGACAACTGTTGTCTTGAGTTTGAAATATTTCAAATTCAAGGCCATCACACCAGGCGTGACACCAGGATCATGTGAACCCCGCGATTCAGACTGATCATAGAACCCAGCCAGAATTTGGACGATAAATCGTTCGCCTTTCGCCCAGGTGTGGCGAAAGCGATACTTCTGGAAGATATTTAGGCGAGTTTCCTTTTGCGCAAAAAGAAAGCGATTCGCTATATTTACTTCTTGGTGATAAGTTTTGTTTCCAAAAACAAAACACTACAGTTTCGCCAGTTTTTTTTTCTTCTAAAAAAAAAATAAACCGGCCATTTCAGCCCAGGAAGGACTTTGACCTAGCTTTTATTGATAAATTGTGTTGTGCGTGTTATTAAATGTTTGATCACAAATGACCGAGAACTGGACTTACGAGCTTTATGCCGTCTCTAAACGGCTTATGTTCTCACAAAGCTTTATATGGCAATTTTTACTCCCTGAAGTTTGTCATTGCACAGAGGTGACGACCGAACAGAAAAATTAATTATTTTGAAAAAACTTTCTGTCTGAGCTGGAATTGAACCCGGGCTACCGCGGTTCTTTAGCTTAGGGGCCACGCACTCTACCCACTAGGCTACGGTCGCCTAGAGGAATTAAATAATTTCTTCTAGAGGAATTAAAAGCGATATCATTCAGGCATTTTTAAAAATTTACTGTTTATTTTATAACAACTTTAAGCATTGCTCATTAGAAAGAATCTCTTTCTGTCCCTCAGTAAGAATCCGTTTTGCTTTTCTTACGGCACGACGGACATTTTTATCCCACGGGAGAGCATAAAGCGATAAAATAGCGAGCGAGCTGGCGAAAAATTGTTCTTGAAGAAGAATCGCTTTCTGTTCTTCCGCTATACAAAATGCTTGTTGGGAAGAAGGATGTAAGGAAGCCCAGGGGGTCTGGAAGGGGTGTCTGGATGGTGATTGCATCAGCAATATTTATTATTTTACTTTTTCGGATTTTTTACAAAATTTAATCGTTTTTGGGTTGAACACATTGGCAGCCCTACTTGTCTATGCTTGAAAACGAAACACATTTTTCAGGGATTCCCGAAAATAATAGATATGTTTATTCGCTTATACAGGCCGCTATCAAATTGATTGAATCTGCGCTCGTTGTACTGCAGATCGTACAGTAAGTGAGCTTGTCAAATAAGTACGAAGCTACTTGACAAACAATTTGACCAAGATCAAAATGATTCAATCTTTTGTCTCATCGTACGATAAATTTGATAGTTAGTGGTAGTGTTTGTTAGATTTTGTCATTATTATAAGTTCGTCGAAGTAATAACATCGCTCGCTACCACATCAACGCTCGCGTACATCTTTGCTATTCAAAGGTTACAAAAAAAAAAATTATGTTTAATACTAAATCGTACTTCGAATGTTAGTGTTGCGGCATACAATCTGCAGTACCACCGCATCGTACGATGAATTTGATAGTTAGTGGCCTAAATTAAATAAATATTATGTGCCTTAAAGTCCTCTATTCCTTGGTCTAAACTCACAACTGCTGCTCATGAATCAATAAATGAACCAGAACACATAGAAAAACGCATGTGCCAATGCTTACATAAGCATGGGTGGAGGGGTTAAGAGCTTTGCTTACTTGCTTACTTTTGCTGACGAGGGGAGGGAGATAATAATTGCAAAAAATCTGCTGACGTAATACCTGAACGTCCCCTACACGTATAGTGTGTGTGCGTAGAGCACCATTTCCTTATCTTTTATTTCTATGTGACACATTATCTGTTAGTAAAAGAGACATACAATATCTGATGCGGCGAAAAATTCAGCAGTCTTTCATCGCTTTCGTATCCTCCTTCTACCACGAACAGAAAATTGGTGAGAGAAATCATTGTAATATCGCCTTGTGTAAAAGCTTAACGATATATTAGGGGTATTCACGGGTTGTTGCAAATTGCAAGAGTGTAAAAATGCAAGATATTTTGCGCACTAACGTGTGAACATCAATATTGCAACTTAATTATGCAATAAAATTAAATGTCGAATGAACACTAAATATATTGCCACCTCATTTCAAAATCATAAAAAGTTATTAAAATCAACGTACAAACTTCACTTTTTTTAAAGTTTTACCCAGGTGGCAACTATGTTTGAGAACAACCAAAACATGAATCAGCTGTTTAGCATCACTGCTTGTGCGTTCTCGCAATTGGTTTGAGCAGTGCGTAATTCAAGGAGGGTTGCAAAATTGCTTCCAATGTGTTTGTTGTTAGAATGATGCGAAAGTTCGCAATCATGCATTTTCGCACCAACCCGTGAAACCTCTATTATGTGTCGATTGTCGACATAGTCAAAGCCCCATTTTTGACGATATGCTCACTGATTTTCTCACTGTTTTCTTTTCATGGGCGCGGTAACAGAGAAACAAGTTTAAATAAAAATCGGTCACATCACATTAACAAAGAGTGAAACAGCACGTAAAAATCTATCGTTCGAGTTTCATGTTTGTTTCAAATCGCATTCGAAATAAAAAAAAAACTGAAAAAATTGCCGAGACACATTGGCGACATCTCATCAAGTCTAAAATAAGACAACTTTCGTTATTTATATCAACAACTTTGCTGCCATATCAAATGCACAAATCTTCGATTTCAACAATAGTTTTGATGCAAACCAATCATGTTAAGCTTCAAACGTGGATTCATTCAATCTAGTCAAAGTCCCCAGACTAGTTTTTTCAGCTAATTGTTATTTTATCACAAACAAAAATGTAAAAATATTTTTAAATTAAAAATAAACATAATTTCAAAGTAGAAAAACAAATTTGTATGAAAAATAAATGCAAAATCATCTTAAAATTATTTATATATAAATATGTATTTATATTTAAATAATGAAATCATAAGACTTTTCCACCAAACAAATGAAAATATATATTTTTTAATTTTTTTTTTTAAGATTGTGTATCAAGAAAATTTTAACACTTTACAACTACAAAGCTTAGTTTTGGGAAATATTAAAATAAATACATACAATTTCTTCTATAAAGTCAACAAAAAATATTGCAAATATTTTCACAAAAACAAATATAAAATATAACTAAAACCACTAAAATGTTTAACTTAAACCAAAAGTGTTTTTTAAAAATAAGAAATAAAAAACAAAAACATATGTTTAGAAAGGTATTTTGAAAGCATACAAAATAAATGCAACTGTGTGAGTTTATATAAGCTAAGCTTTGTTCTTATGTTTTTTTTTTTAATTTTATAGTAAAAATAAGTGAAAAAAATAAATTATTTTCTAAGAAAATCTTAAACTACATAAAATCTAATAAAAATGCAAAAACTAAACAAACGTTTATTTATAGCATGTGTGTATATTTGTTATATTATTAATTTAAATGTGTAAAAATTGTAATTATTGTTTTCTAGTGTTTAAATAGTATTGTTTATATTTAAAATATTAACTTTGATACTAGCTATAAATGTTATTACTTTTATTATTATTATTGTGCAAAATATTTGTAATAATTATGTATAAATTATATGGATATATTAGAGTAGTTATAGCTACGTATACTTTATAAAATTTTATATACGTGTATGTATAAAAATAAATATGTTATGTTATTAGTTAATAAGTTGTAAGAAAACTTAAAAAATTTCAATTAGTAAATTCAAAGAAATAAAAAACATAAATTTGATTACCATTTTGTAATGTTACTGACGTTAATAAAAAAAAATCAAACAAACAGCTTAAATTACTAAAAAAAATCTATACTATTTATAAAATATATTTGCCATAAATGAAAATTTTAAACAAATAAAAATATGTGAAAAAAATTCAAAATTATTGGTTTAACTTCAAAACTAAAAATCAAAAAACAACACATATCAGATTTTTATCAATTTGGTTGACAAACACTCTTCAAAAATTATTTCCGAAAGGTCTTTTCTTAGAAAAATTCTTGGGTTAACATATTCAACATTTTTTTCAAATTCAAAATGGAATTTAGTGACCAATGCCTTTAATGAACGATAAACTCTTTGAATATTGATAATAATGAAAAAAAATTAAGAAACATTATTTTGATATGTTGAAGAAAATTCAGGAACTGGACAAATGAACATATTGCTAATAAATTTATTTGTAAAATTGTATTTGAATCGCATTCTTAAACCAATGTTGTATTTGCGCAAAGTGATTATCGATGCAAATGAAAATCTTATAAAACAAAAAAATTGTTTGAATTAATTAATAGGGGTATTCGAGAATCAGTTCACTTGAAAGTGCAGTTGAGGACTCGAGCAGTTGTGCAGTTCGGTTTTCGTGAACAAATTACACTTTTGGTTCAAAAATTTATTGATGTATTTATTCAAATAATTCACTAAACACATTTATCAAGTAATTGCTACATAAACTCTCAAATGTTGCATCACTATTCCAAAACTGTTAAACTTTTCAATGTGCACAACTTTTCAAGTCCTCAAGTTTAAGGCTATAGTAGAAATGCTGGGGCCTTACTCTGCAATGTGATTCGAAAAGTAAATGCTATTCGAAAACAAAATCACACCATGTATTCACATGGTTTTTTGAAAAAATTTTTTATTAGTTCGAATTCAATGCAGACAAAAACAGCATTTTAAAGCAGAGGTAAAAGTTTCTGCCATTTAAAAACCTTCATTTATTTTTTTACATGGTGTGATTTTGTGTTCGAATCGCATTTGTTTTTCGAATCGAATTACAGAGTAAGGCCCCTGATATTTTACGTACGTGTATTTGGTTTTTGTAAAGTACACAAGTCCTGAATTGCACTGGCAAGTGCACAGTATCGTGAATACCCTTAATAATTTTTAACATTGCCAAGACTTCATGAAGGATTTCAGTCATTCAGAAGAATTTATACTATTCGCAAGCATTTTTAAATAATCTAACTTCTTGATAACGAAATAGTTGCTTGAAGTGAAAAATATTGCAATAATTGCATTTATGGTGAGAGTATTTAGTATTAAATATTATGAATTTTTGCTAGCTTAAGCGGGGTACACATTAACGATCCTGAGTGACAGTCAAAAATTCAACCACAAAAATTTCTGTGGTGGACTGTTGAATGACGAAAGGCCACTCACTCAAACCTGCGTAAAAAGAGAGAATTTGAGCATGATGTCACTCATAATCGCTAATGTGTAACCCGCTTTAAAGTTCACTTAAATCAGGAGCTGAATTATAGTATTTGTAATCGAGCAATAGTACAAAATTGATAGGCACTTGTCTCGTCGTGCCCTTCGTAATTTTGCTCGATTGTAATTCGGCCCTATTTAAATATTGTGTTGGCATTTTTTGTAAGGCTTGTCGACATTTAACAATAGAAAATTGGTGTAACGCGTTTAAAATTGTCCAAATCAAATGAGTTCTCAATAAAATGGATCATTACGGAATGAAAAAAAAATATTAAAACAACAATAAACGTAATTCTGAATGTCTAAAGGCAAAACAGGCAGCACAAACAAATTTCAGGTTATCTGCATTTTATTTTTATTCACATTTTTTGCAGTAGTTAGCACAAACATAAGTGAAACAATACTTAATAATAATTATGGATAAAGACGCCATTCACTTTTTAGTACGATACGGTTCGAAACTAATTTGATTCGTAGTGATTGGATTACCACACGTTGAGAATATGAAAAACTCTTAGCTTGTGGCACGGAAAAAATTAAAAATTATGCATTGATTTTAGCGCTATTTATATTAGCCTATCAAGGATTTTTAGGAGAATGATTTTTAAATAGGTGGCGAGGACAACATGATGTAGATTATGCTATTCTAGATGCTGTCGCTGTTTGGTTTTATTTATTATATATTTCGTATTTTTTAGTAATGCGACATTCTTTTTCCTATTTGAATACACAAAAATCAAACTAATAATAATAATGATAAAATTTTCCTGCTTGACCAATTTTAATTATTTCACATGCACAATATAAACTACAACATTTTTCGATTTACACTTTTGAATTTTGTACTTATAATTATTGCATGATTTTAATTACGAGCTATTAAGATCAAGTAATTTTTGAAGAAGGTAACAACCACAACAACAACAACTCACCAAAGTCAATCACACAACAAACTAGACTGACTGTATCGCAAGTTGCTACACTTCCTCTTCAGTAGTATTGAGTGATTCAGCTATGACCAACACTTTGCGGTATTTTTATATGATTTGACACTTGTTTGAATAAATTTGTCTGGAATATATGACGTTAAAGCAAAGGCATTTTTATTTTAAGGTAAATCCTGAAACTCTAACAGGAATTTGGTCTGTTCTAGTTTTTTCGTCCTTTTTACTATTCTTAAAATTATAAAAAAGGTTCTTAATCAGCGCGAAAAGTACTTTTAACAGTCTTATTCTGGCAAAGTAAAAATGTGTTTGTTGTAATTTTTTGATTTAAAAACAAAATTTGAAGCTCAAAAAACAAACTTTGTAATGAAATTGTACCTATCTAAAAAGCAAATGACAATTTTATCAAAATTTATTATTTTTGAGCTTCAAACTCTGTTTTGAAATTTGTTTTTGGGTCGCACCCACCATCGTCGAGCCTTTTGCTTCTTGTTTTTTTCATTTATTTTTCTAATTCTTGCAACAATCCTAAAACTATTATTTTAATACCAATTTTAATTATTCTTGACGGCATTGCTATTATTTTTTTAAAACGTCAATAAAATAAATCGGCCAACGAATAAATGTTGACATTCAATACTTTGAATAATGTCAATTAAAAACTGATTTAAATGTATAAATTTGCCTTTCGATTAGCTTTCACCTTTATCAAAACTAGGAAATTCTAGGAAACTAGCTCAATTTACATTTTTCAAATCGGATGATTGGGGACACTGCGATTTTCGGTGAGCCGAGATTTAAATGAATTCATGAAGTTCTTTCATGAAAAGTAAGAATGGCTGAAGAAAAAAATTGATTTATCGATTTGTTTTAATTCTTTTATTTTTAATTTTTAAATAAGCATCTTTTAAGAAAACTCGATAATTTTTTTAGTGTAAAACCGATATTGATGGTTAAGGTTTTGTTTTCAAAAGGCAATATATTAAGCTAATACATAAATTTTAAATTAATTAAATCTGTTGAGTATTTCATATTTTATAGCTATTTGTATGTAAAAGTTAAATATTTACTTGCATAAAACCGTTATTTCCTCAAAAACCACAGTTACTACTATAAATTATGGAAAGTAAATTATTGAAGCTTGAAAATTTATCTCTCATTCGGTAAGTAATATATATAATTTGTTTGAATTTTGTTTGTTTTTTTTTTGTGATGAAATCATATGGCTTTTTACGGAAACTGGTAATTTCAAGCATATTTACTTTAGAGGTTTTGCTTTCTTATAAAGAAATATTTTATTCTGCTTAAAATATATATATTTAAATATGTAAAATGAAGGGCACATGTTTAAGCTTATATATTTTTAGTACTTATACTATGTTTCCATCTGCTCGAAATCTTGTGATTTTGAAAAGTGATTTTAAAATGTTGCCACCTGGCATGTCATGACAGCTAGATTTCATTTGACAATTAAGACTTCATTTGATAAATTTAAGAATGAGCAAATCGTGAAAGAGCAATTGGGTTGTTGCATTTCTTTTGTCATTTCCGGAGCTCTTCAATTTTTTTTTCTCTTCACTGAAGGTCCAAGCCTTTTTATTTTCATATTTCCTTTGATTTGCATTTGTAATTTTTATTACTATTATTGTTTTTTTTTTAAATCATTAATTAGTTGTCATTGCCAATTGTCAATATGAAAAATTTGACATAAGCTCAATAGTGCTGGATACTGATATAACTTTTCAGGTATACCGCATTGCATTTTATGAGATTTTGTATTAGATTTTGTTGAAATCACAAGATTTTAAAATCTTAAACTTGTATGGAGAACTGTGTTGATTTCAATATGAATTTTTTAAATCCAGATAGAAATAATAACGCAAATTTAGTAATTAATTTAAAAAAAAATGAAATTTAATTAAAAAATTCAAATGTAATAGAAGTTTTCTTATAAAGGTTAAGATATTCTTGCAATGGTATTTGTATTGCATATCTTTGAAAGGGCCTTTCAAATGATACGTTTATTAAAGGGCCTTCCAAATGGCACGTTTAAGAAATAGACGTTTTTTAGAATAAATATTTTAGCAAGAAAAAATATTGAAAAATCAATAAATTTAAAGCTAGTTGAGTGATCAATTTTTTGCTCGGTATTTACCAGAAAACACTTTCAACTCGCGGCGCCCAGGAAATGGTAGTCGTGCCAGATGATTCATCTAAACTGAACAATGATAGTGAATCGTGTAAATTCGCCCTTAGAAACTTTTCTGCCACTGTATATGCTCATTATATGAAATATTTGCTAAGAGATAGTTAATACTTGATTCAAGTTAATTTTAATTGATTCCTGATATTCCTGAATGAAACCAGATAAACTTTCAATTAAAAGAAAATTATTTCTCTCTGTAAAATCAAAAAACATTTATTCCCGTGTAAATCTTGTATAACACTGATTTCAAATTTGAACTGCAGCCCTGATCTTCACACTTCAAATCTATTACAATCTCTGGAATTTAATTAACAGCTGTTGAAATTTTTATCTTAGTTCTTGAATTGCTCGTTTTGTTATGCCGGTATTTTTCAATGGAGTTTAAAGTTAAATCATATAAGACACGAATTATTTGGTCAGATGAAACTGAAAACATTTTGGTAAGAATGTGGGCTCAAAAAATTCCAGAACTCCGAGGGCCAAAAAAAAATAGTCACATTTATAGGGAAATGGCAACTGAAATGCAGAACAAAGGATTCAACCTCACAGGTGCAGATATAAAAACCAAATTAAATAACTTGACGTCAAAGTATAGGTAAACATTACGAGCTAACAAACATAAGCAAGACTCATTTCACAAATATATTTATTATCAATCTACAGGAAAGAGTTGGCGGCTGGCGACAGTCCATCGACATGGAGACTTTTTGAAAGCATTCATCAAATCATTGAAAATACTAGTAGTAATGATTCTGTGGCATTTTCTGAAGACAGCATTTTAATTGGTAAATGCTTTTTAATTATTTTAATGTCCAGCTTTAATTCTTGTCTCCTTCAACAAGATAATATTAAGATTGAAAACTGCGTGTCAGTTTGTTCTGCAGAGCTACCGCGTTCCTCGCACCATCATACACAGTCTCAACCATCGGCAGCAGAATTTATATTACCATCTCCAATACCCAGTCCGTTGTCATCGCCACAACATACCGCAAATAAGGATAAATTTAATTTTCAAAAACAGCTATTAAATTCTATAAATGAGTTCCGGCAAGAATTTAAAACTGAAATGCACAAATTTCATGAGGCGGATGCTCAGCTTATTGCTTTAGAAAAGGAAAAAGTTAGTTTACTGAGGAAGCAAGTAACTGACGCGGCAGAGTTAAAAAATGGTGTGCTGAAATTGCTCGCGGAAATTGGCAGCAATATAAAGAAGGAGTAACAAAAAACTATAAGAATTATATGAGAGTATTAGAAAATAATAGGGAATAGTTATAGATAGTTTTAGTAAAATTTTTGCTAGCTCACTTGTTTTCATAATTTAAATTGTTCCGTAATATAATGGATCAGAAGGTATTTTATTAAAATGTTACCTTAATAATAAATAGTAAATGCTTTTTCTCAACCTTGACTCGCTTAAATTGTTACTCGAAACCAATCAGTACATAGATCTTTTAGCTTCTGGGCCGAACTGAAATTTGTCTCTTAGTTAAGTTTAATGCATTATTTAATTCTTTTCTTATAATGAATTTTATTGATTTATTTTAGAATCATAAATATATAATTTTTTAAAGTCATCACTTAAAAAAAGTAACAAGAAACTGCTAGATAACTGATCATTTGTTGAATTTAATAACTAGGTCTAGCGAATCAAAATTTTTCAAAACCGCCGTCTGATAAGGCTAACTAATTGATGATATATAAAGCTAACACTATTATTGAAAAATGTATATATTCTAAAAAACGAAATATTGTCTTAAATAAGATTACAAAAACCAAGAAATATTTAACTCGCCAATATAACCTCATTTATAAAAATGCTATGTTTTTTATTTTTTTTTTTCTATATTATGCCATCTCGATTATATATTTTGTCAAATATCTTTTATAAAAAATAATGCTAAGAAATGGGAACGAAAACGATTTTCCAGAAAACAACTATACACTTTTTTCAAGTACATATTACAGTACAAAAGTAAGTTGTAATTGTTTTTAAAAAGTTTTAATAAAATAACTTTGAATTAACTCTTTTCTAGGCCTTAAAAATCTCTATTTTGGAAATAAATTAAATGAATTGTTGATCCGAATTTGGTCGATTCGTTGTAATGTTCACGCACAGCAGTTGAATTTCTAAAACATTCAGCGCATTCATGTTTACTTCCAAGAGATGCAGTTATGGAATGTAAGTTATTACATATCGTCATATGAAATCAAAAAAGCCGTCAGTTACCAAAAATTCAAAATCGACTTTTTAATTGATTATGATGTACCGTATCAAAATGCATGCATGTTCCTGCAAAATTGTACACTCTTACAACTAAAAACAACGTTTGTATTAACAAAATTCTCAAAAGCCCTCAGTGCAAGCGCTTCAGAAATTTAAAAAATTTTTTGCTTCTCCTGTCAAATTATTTTAATGTAATTTACGGCTTTTTTGATTTATATGATTCATATGACAACATATTTTTTAATACTTGTTCGATGAAAAATCTCATACTTTAATTTATCCGCAAAAATTTATTTCTGCAGAATGCACAATTCGACACATAAATATTTTTCTGTAGGATTATTTTAAAAAATTGTGAAAAATTACAAAATTAAGCATAGAAACGGAATTAGCATTGAAACGGAATCAGCGCGGAATTATTCATCATTTATCATTTTTTTCGAGAAATAATTTTACTAGTGTTGTTTTTTTGTTTTTCTTTAACACTTCTTTTATTCTTAAACTTTTTTTTTGTAAATTATCATGATGCTACGGGAACTCCTTCTATTTTTGTTAACTGAAGAACGTGGTGCGCATTTTCACCAACACTTGCTCTAGAAAAGTGGTCATAAAGTTTTTATTTGTGAGTTTCGGCAAACCAAATTTTAGAAATGTGTTGAAAAAGAGTTACTTTCAAACATATAAATAGTAAAAACTAGTAACGAATTATCTTCGACTGAACCCCTCACGGCCGTATTTTATCTTATTCGAAGTCTTGAATGTTGCATTATTTTGGTAGCATCACTTTAATAGGACGTGGTTTATATCCAAATAGTTCACATTGGACATTTTTTTATATATTAAAGCTAATTCTTTTTTGGAATTTATAAAGATTTTACTATTATGATTTGTATGGGAGGTAGCCGTGGATTTCATTAGATTTTCACAAATTTCATACTCAAAGTATATATTAAGCTTTATTAATTAGATTAATTTTTGTGAAATTTAAGGAGATTTTACTGCATCACTTTAATAGAGCGTGGTTTTTGGCGTTTTGGCGATCTCTTTAATAGGATGTGGTAATTCTTTTTTGGAATTTATAAAGATTTTACTATTATGATTTGTATGGGAGGTAGCCGTGGTTTTCATTAGATTTTCACAAATTTCATACCAAAGTATATATCAAGCTTTATTAATTAGATTAATTTTGGTGAAATTTAAAGAGATTTTACTATTTTGGAAAAGTCACTTTGTATGAGAGGTAGTTGTGGGTTTTCTGATTTGGCTTATTTTCGAACTTGATCTGTATTTTTGAATATTAATTAGGTATGTTGAATATTTTTTTCACAAAAGTGAGCACATCTTACCTATTTTTTCAACGTATGGGAAAAACTAAATGCTTTTCGAGTCATTTTTCAGTCGTAAGATTAAGTACGTTAAAAATTGTATTTAGTATACTTTAAGGCATTTTATTGAAGAATAATTACTATATACTACATGTATGCTACACGACTTGCATACGTTTTATCACACTGCCCTTTAAGGGGTAAAAAGTATCCTATTAAGTACAATTTTGCTAGTTTCACTCTTAGAATAAGAAATAATTTGCTGCAAAGTGCAAGAGGTTCACTCCATTTTTTCAGCTCTTTTTTATGGTTTTTTTTTTTATAAAATCTAAACAAATAATATCTTTGACTATAATAAACCGCTCAATTCAGCCATTTGAATGCAAAGCATCATGAAAATTCTAAAAATCAATACACTGAAATATTTCTTATAAGGCTGGGCGTGAAACACAATTATATTCTTTTTATTCTATTTAAATAATTGTCTTATATGGAAGGTAGGCGTGTTTGATCTCTTATAGTTAATTTCAACGTATGTGTACTTTTCCACTTACTTATTTTATTGGTCTACGACGAGAGTCCTTCTATTTATTGACACTTTTTGAATAGGGCTCAGCCACTGTGTGTCGCACTGAAGGTCATTATTTAGAATCGGTCAAACTAACAAACTTTTCGATTATTAATTGTGATCTATTCATATAAAAACTTTTCGTTTAAGCCTTTGCGAACCGAAAAAATTGGGAAAAACTCTAAAAAGTTACTAAAACTGAAATATGCATGCTTTGAGACCATAGAATTTATTACGTATTTATCTGTAAGATGAACGGTTTCTGAGTTATTTACAAACAAATTAAAGTCAATTTCAAAGTTTTTACGTTTTGTCAATGCTCAGATGTTATTACACGGATACTAAACTGACGCACAATTGTATTATCATTAATTTGCCACAGAACATTTTTTCTGTAGAATGAACAATAGGACGTAAACTTTTTTTGGTCAAAATTTTGGGTGGCTGAAGCGGAATTCAGAAACCGTTCATCTTACAGATAAATACATAATAAATTCTGTGGTCTCAAAGCATGCATATTTCAGTTTTAGTAACTTTTTAGAGTTTGTCCCAATTTTTTTAAAAACTCCTCAAATTGTTTCTGTTTTACTGCGAATATTTGGAAAAATTCAGAAACCGCTAAAAACGGTTTTGAGAATTTTTTCCGATTTTTTGAAAAAGGTTTAAAGGCAGCTCAATGTAGTTTTTTCCAATAAAGTAGTTCTTCAGAATAATACTTATGCTTTCTACCAAGCATGAGTACCTGACTGAAAATATATTGTTCCAACGATCTTATTTGGAAAAAAAATGTTCAAACTTATTTTCGAGGGCTTGAAAGAGAGGTTCCAACTGATTTTTAACAGGAGGGTAAAAAAAAGAAAGTTGTTTTTTTAAATGTTGCTGTTTTTGTATTTAAATTTCTCCAATTTTTTGCTATCAATATAACATCTTAGTATGCAGTCTTAAACAACATTCAATCTTAAGTAAAAAAAGTTAGTTTATCTCTTTTTTTACTGAAGTTATGCGCATTTAAAGTTGTAAAAACATGTCTTTTTTCTGTCGATTTATTAGTGTAAGCAACGATTTTGTAAATAACAGTTAGAAAGTGTTTGGTATGAGTGCAGCAATCTATCACGAGGAGAAAAAGTTTAACTTAAGCCAAAAACAATTGCAAAATGTTAATATTTTTATTAATTTTTATTATTTTTTTACTCTTTTTTTTTGCAGCCGTATTCAACCACCTGAGCCTATTTTATTTTTCCATTAACTGAAATAGTCACATAGTCTCTTGTCTTGCTGGGAGGTCAAACTACTTTAAAGTAGGAATTGTTTTTCCAACATGCCACATATCTTTATTTATGATTGAAGTCATATTCGTGCTTTAAAAATCTATGAGTATTTTTTTTATTTGCATAAATTTACTAACAATTAACTTATAGAAGCTAGCTTATTTTGTCATAAGATGTTTATTTAAATTGATCAGAATTTTTAATGATGAAAAACTAATCGACTACTTTAGTTAAAGGTAAAATAACATATACACTGGTGGTTGAGTACGGCTGCAAAAAAGAGTTAAAAAAGAATAAAAATTAATAAAATATTTACATTTTGCAATTGTTTTTGGCTTAAATTTAACCTTGTCTCGAAAAAAAGATAAATAAACGTTTTTTCTTGCATACTAAAATTTTATATTAAGAGCGAAGATTTAGAGAAATTAAAGGTTAAAACCAAAAAACAGCAACATTTTTTCAAAAAAACTTAATTTTTTTACCGTCCTGTCCAAAAAAAGCAGTTGAAATTCCTCTTTCAAGCCCACGAATATAAAATTTGAACATATTTCTTTCCAAATAAGATCGTTGGAACATTATGTTTTCAGTTAGTCACTCATTCTTGGTAGAAAGCACAAGTATTGTTTTGAAGAACTTATTTTTTGGAAAAAAACGACCTTGAGCGACCTCTTAACCTTTTTCAAAAACTCTGAAAAAATTCTCAAAATATTTTTTGTGACAAATTTTCGAATTCCGATTCAGCCCAACCATATTATAACAAAAAACAAAAAGCTTACGCCCTAATGTACAATCTTTGAGTATTTTTCGAAAAATCAAAAAATAACCACCCCTATTCTTGAATCCGCGTCGAGTTAATATCGTCGTCGACAGCTCTCTTTCACCAATGAATTGTCGTCGAAGATCATTGCGACGATCAAAAATTTAAATATTTATTTGACGACGTTTGCTTAACAATTAACATGAGCAATCAGTGCAGATCTCAACGTCGAAACTGAAAGTTTCCAGAATACAACAATTTTGTTTCGACGTCGTTTCGAGAGCGAGCGCGGATTCAAGAATAAGGGCGAACATTTTTAACTAAGCGTGGCTCCAAGACTCAGATGGTAGAATAAAACCAATTTAAAGTTACTTTTTTAAACTTAAACTCAATTGTGTAAAATATTTATTACGAAGAAATGTATCGATTGTAAATTGCCCCTTAATTTTTAAAACACATTTTCGCACATAGAATTAGATACTTTACCTGATTCATAATACATAGTTAACTCTTATAATGGAATCTTTTACGGAATCTTTATGATATATTAAAAGTGGGCGTAGCTACAGTGGGATCACGCCCATTTTTAGTACATTTGCTGACATTAACTAAATGAACTTAACTTAATTACCAACTTTTAGTTTAATATGATAAAAAATTTCAGTGAAATAGCTGTTTTGGAACATTTTTCAAAATGGGATATCGCAAATAATCGGTAAAATTCGGTGAATTTTTTAACATATACTGCAAGACAATAAAACATTCTTACGATAATTGTAAACGTGAATCTGGGAATCGTTAGGATTTTTTTTTGTTAGACTGCTTTAATTCGAAATTTTTTTAAACTTTCTATATTTTTGACCATTTTCAAAATCCTGTAAAAAATCCAATTTAATCAGACCTATCGGGAATAATTTTTCACGCGGATTCGGAAAAGGTATTTTGCACTTTTAAGATAAGGCTTAAGAACATTTTGAAAATTTTTAATGCAAATTTTTTCATGTACGGTTGATAAATAAATTTGCATTTAAAATTTTGAAATTGTTCTTGAGCTTTATCTTAAAAATAAAAACTCCCTTTTCCGATTCCGCGTGCAAAATAATTCCCAATAGAGCTGATTATTTTTCTTTCATATATTGAAATCTTTTATTTCTTTGGTAATTTTTATAAAAACCAAAAATAAAATTGTTTTGAAAAATGTGATTAGAAAAATATTTTAATATAAACGCTCAAAAACAAAAAATCTACAATGAAACTGTCCAAAGGTAGTGATTTCAAAGGGTCATAAGAATCCACAAATATTATTTTTTGAACTAATAATTTGGATTAACTTTCTTTATGGTACTTCGTTTATAGCGATACCCATTTTGTTGGGTTTCGAGACAAAAACATTTTTGAATTTTGTCTACTACACGTTCTACTGTGCGACGCAGAGTGCGCTTTTTTCGCCTTAGAATGACATTTGCATTATCTCAGAAACTATAAAAGCTAGGGCCATGAAGTTTTGTACAAATAAGTTTTAACCTAAATTAAGTAACAGCACAAAAAATAGAATTCTCGGTAAACTCCATCGCCTACCTCCCATACAAAACATATTTTTGAAGTGAAAACTTCTTTAAGTTGTTCTTTGAACAGACGTAATGTAAAGTAACGGATCTTTACATCCCGTTACATTACGTAACGTTTATTATAATCACTTGTATAAGAATGTATTGTTTGAAACAATAAGTGAAAGAACACACTGCCCAATTGACATTAGACCACATTACGTTACTTCTATTATAATTGGGCCTTTAGGCGTGTTGAATGATTTTTGGTAGAGGGTAACTCTTTGGTTTGCGTCATCATAGCAGCGAGTAGCTTTCGTCATCATGACAGCGCATAGGCTGTGCGAATAGTACCCCAAGTTACAATCGCCCAAACCCAAAAATTAACAATCACCCAAAAACAGTTGGGCGTTTGTTCATAATGTACAATCGCCCAAAAAAGCGATGAACAATCGCCCAAAACTGCGAACTTTCGCTGAAATCGTGAAATGAATAATCGCTACAGGAAATTTGGGCGTTCGTTCATAATGTACAATCGCCCAAAAAATATTTTTAGGCGACTGTTCATTCTTTGAAATTTGGGCGTTTGTTCATTATGAACAATCGCCCAAAAAAAAAAAACAAAACAAACAATCGCCCAAACCCGAAATGAACAATCGCCCAAAAATTTTTGATGTTTTTTGAGCGATCGTTCATTTTCGTACTTTTGGGAGATTGTAACTGCCTGAACAGATAGAAAGGCGTCAGCGGCTAGCGTCAACAAAATGTATGAATTCAAGGTGAAACGCTCGCCGTCGGCCGCCGAAATAGAATCTAATTCTATTTTCAGTTTGCCGCTGTCATTGAGCTCTCTTCAGAGCGAGAACAGTGGTAACGAACTCGTCAGAAAAGTGATGCCAAACTTTTATGGAAAAATATATGTTTTTGACATTCCATTTGTGTCTAGTTTTATTTGAATTTATTTATAAATTCTAATTTCATAGCAATTGACACAATGGAAAATAATTCGGCGGCGGTTTCATTTCGAGCTGACGCCGCGGCAGAGAGCGCCGCTAGTCGCTGACGCCGTTCCATCTGTTCAGGCAGTAACTTGGACGATTATTCGCACAGCCGTATTAGACTATGCGAATATTCGCCAAGTTGCAATCGCCCAATCCCAAAATGAACAATCACCCAAAAAAATTTGCCCTTGTACGGAATGTAGTTTTAAAATTCCGTATAAGGGCAAATCATTTTACGGCCATAACGTCCATCATTATCTTCATTCATTCATACATAAATCATTCATTCTTCAAAATTTGAGCGAACAATTGCCCAAATATTTTAGCGTTTCTATTTTGGGCTATTATTCATTTCACAATTTGGGCGATTGCAGCTTGGGCGAATATTCGTAGAGACTAATACGGCTGAGCGAATAATCGCCCAAATTGTAAAATGAATAATAGCAAAAAATAGAAACGCTTAAATATTTGGGCGATTGTTTATAATGTGCAATCGCCCAAAAAAGCGATAAACAATCGCCCAAAATTGCAAACTTTCACCCAAATCATGAAATGAATAATCGTTAAAAAAAAATTTGGGTGTTTATTCATAATGTACAAAAAAGTTTTTGGGCGATTATTCATTCTTCCAAATTTAGGCGAATTTTCAGTATGAAAAAAATGAACAATCACCCAAAAATTTTAACCGGTTTTTTAGGCGATTGTTCATTTCCGCACTTTTGGGCGATTGTAACTTGGGCGATTATTCGCACAGCCTAGCTTCCGTCGTCTAGACAAAAAATAAAAAAGAAAATAATAAAAAAGTAGCTCTCGTCATCAATACAGACAAGAGCAGCTTTTTAAATGACGCTCTTGGATCTTGACTACCAGGCAACCATCAATAAGTTTCTCTGCTGATGAATCGTTCTTTCCCCCTCCCTTTTGCTCCGTGCCGACACAATGAATTTACTGTTTTTTCAATGTATGTAGACAGATCCGTAGACAAGGGGAAATTTTAGGGGTTTAAATCCCCCTTAGGGTCCAGAAAGTATAAAAATCTAATATATTAGAATTAAGGCAACTACAACGCAACAGCGTAAAAAGTTGCAAGCCACTTAAATTTTGAACTGAATTGAGACCTATGCTTTCAGATCATAGATAATATAAGGGCTTCGGCATAGATTGCGATTTTATGCTCGGGCAGGGTTACGATGGTGCGGCTGTCATGAATGGTACACTACAAAGAGCACAAGCGTATGTAGCGGAAGAAGAGCTACAGGATGCTGTTATTAAAGCTTAAGACATCGCAACCGAATTTCAAAATACCACAATATCGCCTCTTGCATTTCAACTTATAAAAACAATAAAAACTTTTGATTTTAGAATTGCTATTAATGTGGTCGCAGTTCCAACTTAAAACATTTGTGATCAAGATTGTCCATTCACATTCTTTGTTGTTTTTTTCCAAAAATGAATAACTAGAACAGAAAAATTTAATAAGCGCATTAATCACTTGTTCAGTAACGTCAATTGAAATGTTCAACTGTTATATTTCAAAATATACTTAGGAAGTTTTCACAGAAATAATTAATTCACTAAACACGTAAGTGCCCTATGTCGGGCTCAATACGTTCACATTCTTCGTCGGTTTCTCATAGTAGTAATGAGGATTCATTGAGGACTTTCATTCATTGAGTAATCAGTTTTTTACCTTAAAGGGAACTTGTAATTGAGTCTTTTAAAAAAGTTTGTTAAGACCGTTTGAATAAATATTGCACAAAAACTAAAACCTTGCATGAAAATTAGTCCCTGTTCAAATATCTTCAAAAGCAATTTTTCAGTATGCATATTAAGATCCTTTTGAACAGAAACATAAACTTTTATGCACAAAATATTGGAAAAATTTACGATTTTCTTAAATTTTTTTTGTGCAAATGATAGGATTAAATATTTAAAGTGCTAACCATAGAAAAAGCAGCTTTTTTCAAAAATGTTTAATAGGATCATTTGAACAGACAGTCCTCATTTGTATGAAGTGTTGTTTCAGAAAAAAATTTCAATAACATTTCATTGCAATTTCTCAAATTTGGATTTTTATATTTTTTTTTTATTTAAACAAGAAATAAAACAAAATTTTTCGAAAAGTAAAATATCACAACTCCGGTACTTTTAATCCGATTTTTATGTTTGTTAACTCATTTCAAAGAACAATTACATTAAAAAAGAAATGCATACCCGTTTCTTAAAAAAATTTTCTTCAAGAGATGTACTCTTGTAAAACGCTTCTTTCTCCATTTATTGGTCTCTTGAGTTAGTTTTAAAAGTCTATCAATCGGCAAGAAACTTTATAGATTTTATTTTTATATCAAATCGACTATTTTTAGTCTAAGGCGTCAACAATTTTGTTTATGGGGAGCAAACATTTAATATACATATACAAATACCTTTTGATTTATCGACATCAAAAACTATCAATATATTATTTCTAATCAAAATCCCCCCTTGGGTAAATCCTGTCTACGCGCCTGTATGTAGAACTAGCTGTATTGATGCCTCCACTTGAGATTTTGCTACCAGGCAAACAGAAAACACAGCAAGCAAAATGCGGTTTATTTTCTACCGCTGATTCGGTTCATCCCAACTAACGGAACTATTCCATTCTCTCTGCGCAGTTATTGTAGACTTGCTTGGTAATTGTTGTTGTGCAGTTTGCTGAAATTTTTTTTAGATGTTTTTGTAGCTACAGTCGGCATATGACAGTCGATTTATTTTTGAAAAGAGTTTAAATCAATTAACTAAATTTTGTATAAATTGCTGAAACTATTTCTTTTTCAGCAATTCATATATATAATATATGGTAAAAGTGTTACCATATCAAAAATATATACATATAGTTCATATCATTTATTTAAATTGTTCCATTATTAAATTTATTTAAAAATTTTAATCTTATATCTTTTTATATAATAACACTAATACAACATACATGCACACTATATTTATATGGTGTTCTGTATTAAAATAAGAATATATAAGAAGTAGCTATAGTATGTAAATTATTTATAATTTAATATAATAAATTGACGTAAACAGTTTAACCACCTAATGTTGTAAATCGAAAACGCAAACCAATGACAAATAAGACATGAGAAGCAATACTTTTTTCTATACGAAATTCTATTGCTTCTCGTGTCTTATTTGTCGTTGGTTTGCCTTTTAGATTTGCAACATTAGGCGTTAAGAAATAGAACGCTTGTGATAAACAGACTGTAGTTATCCAAATACTACTGTAAATATAAATTTATTTTGCAGCTTTATTGTGTAAGTGTTTTTATGTAATTTCTCAAATGAGCTAAATGTTCATATATATATGAACAATACATATGGGCATTTTCCGAAAAAGTCTATCGTGGCCAAAAAATTAAAAGTTATTAAAAACTTATTATTTTATTATATAATTTAAGAGAAATATTTTAATTTTATTAGTTTTAGCAATTTCTGTATAAATTTATTAACCAAGATGATCAAATCGTCTGCACTGTTTCTCAAATGTAGTTTGTATTTTTTGTAAATGTTTCGTAAGCTTTTTGGTTTTAGTAAAAATGGAAGGCATTGGCTAGAGATAATGAAAAAACGTTTGAGGCAAGGAAAGGACAATATATTAACCTTCACCTGGCATGCTCATCTTGAGTAACATACCTGGACTCGTGGGGTACATCCGAACCCCAGTAATTAAAATCTTTGTAAAAATATAAATATTGATTATTTTGTCTCAAAAAATTCAGAGATCATCTTTAGATACAACTTTAAACTGTAAAATAGTCCAAGTTGAAAAAAATAAGGATCAGCGTTCATTAAAAATCCGGAAAACTAGAAAAAAAATTCCAAACAAATCAAAACGAGAAAGAACGTGGGGTATGAACGTACCCCACGAGGCCAGGTGAAGGTTAAATTTGTTTTTTAATTACTTAATTACATAATTACTTAACTACCTAATTACTTAAATACCCAATTAAACTGCAATGGTAATTTTAGTAACGTAACACCAGTAACGTAACGCCAGATCAAAAATCCTTATAAATAATAACCAGAATATTTTTAAGTTTGATCACTTGGAAAATAAACTTATGCGATTTTAAAACCGTCTAAAAAAAGTTTTATACAAAAAGTCCCAATTCAGAGAGTTTTGCAAATTTTGTAATCCAAGTCAGAAATCACTTCCGTTTTGTGTAACGTAACGCTAGCAAATATTTTTGCTTATATCTTTAGATCCTTAGGGTTAATTGTGCCATTGTTTTTACTTAATATAGTGCTACTTAAGGGAAGGTTCTCCTGGATTTTTTTGAAAAAATCCATTTTTTTTACATAAAATAAAAGTTACATATATGTAGAATGTTTGTGCCAAGGGATATTTCAATACGACGCGTATTTCTCGAGCTAGAGCGTGTCAAACGTACCTATGTCACGCGCGCGTACCAACTTTCTAAAAACTTTAAACGCGTTTTTCTCGGAACCATGTTTTCTAATCTAACGGACAGCACAGGGCTTGTTCTATTGATCCGATTTCCTTCATTCAAAGAATGTTTGAAAGTATATACTTTTTTGTACGCCTGGAACCTAACATTGGCATAAAAAATTGTTTATTTATAATTTTTAAACGAGATCTAAGTAAAAAAAAAGCAAAAAATTTCAATTTTTTTTTAAAAGTCCATAAAATTGGTTTTTTTTACCAAACTTAATTGAAGTTAGGTTCCAGGCATATGAAATGTTATCAATTTTAATAAATTTTATACATTTCTCATTTCAGTTCACTACCTGAGGCCCCACACTGTCCGCGGGAGGTCGATGTTTTGCGCGCAGAGGTCGACGAGATCCGCCATTTTCAAGCCGCCATTTTGAATTTTTCAAATATCTTTTTTTTTTTTACTCGTCAATAAACCACGAATCAAAGTTCAAAAGCATAAGTTCGTATGTCTTTTCATTTTCCCACAAACCATTCTCAAATTTTGCTTGTTTTTCGGCCAAATCCAAAAAAATCCAGGAGAACCCTCCCTTAATTACTATGCAAATTAAAAAAAAACTTTTTAAAAATTAGACTTTTTCATTCTATTTTTTTTTAATATTCGTACAAATCGTCCATAACGCCAGTTTGGAAATGCCCATACGTTTTTCCGATACGGTAACCCTGTTCCTAAAAAAAAATAGTTTAGCCAATATTACATAAACTTAAATATATATATAAACTGTTTTAAAAATACTTCGCGATTGTCACATGCCGACTGTAGCTACATAACACAAAAAAATGCCAGCAAACTGTAAAACAACAATCACCAAGCAAATCAACAAAAACGCAGAGAGAATGGAATGGTACACAGCTGTTACGGAGCGTTAGAGAGGATGAACAGAATAGGCGGCAGAAAATAAATCGTATTTTGCTTGCTATGTTTTCTGTTTGCCTGGTAGAAAAATTACAAATGGAGACATTAAATGAGACTTCACGACCAGTCAAGCATATGAAAAAGTGAACATTTATTTGCTACAGCCATGGGCGTCCGCAAGGGGAAGCTCGCCCCCCAGGCGGTGAATATTTTTATATATCTTCATATTAAATCAAAAAAGCCGTAATTTTAAATTTAAAAATTTTAAGAGAGATGCAAAAAGCTTTCTAAATTGTAAGTTGCGCTTAAACTTAGGGCTTTGATAACTTTGTGAATAAAAACGTCGTCTTAAGTTGTAGAAGTGTAAAATTTTGGGAAGCATGTAAATATTTTGATAAAGTGTATCATCATAATCAGTCAAAAAGTCGATTTTGAATTTTTTGTAACTTATGGCTATTTTGATGTCATTTGATGATATTATCAAAAAGATCAAAGAACCAAGGCGGGCACCTTATACAAACAAGGTTTGGTCTTTGACCTGAAAGGAAAGGGATAGATTATTTAGAGGAATTAATTGAAACCATACGTGAGTTATTGATTAGGCAAAACAACTGTGAAAGACAATTTGAATTGCTTTTAACCGAGGCTAGTGTTATGCCTTAACCTCAGCAAGCATTTCCAGCCCTTAGTCGTTCCAATCCTCTAATTCCACATTTTCCACAATTTAGTTGTGGATTTTTAGTTTTCCATAATTCTTAAATGTAGAAAAGAAGTGAAAAGAAAGTGAAAAGAACCATGCCCGCACCCGGATTTGAACCAGGGGCCTTTGAGTTGATAGTCTAGCGCACTCTCCACTAGACTATGAAAGGCCGAAAATGTTCATTTGTATTTAATTTATTTTGAAAAGAATACAAAACCACTTTTTTTAGGTTAATTTATAAATAAAACAGATCTAAACCATTAATTTTCAAATATTTGCTGTAAGGTCGTCTTCATATTACGTGTTTAAGTCGCTCTCACATTTTTTTTTGCAAAGGCTGCTGAAAAATACTGAATTTTGTATGTATTTAAATACATTTATTTATTTAATATTCAGTATTTCTCAGCCACGTTTGCGAAAAAAAATTGAGAGCGGTGTTTATATAATCGCGACAAAAAAGAGTAATATGAACACGGCCTAATAAGTAACGATACAATTTCATTTACCTTTGTTTCACAAAAAATTTTCAATACGTATTCTTAAATTGAAAAATCTTTTCTACGAATTTTATTCGTAATTTGCAGATACACATTTAAAATATTTTATTCGTATTCTTACAAAAACAAATCTGCATTGTACTTCACATTTACAAGTGATCGCAATACCTAGTCACGAAAAAACCTTCTGTTCAGCTAGGGTTTGAACTGCGGTTCTTTAGCGTAAGGGGCACGTACTCTTCCAGTTGTCTACGGCCACCTTGCAATCACACATGTCCTTATATTCGGTAATTGTTCGACAAACCAGCCTAAACGATTTCAGTTGTAAATTATTTAAACTCAACTAAAACTTCGTACCTTTTACGAATAATGCGTACGGTCAACCTGCGAATGAATTTTTTAGTAAATACTACGATTGTAATGAAACAAATTACGAAGTTATTCCTAAGAGAAATTGACGAATGTTAAGGAATGATATCCCTTATTAGTCGAAGATCATTCTTCGTAGCAACAGAAAGCAAGGTGCATTTAATTCAATAATGGATATAAACTCTGACGATAAGCAAATTAAACAAGCAGAAGACAAAGTAAATAAATTTAATAAAAAAATTAATGTTTTTCAAAAAGTCGGCTTGTTTTTCTATCATAAAGATGAATTTTTCCTTAACTTAATAAAATTACAAACAATTCTACAGCATTTAAATTTAAGAAATTTGCAGCGATTCAGGCGAGAGCAAAGCTTCTAATTCAAAAGCGAAAGAAAAAATTAGGAAATTTAATAAAATAGACCAATTTTGTCTCAAGGAATAATTTTTTAAAAAACCTTATATCATATTAATCAAACGATTTTACATTACAATATGTTATAATCAAACGTTTTTTATGACATAAATGTAAATAGGACACTCGATTTCAAACAATCATTTTGTACTTCTTAAAATTCACGTTATTTAGCGGGGCCCATCCAGTTTGATAATTTTCCGTACTTTTTTCGCGTCACTTGATTATATTAAACCAGGATTCAGAACTAAGCCTTGCAGGAGGTTAAGAAAATGTATGAAACCCAAAACAAGTTCATGCGTTTTGAATTAAAAAAATTTTTTAAATCATTCAGATAGTAGGAATGCTTTCGTAGTAGATTGAAAAAAAAATATCTTTCCTAGCGTGCGGGGAACATTTTAAGAATAGCGACAACTCAAATTTTTAATTTTTGCGAATGATACGGATTTTGACCTCCTAAATCCAAATTTGAAAAATTTCAGTCTGCTCGAAATTGATTTAGGAGTTAAAAGAGGCTCCCAAAGTTATTAAATGGCCTAAAAATTTAGTTTGTGTTTTTCAAAAAAACAAAAAATTATGTTTAATATTAGGAAATTTTTGTGTACTTATTTTAAAAGCTGAGGCCTTACTCTGTAATGCGATTCGAGAAGCAAATGCTATTCCAAAACAAAATCACACCATATAAATACATGAATTAAGATTACTAAATAGCTTTAAAATGCTGTTTTTGTCTGAATTGTATCAGAACTAATTAAAAATTTCTCAAAAAGCATGTACATACTTGGTGTGATTTTGTTTTCGAATCGCATTTGCTTTTCGAATCGTATAACAAAGTAAGGTCTCTGAAAACTTGGGGGCTCAATAGTAATTAATGCGATTTCATTTAAGGATATAGGCCTCAAATTATTTAATTTATTAAACTATTAAGAATATTTGCTTTTGCAAAAAAATACTAAAATGTATTACATGAAGAAGAAATTAAATAAAATTTTAAAATATTTAGGACATGATACGAGAAAGGTTTTTACACTATCTTTAAAAGATATTAGATTTTCTAATGTGTACAAGCGCGTGTAAGCAGGTGTAATGTGCGTATCATGTTTAAAAAATTAGTACAAAAAATCGTAGTAAATAGTATTATATAGGTTACATTTTGTTTATGTTCAATCTAGATTACTTTATGCCTTTGCCGTCCCCCTAGAACAAATCCTGCGTGAGCCCATGGCTACAGCTCTTTTAATGCCCTCATTTAAGACCTTGCTACCAGGCAAACAGAAAACATAGCAAGCAAAGTGATGTTTATTTTCTGCCGCCATTCTCTCACTCCATTCTCTCTGCGTTGTTGTTGTAGTTTCCTCTGTTGCTACAGAAGACCTTGCTACCAGGTAAACAGAAAAACTAGCAAGCAAAATGCGGTTTATTTTCTGTCGCCATTCTCTCACTCCATTCTCTCTGCGTTGTTATTGTAGATTTGATTGGTAATTCTTGTCTTACAGTTAGCTGGAAAATGTTTGTAGACGTGGTGATTTTTAATTGTGTAGCTACAGTCGGCATATGAATTTTGAAGTATTTTTGTTAAGAGCTTATAGTAATTTATTAAATGTTTTATAAATTACTAAAACTATTTCTTTTAAGTGTTACCATATCGAAATACATATATTTAAATTAATTTATTGAAATTTCATTATTGAATTAATTTAAAAATTTAAAGCTTATTTTCATCTATTTATGTTATAACACTAACACAATATACATGCATAATATATCTATATTGTGATGTGTATTAAAAAAAGAATAATTTAAAATTAAGAAATCGCTATGGTATATAAATTATATATAATTTAATATAATGAATTGAAGTTAAACAGTTTAAAAATTTAGAATGCTTAGGAAAGCAGTTAAGCCCGTATGATACATCATTGTGTTGGCCAATTTTTATTCGTTGACAATAAAACTAGAGCAGTTGAAATAGTGCTAAAGCTAAAATTCAAGAAGTGTGAGTGTATACTCATATAGTACGAATTGGATAAAAAAATGAGCGACGGACAGCATTTTCAATGCATTGTTTTTGACAACAAGCTTGAGCTCTTTCTTCCGCAGCCAAGAAGAACAGAGAGATAAAATAGAAACGTTTCGGAGATGTAAAAATTGGCATGATGCATGTTTTCATCCTTTTTCAACAATATATATCTGTCTAGCCCACACGCCAC
The DNA here is from genome assembly GCA_963920525.1 of Dichetophora obliterata. NCBI lineage: Eukaryota > Metazoa > Arthropoda > Insecta > Diptera > Sciomyzidae > Dichetophora > Dichetophora obliterata. The sequence goes on along the minus strand of OY986438.1, from coordinate 17,560,591 downwards.
TTGTTTTCAGATTTTGAAATTGGAGAAAACAATGAATTATCATACGGGCTTTATCAAATTACTACTGAAAATATTAATTTATTTTGCAGGTTTATTGTGTAAATTTTATTATATAAATACACAAAAGCTTTAAATTTCTTCAAAGAGCTAAATGTTCATATATATGAATTATATATATATTTACTATACGGTAGCACTTTTACTAAAACAAATATTTGTACCAATATTATATATAAATTTTTATTCATATGTATAAACTGTTCTCAAAAATTGTTTGACGACGTAAGGGCTTGTCACATTTCAAATCGTTCAACAAATCGTTTGTCAAATACAATAGAACAACGTGAAATTTTCATGGAATTCCCACGTTGTTCTATTGGATTTGATGAACGGTTTGAAATGTGAACAGCCCTATATGCTGACTGTAGCTACAAGAAAACAGCTACAAAAAATTTAAGCTAACTACAACGCAGAGAGAGAGAATTACATGATCACTGTGGTTGCGCAGCGTTAGAGAGAATGAAGCGAATCGGCGGCAGAAAATAAACCACACTTTGTTGCTTGCTATGCTTTCTGTTTGCCTGGTAGAAAAATTTCAAATGGAGGCATTAAAAGAGACCCACGAACAGTCAAATAAATAAATGTACGAAAAATAGAAAATTTATTTATTACAGCCTTTTATGCCTTCATTTAAGACCTTGCTACTAGGCAAACAGAAAACATAGCAAGCAAAATGCAGTTTACTTTCTGCCGCCGAGGGATCATGTCATTCTCTCTCTCTTTCTCTCTGTTTTGTTGTTATAGTTAAGACCTTGCTACCAGGCAAACAGAAAACACAGCAAGCAAAATGCTGTTCATTTTCTGCCGCCGATTCTGCTCATCCTCTCAAACGGAACCATTATATTCTCTCTGCGTTGTTATTGTAGATTTGCTTGGTAATTCTTGTCTCACAGTTAGCTGGAATTTTTAAAAATGTTTTTGTTGTAGCTACCTACAGTCGGCATATGACAATCGATTTTTTTATATTTTTTTATATAATCGATAAAAGTTATTTTTTGAGTTTAATTTTTTCCCTCAAAGGAAAACCTATATTTGAGTTTTATTTTTTCCCCTTACAAGTGTAAAAATGCTTTTTATTGAAATACAAAATAGTTAGAAATTGCTAAATTGAAAAGTTATAAAGTTTTATTTTGTGATGAAAAAAAAAACTAAAAAAATAACTGTTATTTGTGAGGAAATAAGTAAAACTCGAAAATAAGCTTTATTTTTTGAGGAAAAAATAAAACTTAAAAAATAACTAATTTAACTTTAATATATAAATATATATATAAAATTTTAAAACGCCGATTGTCATATGCCGACTGTAGGTAGCTATAAAAAACATTTTACAAAACTGCAGCTAACTGTGAGAAGAATTATCAAGCAAATCTACAACAACAACGCAGAGAGAATGGAATGGTTCCGTTTGAGAGAATGAGCTGAATCGGCGGCAGAAAATAAACCGCATTTTGCTTGCTATGTTTTCTGTTCGCCTGGTGCAAGGTCTTAAATGAAGGCATTAAAAAAAAGAGCGTAGCTGAAATAAATTCTCAATTTTTCATATATGTATTTGTTTGACTGACTCTGTTGGTCGTGAAGTCTCTTTTAATGCCTCTATTTGAAATTTTTCTACCAGGCAAACAGAAAGCATAGCAAGCAAAATACAGTTTACTTTCTGCCGCCGATTCGTTTTTTTCCCCTCTTACACTGCACAACCTCAGTGATCATGTCATTCTCTCTCTCTCTGCGTTGTTGTTGTAGTTAACAACCTTGCTACCAGGCAAACAGAAAACATAGCAAGCAAAGTGCTGTTTATTTTCTGCTTCCGATTTGGTTCTTCCCCTCCAATGGAATCATTCCATTCTCTCTGCGTTTTTTTTGAAGATTTGCTTGGTAATTTTTGGTTTAGTTAGCTGGAACTGTTTTTAGATTATTTTGTAGCTACAGTCGGCATATGGCAATCGAAGTATTTTTAAAACATGTTATATATATAAATATACATTAAAGTTTATATGATATTGGTATAACTATTTTAGTTTAGGAAAAGTGTTACCGTATCGGAAATACATATGTATTGTTCATATATATATGAACATTTAGCTCATTGAAGAAATTCAAAGGTTATTTATGTGTATGTACATAAAAACACACAATAAAGCTGCAAAATAAATTTATATTTACAGTAGTGTTTGGGTACAGTCTGTTTATCACAAGCGTTCTATTCCTTACCGCCTAATGTAGAATTTTGTACACAAAAAAGTATTGCTTCTCATGCCTTATTTGTCGTTGGTTTGCGTTTTCAATTTAGAACATAAGGCGGTTAAACTGTTTACGTCAATTAATTATATTAAATTTTTCATAATTTATATACTATAGCTACTTCTTATATATTCTTATTTTAATACAGACCACCATATAAATATAGTGTACATGTACATATGTTGTGTTAATGTTATTATATAAAGAGATATAAATAAGATTAATATTTTTAAATTATTTCAATAATGGAATACTTTAAATAAATGATATGAATTATATGTATATATTTTTTGATATGGTAGCACTTTTACTTAAATGAAATAGTTTCAACAATTTATACAAAATTTAATAAGTTGATTTAAACTCTTTTTAAAAATTAAACGATTGTCATATGCCGACTGTAGCTTCAAAACACATAAAAAATTCCAGCAAACTGTAAAACAATTACTTAGCACGTCTGCAACAACAACGCAGAGAGAATGGAATAGTTCACAACGGTTGCGCAGCGTTAGAGAGAGATGAAGCGAATCGGCGGCAGAAAATAAACCGCATTTTGCTTGCTATGTTTTCTGTTTGCCTGGTAGCAAGGTCTTCTGTAGCAACAGAGGAAACTACAACAACAACGCAGAGAGAATGACAAGACAGCGGACGCGCAGCGTTGGAGGGGATGAACCGAATCGGCGGTAGAAAATAAACAGCATTTTGCTTGCTATGTTTTCTGTTTGCCTGGTAGAAAAATCTGAATTAGATAGAAAAAAAAGGAGCATTCTTTGTGTTGGCGCGGAGCAAAGGAAAGGGGAAAGAACGATTCGTAACAGAGAAACATATTGATGGTTGCTTGCTACATTTGCTGAGCGCCTGGTAATCAAGGTCCAAGAGCGTCATTTTAGAAGCTACTCTCGTCTGAGTGATGACGTAAGCTACTTGCTGTCATGATGACGAAAGCTACTCACTGCTATGATGACGCAAACCAAAAATTAACCCTCTACCAAAAATCGTTCAACGCGCCTAAAAAAGTTTTCACTTCAAAAAATAAAATTTATGAAGTCATTTGAATTTTGAAAATTTTTTTAGGGAAATAAAATACAAAAATATAAAAATATGTATGAAAAACAGTACCTACACCTACCTTCTCATCGAAAATTTTTGATTTTTTCTAAAGACTTCATCATTTGATTTAAAGTGTGTTATTTGTGTGACCCACCAAAAATTCTTCTTTTCAAGTTTAAACGAAATAAAAAAAGACATTAATTTCGTTCAATAAAGGAAGCAACCTTTTAGAAAAAATTAGAAATTATATTGGATTTGTTAAGATTATAAAAGTTTTGACTAGTTGAGTGGTAACAGCTGCATGTTGACCATTGCAAAATAACAAATTTTCAACTTTACAAAACTGAAAAGTCAGCATTAAACGTAGTTTATTGACTAATATCTAACAAAGTAAGATACATTTCGATAAAAAAAATAAGTTAAAAGAAATAAGAATACTTTTTGCATTTACAAAATCAACTTGGTTGAATTTTTATAGCTTATGTGTAACTTAAAATAACATCTGAACACAGTTTTATTTTCCGTATACAAATAATTTGGTTTAAGCAGCTATGTATAAAATGTTGTCTATAGAATTTTAAAACTAAAGTGTAAAGATCAATTTATAACGATACGTTTCAAGGCAAAATACGGACTATAAAGTTTTAAAACAATTCATTTCAATACTTATGTTTCATTAAATGATTGTATTTTTAAGATTTAAGTTAATTAAAAATGTACAAAATACTGCTACACATAAGTTTCTTGAGCATTGCTGGAAAAGACAGAACGAAAATAATAATAAAAAAATTTTAGTTTTTTTTTTATATATACTAGATAGGTACACTTTTGTTTATTTAGCATATATTTATACATAAAGATAAGATATAAAAGTAAAACATGAAAAGCAATAGTTTACATTGGAAATTATTTACAAAACACAAAATAAAGTGCAGATAATAAAATGCAATGCAATGCATTGGAGAGGAAAGTTGGCAATATAATATTTTTTTTAAAAATATGAAATGAGGACGTTACAATAAAAGAAGCTTAATACATGATAATTATGTTGCAAAGCTGTTAAAGCTGTGGCAAATAATGATGCTGTGAAGTTGCAGGTAAGGTTTTTTTCATTACATATTTCTTTTACTTTTTGTTTTATGAATTTTTTTAATTTTTTAATTTTTTTATTTATAATTTTTTAATTTTTTATGAAAGCTGGTTACAATTTTTTATTATTGCATTAATATTTTTGAATAATTTTAAACATTCTAACCAAAGTTTTGTTTTCATTATTTTTATTAAAGGTAAAATATTAAAAAGCTCTTATATTTAATATTATTGGTATATAATAATATTGGAAAATCTAAGTTTTCTTGTTTGTGAATTGTTTTTTTCTCAATAGTTTTTGTTTTGGATTTCTTGCATCATATTACAATATCATGTTACAGAGATTTTAAAATAGTTTGGTTAGATTGTTATTTTTAGCAATAATTATTTATATACATTTTTAAACGTTTATCAAAAATAGCCTACATTTACACAAGCTTTACAAATTCCTATTCAGTTGCAACGTTTTATTGTCTTTTTTTTTTTATTTTACATAGTTTGCATTATTTTATTACTTAGGCTTACAATTGAAAAAAATATGAGGCAAGATAATTATTTAGTCTAATTACACTGAGTGACAATTTCGGGTTTGTTGAAAGTTACTTCAAATATCTCAATTATTTTCAGTAGTCTGTGTTTCATAGAACATACCCATCATTTAATTTTCCCTGCATAAATAAGCGGATCATTTACGATCCAAGCTTACGATCAAAACGAACCATTGACACATTAAAATTACTTTATCTTTTAAACTATACTAAATTTTGACTTGAGACCTTCAACAAAGTTGTAGCAAAACACAAAATTGACTGCATTGATTCCAACTTTAACTGTCAAAAAGTACTTTGAGAACATTATTGTTACCGCAACAGAATTTTTCGAGCACAATGTCTTAGGTGGAAACAAATTCTACTTCCATTTTTGTTAAAAAAAATATGTTTTGTTAAAAAATTTTTTTTATTTTTCTTCCTAATTAGCTTTAGTTGTAAATACATTAAAGCTTAATGCAAATTATTGTTATTTTTTAAAGATAGAACAGTTTGGCAAACTGTAATATTTTAACCCGTTAACCACGGTTAGGTATTTTTTTACCCATGAAAATGCTTCCGCAGAATTGATCATTGCTCAGAATTGGTAACAGCTAAGTGTTTAATTTTTTGTTTGTTGCTTTAGGAAAACATAAATTGTTTTTTGAGTGTGTCCTGAAATTTTTACGTTAACTACTACATTTTCAAAGTCAAAAGTGATTAAGTTTAAAAATCAGAAAATTTGTGTTATCATTTGTAAAAAATTTTATATTTTAAAAAAATTTTAAAGCTCTCTTAGCCAATTAACAGATTATACCTGCTATTGATAGAAAATTCCTGATTAAAACTGTGCTGTCGTTGCAGCAGAATTTGTGCCTATTTACAACACATCAACGACGGTTGGGTGTTTCACCCAACTCATATCTCGACTACGGTGAAAGATAAGATACAATGTTGAAATTTGGTGTGGTAGTTCAATATAAGAAAGCACATGAAATTTTGTACGAAGCTATTGGACTCCGCGGTTAATGGGTTAAATATTTATAAATACATATAGTTTTTTTATAAAACAAAAAAGTTGCCTTAGTTAAAAGACCCAACTAATTCTTGATACTAACCTATACTAGCTACATTAGTTTTTGGCAACATTTAACTTATTGTTTGATTAACTCAACTAATTGCATTGTTGTAAATGCTTGATTCATTTTCTTTATGTTGCTGGTTAGTTAGTTTTAAGTGACTTTTTTAAAGGCAGTTTATATTTACTTAGCAGTTCACATAACAATATTTTGCAAAATATAAAGCAAGTATACAGCCCAATTCTGAATGGTTTTTCCCTGGGAATTTGAAAAGGGAGTTTTCATTTTTAAGATAAAGCTCAAAGATATTTTGGAAATTTTTAATGCCAATTTGTTCATCAACCATTAATATTTATGAGTGTAAAAAAATGTGTTCCCCGGGAAAAATCATTCAGAATTGGGCTGATAGATTAACAGCCTTAATCTGGTAAAGTATCAACTGTTACACAGTATTTTTATTATTTCTATGTGTTTTTTGTAATTTTTGATTTCAGAACAAAATTTTAAGCTCAAGACTAATAAATTTTGATAAAAATTGTCACCTTCTTTTCCGATACTCACAACTTCATTAAAAAATTTTGTTTTTTGAGCTTCAAATTTTGTTTTGCAATCAAAAAATGACAACAAACACATAGAAATATTAAAAATACTCGGTAACAATTGATACTTTGCCAGAATAGGGCTGTTAGAATGACTAATAATGAAGTGAAGTGAATATCTTTTGGACAAAGTGTAGGCTATAGATGTGTACAAAATAATAACATGTGACTAACTAATAAATAGTAATAATTAAAAAGATAAGAAAACTTATAAAATTTAATTTATACATTATTTTTTTTTTTTAAACAGCGAACCGCTTCCCGACAAATAACAAAACAAAAGAGAACAAAACACAGCTCAATGAGTTAGTGACGAGAGAGAGAAAGATAGAGATAGAAACTGAAAATGAACTAACTCGCTAATGCGCTTCAGCTGATGATGATGATGATAACGATGATGCACGCTTGCTTGATCAATGCATCAACTCAACAAGTGGTGGTTAATTCCAAAGCCAACATTTATCATTCTCACTTAATAATACTCGTCAAACTTGTGTACCCCGAAGGTCCCGTGGTAGGCGCGGCAGCCATGCCACAGCAGCCATAACGGCCACAGCAGCATGCCTTGCGTACCACATCCAGCCAGCTGCTTTGTTCAAAGTCATCCATATCGTTCATAAATACGCCCGATGTGATGTCCTCCTCCGTGCGTGTGCCCACAAACTGCTTTAAGTCGGATAACGGAAAACCATCGCGATAGTAACGTTTAATCGTATCATAAGCATCCATGATTACAGAGATGAACAGCGAGAGCACCACGTAGATGTAGAGCGAGATGAAGCAGTACAAATAGATTTGGGAGAACCACCAGAGCCATAGGGCTTTACCGGAGAGTGTGGCAAATGTTGCAAACATATCATCACCATTGATGAGCGAGAACAAACACTCCGAAGTGGTTGCCAAAGAACGGAATTTCATATGATAAGGGCCCAGAATGAGCCAACCACAAAAGGCGAAGCCAGCATAGATGAGTAAAGCGGCAAGCAAGAAGCGCAAAATTTTTGGTGCTGCTTTTTTTAAAGTCAAAATGACCACGTTGTAGGTTTTGAAGAAGCCCAGATAGCGCAAAACGCCGAACCACACCAGCAAATTGCCTATGCCCAGAAATAGCGAGCAGGTGTCCCAGCTGTCGGAGACAAGGTATTTGCGCTCAATTTGCTCCTTAAGCGCAGAGCCCACGATGAGCAGCACATCGTTAAAGAGTATCATGATGTACCTGAAAAAAAAGTTAAAAATTTATTTCAGCTACTTTTACTAATTACATACTACAAATAGTAATGAAATTGATGCCCAAATAATAGGTCTGTTCCCGTACTCGATTCAAGTAACTTGAAGTTGCTTGAAAGCGTTATTTTACAAATTTTTTAAGCTCGAGAGAGAAGAATAACATGTAAAATGTTACTCTCTATTTTATTACAATTACTTTGAGTTAGTACGGGAACAGTTCTAATATATGTATATCTTACCAGAAATTGACAAACTCCAGCCGCCCCTCAAAACTCAGTTCTTTGCGATAGTGCACACGAAAGAAATTCAGCGTCTGACGGCGCAGCAGGTAGGCGCGATAAAGCGCGCGTGCGCACAGTGCAAACGATAGCAAACAGGTCAGCAGGACAAAAATGTTTAAAATACTGCGCAGTATTGCATCGAATTCTGCATCGGATATAAAGTCTACATCACCATTGCAGTGCAGTCGTCTTGCATCGGCATCTAGTGAAAGTAGCATCTGTCCATCATGATCACGATTGTCGAACATTATCGTTATTTCGAATTTAAAGCAATCGGGTGCCGTGAGAGGTCCGCCATAAGCTTTGAAGTTGACCGTTTTGATGGCAAAAACCAGCGACGCTTTAACCAGTGAGGAAAAACTAACTTCCACACCGCGTTGCGTTAAGAATTCACGGACACCCACGCCTGTAACATTCGCGGGTAGCAACTCGCACAACTTATCCACCTCCGGATTGAAAATGTATGATTCGTTAAAACCAAAGATGGTGCCTTCGCGATAGTTGTACAGGCACAACTTCATGGGCGCCATTTCGTTATTGCGTGTCGGATAGTCGTAGGGACCAATGGAACGATTTACCTTTGCATAACCATCGATGGCATAGTCGATGGTATCGAAAAAGTCTGATTTCTCGTAGAGCGCAAAAGGTCCCACAGAAGGTGGATAGGATTCGACCTCACGCGATGAATCCCAGCCGCGCAGAAAAAGATGTGAGAAAGCGATACGATTATCCCATGTATAGTTGATGTGCATATAACGCGAGTGGGCGAAGAGACACAGCTGTACGGTGACCAAAATTATTTTTACAACCTGCGGATAGAGAGAAAACAGTATTAAAACTGATGCACTTTATCAACAGAGCAGCAATAAAAATATTAATACTCCATAATAGCGGAGTTTTTGACATTGAACACTAGTGTCAATAAGGAAGTTATTGTTATTTTATATGGGTGTATGTAATAAAATAGCTTGAGATAAGCAACTGCTTACATTGAAATATAACAGATCTACAGTTAAATCTTTATTCAATACTCGTGCTAATATAATAAATAAAGAGGAAAGTGTGTTAGCAATTATTGCATCGTTATTAATTCGCCAAACCTAAGGAAAACTTCAACACTATAATCAAAATCGACAAAATTTAGACAACCAGATAGGAATCAAAAGTTCTGTGCTACCTTGAGTGTACCTTTAGATTCCAATATTCTTCACACAGGACATTGTGGGTAAAAATAGAGAGTGGCATCGTGTTTGGTAGGATATTGTTAGTTAAAGTCTTCATTTACTTTTACTTTAAGACATATGAGCATTTCCAGAAAAAAGTCTATCTTGACCAAAAAATTAAGACTTGTTAAAACTTAGCATTTTATTAAATCACTTAAGAGAAACATTTTAATTTTATTAGTTTCATCAATTTCTACCGAAATTCATCTACCATGATGATCAAATCGTCTGCACTGTTTCACAAATGTAGTTTTTCTTTTTCGTAAATGTTTCGTAAGCGTTTTTGTTTTAGTAAAAATGGAAGGCATTGGCTAGAGATAATGAAAAAATGTTTCAGGCAAGGAAAGGACAATATATTAATTTTTTTTTAATTGCATGATTACTTAACTACCTAATTACTTAAATACCCAATTAAACTGCAATCAAAATTTTAGTAACGTAACGCCAGATCGAAAATCGTAATAAAAAAAAACCAGAAAAGATTTTGAAATTTGGTCACTTGTGAAATAAACTTATGCTATTTTAAGCCTTTCTGAAATAATTTGTATACAAAAAGTCTTGCCCGATTCACAGAGTTTTGCAAATTTTTTAATCTTAGTCAAAAATCACTACCATTTCTTGTAACGTAACGTCAGCACATATTTTTGCTTATATCTTAAAATCCTTAGGGTCGATTGTTGTTATTGTTTTTACTTAATATAGTGCTACTTAATTACTACGCAAATATAAAAAAGCTTTTTAAAAAATTAGACATTTTCATTATTTTTTTTTAATACTTCTTCGTTCAAATCGTCGTAACGACAGTTTGGAAATGCCCATATGTAATTTTTCTTACAAAAATCAAAGCATTTTGAGATCGTGATTTTTTACTGTTTTTCATAAAAAGCAATATTGTCCTTGCGGGAGAGGAAGATATCCTTATTTTTTCCTAACATTTTTGCAGTGCAAACTTTTCTTTAGGCGCGTTGAAAAATTTTTGGTAGAGGGTTAATCTTTGGTTTGCGTCATCATAGCAGTGAGTAGCTTTCGTCATCATAACAGCGAGTAGCTTACGTCATCACTCAGACGAGAGTAGGCTTTTTTAAATGACGCTCTTGGACCTTGATTACCAGGCGCTCAGCAAATGTAGCAAGCAACCATCAATATGTTTCTCTGTTATGCCGTGGTTATGCTAGCCAAACATGTTCGGTGTTCATTTTTGTTAATTTGTTCTCTTCGCTGAAATGTTTGTTTGGTGGTTATGCTATGATTGGTGGCACAGTTGCATTATATGTAATAGTATGTCAAAACACAAAAAAGCACAACCCTAATTTGCATTTTCGTACTTAAAATTAACGAATTAAAATACACGAACTGATATTACTTACTCTGAATTTTTATAATAATATCTTAAACAAAATGGTTTGCATATATCTGACATGCTAGCTAGCTGTTTATGTTAAGGGTTACTTGAAGACACAATAAACTTCACTTTTTAATACTTTTACCTACTTTTTTGATGCTATTATACAAAATGACTACAGCCAACACTGGAAAGTTCGGCATGTTTGGCGTTTCAATCAGCAATCAAAATGTTCGGTCAGAGAGCGAGAAAATGAATATGAGAAAAAGTTCATTTCTTCATTTTATACGTGAAACAATAACAACAAAAAATGTTCGGCAATCATGTTTGGCTAGCATAACCACGGCATTATGAATCTTTCTTTCCCCTTTCCTTTGCTCCGCGCCAACACAAAGAATGCTCCTGTTTTTTTCTATCTATTTCAGATTTTTCTACCAGGCAAACAGAAAACATAGCAAGCAAAGTGCTGTTTATTTTCTACCGCCGATTCGGTTCATCCCCTCCAACGCTGCGCGTCCGCTGTCTTGTCATTCTCTCTGCGTTGTTGTTGTAGTTTCCTCTGTTGCTACAGAAGACCTTGCTACCAGGCAAACAGAAAACATAGCAAGCAAAATGCGGTTTATTTTCTGCCGCCGATTCGCTTCATCTCTCTCTAACGCAGCGCAACCGTTGTGAGCTATTCCATTCTCTCTGCGTTGTTGTTGCAGACTTGCTTGGTAATTGTTTTACAGTTTGCTGGAATTTTTTATTTGTTTTGAAGCTACAGTCGGCATATGACAATCGTTTTATTTTTAAAAAGAGTTTAAATCAATTTATTAAATTATGTATAAATTGCTGAAACTATTTCTTTTAAGTAAAAGTGTTACCATAACAACAATAAATACATATGATTCATATCATTTATTTAAATTATTCCATTATCGAATTCATTTAAAAATTTTAATCTTATTTATATCTTTTTATATAATGTTATATGTACTATATTTATATGGTGTTCTGTATTAAAATAAGAATATATAAGAAGTAGCTATAGTATATAAATTATGTATAATTTAATATAATAAATTGACATAAACAGTTAAACCGCCTAATGTTGTAAATCGAAAACGCAAACCAATGACAAATAAGATATGAGAAGCAATACTTTTTCTATACGAAATTCTATTGCTTCTCGTGTCTTGTTTGTCGTTGGTTTGCCTCTTAGATTTACAACATTAGGCGTTAAGAAATAGAAGGCTTGTGATAAACAGACTGTATTAATTCAAATACTACTGTAAATATAAATTTATTTTGCAGCTTTATTAAGTAAATGTTTTTAAGTACATTTACATACATATAAATAAACTTTGAATTTCTTCAATGAGCTAAATGTAAATATATATGAACAATACTTATGTATTTCCGATACGGTAACACTTTTCCTAAAAAAAAATAGTTATACAATAGTTGTAAAGTATTATATAAACTAAATGTTCATTTACCGACCTTTTGTTTCAATTTTAAAAATTTTTTTATTATTGCGGGCTTAAGGTCCAAAATTTTTGTACATTAAAACTCCAAGTTTTAATTATAAAATTTATTGTCAATATTTCGACTGCCGTCGGCAATCATCATCAGGACAACTGAAAACATTTTAAATTTATATTAACAATACATTAACTTATTTATTTACTTAAGAATTTCTGCACACAGATCAGACCATAAAATACGTAGACCGTTGGAACAAAAAACAGCACTTGCAGCCCACTGTGCGAAACATAGACATACACCTGACTTTGACAGTGTTAAAATTTTAGAACAAGAGAACAACTACCGTAAACGGTACACACTAGAAATGCTTCACATTATCAGCCTACCAAAAGAGAAGAGAATAAATTTCAAAACAGACACCGACAACTGCGCACACATATATAGAAAATTTATAACAAATAAAAATTATTAATAAGCTAAGTTACTCGAAACAAGTGGATGTTAATATAATTGTTGTCAAATTGTCTCGAAGTTTTTGTAAAATTTGTAAAAAGTTTGTGTTTAATGGAAAAATTTGTTAATTTCTAAATGTTTTAATTTGTAATATGTGAGTGAAATGTAAAATAAGTTAATGTATTGTTAATATAAATTTAAAATGTTTTCAGTTGTCCTGATGATGATTGCCGACGGCAGTCGAAATATTGACAATAAATTTTATAATTAAAACTTGGAGTTTTAATGTACAAAAATTTTGGACCTTAAGCCCGCAATAATAAAAAAAAGTATTATATAAACTTTAACATATATATAAAATGTTTTAAAAATACTTCGATTGTGTTATGCCGACTGTAGCTACAAAAAAAAACATTTAAAAAAAATTCCAGCTAAGTGTGAGACAAGAATTCCCAAGCAAATCTACAATAACAACGCAGAGAGAATGGAATGGTTCACAGCTATTGCGCTTTTGTTAGAGAGGATGAACCGAATCGGCGGCAGAAAATAAACAGCACTTTGCTTGCTATTTTTTCTGTTTGCCTGGTAGCAAGATCTGAAGTGGAGGCATTAATAGAGACTTCACGATCAGTCAAACTCCTGGTTTGCACTCGTCAGGAGTTGACTTAAATTCTTGGTCATTTCCTCTTTTGAATTTCCAAATCTCTCACTTAGATGTCCAACATAAAAAATTTAAAATTTAATTCATTTCAAAATTGAAAGAAAAACAGTAAATATCCTTTATGAGGATTTTTTTTCATTCATAACATAAAATATTTGCAGTTTTGGACGTTATAACTAGACAAGGTAGTGTTAGGGCTATCTTTCTTAGTGACCATGGCAAAATTGGACAAGGTTGTGTTAGGGTGGAGAGCTGCTGACCGAAACTGTCAAAACGAAGTTGATATTTCATACAAAATCTGCAACCAATGCAATATGAAAGCAAAAATTGGCAAAAATACCGAAATGGCTGAGTTTGACAGTTATGGTCACTAAGAAACGGAACACATTCAGCCATAACACTACCTTGTCTAGTTCTGCTATGCTAGTGACCATAACTGTCAAACTCAGCCATTTTGCAATTTTTGCCTGTTTTTGCTTTCTGATTGCATTCTCAATGGTTTTCAGATTTTGTATGAGCTGCACACTTCGTTTTCACTGTTTTGGTCACCGGATCTCCGCCCAAACACTACCTTGTCTAGTTTTACCATGGTTTTGGAAATAGTTGTGGCATCACTTTGATCACATCCTGAAATAACAGAGAGGCAAGAACGATACATCAGCAGAGAAACTTATTGACGGTTGAGCTTTCTGAGCGCCTGATAGCTAGATACCAAGAGCAGTAATTTGAAGACTATTTTTTTTGTTTTTTTTTTTAAATCAAAGAACCAAGGCTTGCGCCTATACGAACTAGGTTTGGTCTTTGACCTGAAAGGAAAAGGATAGATTTATTAAGAGGAATTGATTGGAACAATATGTGAATTATTGATTAGGCGAAAGAAACGTGAAAGACAATTTAAAATGCTTTTAACCGAGGCTAGTGTTATGCTTTAACCTCGGCAAGCATTTCCAGCCCTTAGTTGTTCCTGTCCTTTAATTTTCACATTTTCCACAATTTAGTTGTGGATTTTTAGTTTTTCATAATTCTTTAATGTAGGAAAGAACAAAGAAAGTGAAAAGAACCATGCCCGAACCCAGATTCGAACAAGGGACATCTGGGTTGATAGTCTAGCGCACTCTTCACCTAACTACAAAGGCCGACAAAAGGCCGATTTGAAGAGACTATAAGGGTATTTAGAGGTAGTCTTCTTATGGTGTTAGATTGCTGAAGTGTTGATTATTTCAACAACACAACAACAAAATGCATGTCTTGTCATATTTCAACAACTTAATACTCTAACAATACCTCGACCCTATTGTTATAAGTATAAAAACATAGCAATCGTTGGAATCCCAACCTAAAATTATGTGTAAGTCTTTAAAATTATTGATGCCTTAACTTAGCACTACACTAAAAATATAAAAAATTTGTTGCGAAGACTATGAAAAATGTGACTGAAAATTTCAGGTTAAAATAAAAAGGAATTTTTCATAAAAATGCAAAAAAATATACCACCAAAAAGACAAATTCAAAATCTTACAATATATGCTCACTTTTTTCTGTACAATTTACGGTTTCAAAAGTGCATCTATTTGAATACATGCACTAATTGTATTTTTTATGTTTTTTCTAATATTTCCACAGTGTTCAGTTTAAGTCATTTTTATAGGCACTACAAACTTACAAAGTTTCAAAAAAATCGGAAAGACAAAGGTCAGCTTTTGCTCAAAATTAGTTAAATTGATATGGAATCATCGATATTTGTTACAGGGGAAAGTGTTCCTCAAGAAACAAAAAACCTTTGAGCAAATTTAAACAATGTCGGCTATATTTCGGCATATCAACTATAAACACAATCTCTCTTGCATAGATGGTTATGAGGCAAGGTAAATACAAAGTAGTTATACTGTGTTTTAAAGGTGTATTTGAAATACAACCCCGTTCAAAACCGGATACCCTCTACTATTGTAACTAGTATAAACTAGAAAAGTATAGATTGCAAATTGGTTTAAGTTGTGATAAGAATGATACAATTATTTACAATTAGTTTGTTATTTAAAAAAAAAACAGCTCACATTCAGCTAACTCAGCAGAGCATAAAAGAAATCAAGTAAATGCATTTATTGTATGTTTATTTAAAAACTGAATAAAAAAATAGCTTAAGTTCACATCAGCAGCATCTTCATCTTAAAACTGCATAATAAATGTATATTGAGTTTTGATTTTCACTGCACCGTTATCACTTTTGAAAAGCGATATCAGGCAAGGCTTATCAACGAATGACAAAATTGCAAGTACGTCGGGGGTGTGAGCTTATTAAAACAATCTGCATTCATAGATTAATTTGCCAGAATAACGCTGTAGCTGATATCGCATGATTGGTCAACAGTTCATGAATAATTTCAACTCTGAGTGCAATGATGAGCAGTGGTTTTATTGTATATTATTGTTAATTCATACATTTCAGTTTATTTTAATTACTTTTTGGAAAATTTTATGAATTCAACCGTAACACGAAAAAAGTAATTATAACATTTTTTCATTAGGTACTATTTTGTATATCATAATTTAAAAAAAAAACACAGTGAATGAATTGAAGGAGTTCATAAAGTTAGTACTGACTTTCCAAAACTTGTTTTGCGAAAATTTGAAAGGACGTTTTTATTGTAAATGCTCTTCGTATGAAGTTATGGACTAGTTTATATGTAGAAAAGTTGTTCAAATTGACCGCATATTTATAAAAATAAGTTTTTATATTATTATAAAGAACCATTTTATTAATTATGTAAAAATGTATTATTAATTATAAAGAACCATTTTATGCATTTACGTATTTTTTGTGACTAAATTTAGTTGAGTTATTTGTGGTTAGGAGTCCAAAAGAAAAGTTCGCAACTACATGAAAGTCAAAACATAAATACATTTAGTAGAAATATTTAAAAAAAAAAAGAAAGTAAAATGCTAAATGCTCGTGGGGCTAACTTTAGGATGCTACACTATCCGAATGTCAAATAAACACTATACTGGTGAATTCCACACACCTCAGCATTTCAATTCGATACTGTTAACGGAGTTTCAGTAAAAAATACAAAAACGAATTGACCATTTCAGTCTATGAAAGGAATTTGACTTTGGATCTGATTGACCAAAGTGTAAAAAATTTAATGGTTCATTGCCAAATGAAAAATACGTTTTTCAACACATTCTTTCATTGACTCTATTGAAAAAGAAGGTATGAATAAAGCGTACAAAAAAGAATGAATCGAAATTTCGAAGTGCGTCACAAATTTTACAGTCGGTGAATCTCATCTTATATGTTACAGTTGAATCTCAAGAAGTTTAACATATAACTTAATTTGTTCGTAGGATGGCATTTAGATGGCGCATACGATTTTTAAAAAGTGCCAAGCTTCAAATGATATGTGCCAACATTTTATGATAATCTGACAATTTGCTTACATATTAATTGCTTTTAGTGACCCCATTGCTTTCCTATTGTTTGAAAATATATAAGAGATGCATCCCAAAAACCATTGTAACTTGTGAACTTAACGTCAGATTAAGTTATACTTCTTAAAAATCATAAAGACATGTAAATGGGCTATCTTTTATATCCTACAAACTTACTTGAATAATGGTTTACAAAAATATTAGGGTTAGATAGTGAAAAAAGCATAATGAAAAAAAAAATATTTTATCCTCTCGCTTCTACAGCCCAAGCGCCAGGGTCTAGAAACTTTGTAGTGTAGCATCCTAGGGTTAATATCTGTGGCGTTTTATAACATCTTAAGTCGACTTAAGGCAGATCTGAGTTATTAATGTAGCTGTGTTCTACGCATATAGCACTATACCCACACACAATCTGGAGCTTCTAGCATGACCGTAGCCAAAGTTATGGCCCAAAAACGAAACACTCTTTTATATAACTTGTATGGCAATTGAAAACTTTGAAACAAGACTTCTCGAAACATGATTTTTACACTTAAGATGTTATTATAAAACGCCACAAATATAATGATTTTAAAGATCTGTAAGAAAAATAAAAAACAAACACTATTGCCAAAAAAAAAACTTAAGCACTAAAATTGCCTTTTTTACGTAGCGTGAAAATTCCGTTACCAACCAAGTGGTCGGAGTATGGAACGTAAGAAATGTTTACGTAACCCTCATTCCGATGAGAATAAATTTATTTAAAAAGTAGTAATTATTTAGGTTTTTTTATTTAATTATGATTACAATTTATATAAGCATACAGAAAAATATTAAAATAATTACCGCTCAACTTATTTCCGCGAAAAATTCGATAAACTTTAGACTCCTTTTTTATCTTTTTTGAATCTCGTCAAACCGTCACACCGTGACGTTGTGTGGTTTTGATTTAACTGGCACATAATCCGTTAAAGTTTTAAAACGATTTTTTGCCAGATGACGTATTAATATTGAAGTATTGAAATGCATTCACTTTCGCCAATTTTCGCGGGAAATTGAAAGAGCTATACGGAGTTTTTTACAGCGGACGCATACATGAACCCGGTCGGAGACCGGTGCCGTTGTGTTACACGAATTATACGTTTCAAGTTTAATTAAGCACTAAAATTGCCTTTTTTACGTAGCGTAAAAATTCCGTTACCAACCAAGTGGTCGGAGTATGGAACGTAAGAAATGTTTACGTAACCCTCATTCCGATGAGAATAAATTTATTTAAAAAGTAGTAATTATTTAGGTTTTTTTATTTAATTATGATTACAATTTATATAAGCATACCGAAAAATATTAAAATAATTACCGCTCAACTTATTTCCGCGAAAAATTCGATAAACTTTAGACTCCTTTTTTATCTTTTTTAATCTCGTGAAACCGTCAAACCGTGACGTTGTGTGGTTTTGATTTAACTGGCACATAATCCGTTAAAGTTTTAAAACGCTTTTTTGCCAGATGATGTATCAATATTGAAGGAATGAAATGTATTCACTTTCTCCAATTTTCGCGGGAAATCGAAAGAGCTATACGAAGTTTCTTACAGAGGGAGTATCGGAAACCGGTGCCGTTGCGTTAATGTTTATTTCTTTTGTAGTTGATGCGTTTGTAAACGCATAACTTCTGATCAACTTAAGCAATTGATGTCATATTTGCACAAGCTATAGGCTTTGTTATCGTAATGACTTATAGCAATGCTAGAACCTGAAAGGTGGATTACAAGAGGGCGCTATAGTACAAACATTTTAAAAAACCCAAACAAAAACTTTTGAGACGTAAGAAATACAAGAAAATTATGAAAGAATTAAAAGAGTTTCGCAATCTCTTACGGTTAACCATAAAATAAGTATTTTTTTATATAATTTGTTTGAATACTCATTACTAGACATAAATGTATTTGTTAAGTTATTTACTAAATTAGTAGTTAAAAAATTTTCTGTTATTTTGACATGAAAAACTGTCAGATATCTTGACAACTATAGATTTTCTAAAAATAACACAATTTTGTATGAAAATTCGTTAGTGAAAGTGATATGTAGAGTTGGAATTTTACAGAAATAGACTAAGCTTAAAAAAAGGTATGAACATAAAAATAAAACTTGAAAGTAACTTTAAAAGTTGTGCGACGGCCCATTTAAAAAAATCTATATTGACGTTTATAGTTGTAAGTTCAGACTAAAAATAAACTGCTTGTAGTAAGCTAAATGTAGTAAACAAAATGTAGTAAAAAAACAACGGCAAACGGGGTCATGATCGATAGTATATATGTAAAAAAATGTGTGCACAAAATAAGCTGTGAGCTTAAATTGTTTACTTAAATTCAAAAGTCCTCTTACGGGACGAGAGGAGCACTTTTAAAATTTCAAATTCATGGATTGTGTAAGTTTAACATTGAGTTTAGAATTGTGAGTTCAAATTTTTTTTAAAAAATTACTTTTTAACAGCTGGATACTTTTAAATTAAAGATTGCGTACTGCACGAAATAAGCTGTGAGCCACTGTAGTTAAAATATAAAGTCAAGCAAAACATTTTAAAACACCAACAAAAGGGGCATTAAATGAAATTTGACGACTTTGGAAAGAGTAATTTTTTCACATCAATCATTCAATATGACAAAATACTTTAAAATAAAACTTATGCAGTTGTTTTTTCACTCTTGAGAAAACTTTAAATTACATAAAACAATGCTTTTCTTATCGCTACAAATAATTAGGTAATTTTAGCATCTTATGAATGCAATTGATAATTATCTGTCCTTGCATTATTTGTTTCATCATCGTTTTCTACGATTAGTCAGAAACACTAAAACAAGTCGTTTTCGAATACTCTTCAAATTGCTTCTGCTGATTAATGTGTAAATATTTGAAGCAAACAAAAAATTTTCTCTCATTAAATATTTTTTGTATTGTTAATAACAGCAGTCAATAATAATAACAAGTAGTTTGCATAATAATTAAAGTGGAAATTTAAAACCCAAAGTGTGTTAGTAGATGTTTTTATTTAATTTTGCGTTGGTGTCGAATTTCCTTGCGTGCTGACGCATTTCAAGTAATGCAATTTAATTTTGATACCAATTGTTTAACTAAATTAAAGTGATTTTTATGATACCGCCAGCGGTAAGTAAAGCACAAAACAAAAATGTGGTTCAATTTAATAAATTAGCTTTGTTTGATTTTCAAGCGAAGAAGAACAAATACTGAGTCAGAAGCTACTGAAAATGAGTTTGAGGTGAACGCAATACATTTTGTTTTGGAATTTTGCTTTTTTAACTCAAAACGGAAACTTTTGCAGCAAAATACATTAAAGAAGCAGAGGAAATCCCGCCACTTTAGTCAAGTTTAACAACATCGTAAAATAAATCCCAGTTGTTGTCTGAAATTGTAAATTTTTTGTTGCTCCTTTGTTACCCAATTTAAATAAATAGCAGCATTTTTGTGTCATGAAGAAAAATATATACAAAAACTTTGAGTCATATCTCAAGTTTTAGATACTCTGTTAAAAAATTTACGTCTGATAATAGAGTTTGCTTTTTGATAACATTTTAAACATTAAAACGTGTGTTAGTTAATCTTTAGTTAGAATTTGTGTTTAGTTAACAGTCGGAAGGAAAACTTAAGCACTGGTTTATTTATATAATTAATGGTGACTGCAATAGATTGTGAGTAAAATGGGTGCTAATTAAAGATATTTATGAAATCTTTTGATGTTTGGGGTCTTTTTAAAAAAGTTGTACAAAACTGTATTCGAATTGACAA
This sequence comes from Dichetophora obliterata, assembly GCA_963920525.1. Lineage (NCBI taxonomy): Eukaryota > Metazoa > Arthropoda > Insecta > Diptera > Sciomyzidae > Dichetophora > Dichetophora obliterata. The sequence continues at coordinate 17,540,081 of OY986438.1, read as the reverse complement.
TGAAATATGAAGTGTATTTTAAAAAATCATTTGGATTTTAGTTTTTGAACCTTGGGTAGGTTTGTTTGTATGACCTACGCACTAGATTTTTTTGAGCGCTCTATGATTTACAAAAAAAAAAAAATGTGGAGATTTCAATAATTCTGTGGTCACAAGGAATAATGACTAAACTCAAAATATTGTAAAAAAGCGATATATAATTTACTTTATTTTCAATTTTTGAAAGTATGCAGATATCCATTTTTAGCCCAGAATTGATCATCACTTATGTCTGCACATATTTTGCTTGCAACGGTTCATGTATTTAAAATAAATGGGTCGTAGTTCGTGCAATTAAAATAAAGTTTTTTGCGATACTTTGAGTTTAGTCGTTCTTCCTTGTGACCACAGAATTATCATTACTTCTTAAGAAGGCTTCCATACAAAAATATCCTTTAGAGTAAGTTTTCTCTTATCGCTTGCACTAATCTAAGACTGCCTTCAGGGAATACAATTGTTTAATAAACGCTTTTTATTCTTCTTTCTACTTGCTTAGGTATATCCATATAAAATAACGAACGTTTTATGAGATTATTTCGACCGTTGTTTACTGCTCGCGTGGTATCCCTAGAAGACATAATTGTGTAATCAGTTCTCCAAAAGCAAATTTATTTCATTTAAGCTACCTTACAAATATGATCTTTTTCTGATTATTAGATCCATAACACAGCCCCCTAAAAAATTTGAAAAGTTTTCCCCTCTAGATTGAAAGTTTTGCTAGAGATAAACTAAAATAAGGTGAGTAAGAAGAGATTAAAAAAGGAACTTTTACAGCGAATTCAAAATCTGGAGCCTTGGTTTAGAAATCTTATATAATTTGCAGTTATTTGTTTCTTCAGACTTTCGAGGTGCACCGACCAGGGGCCCTACTCTGTATTGCGATGCGGAAAAAAATATCGCAAAATAGTGTAATCGGTACTCCGTAATGCGATAACCACATGCGATTTGCTATTTAAATGCGCATCGCGTTTTATTTTCGCAACGCATTGATTTACGCATCGCAATACGGAGTACGGCCCCAGTTCAAACAATTAATCGGTTCCAAGTTTAAATAATTTATATTTTCTGTAACTTTAAAATTAAAAACAAAAAGTATAAATGTGGATAAAATTAATTAAATGGCATGATGTTTTAATAAATTTGAGTCATATTCATGAAAAGCTTTTTAGCCGTATTTATCTCAATTAAATAATTGATTAAACAATTCGTTATATAAAAGCTTTCGAATCTAACGTCTGAACGTGAAGACTTTGCTATATAGAATTAACCTTTTCTCTGTAACGTGGGGTCACTCGTGGCCAGGTAATTTCTTGTTAGGTGTATATCTCATGAGCATGTATCGCTAGCGGCATTTACCTCGCACGAAAAAAACTTTAGTTGAGGCATCATCAGTTTATGTTCGGTCGTTGCTAAATAAGGAGCGTTTGAATTTTGAAAAAGACACAAGTGACCCCACAACTCAGCGAACGTTTGTAAAAATTAAATAAAAAAAATGTTTGCTCTTATTTAGTGAAAAATAATTTTTAAATTTGTTTAAAAATTTTTGTTAAATTTAAATAATAAATAGACTTTTACAATTTTAATTGAAAAAACCAAATAAACTTGCTATTACTGAACTTAAACCCTAAAATATCAAATTTTTCCTACCTTATAAGAAAACGATTTTGAGGTTACAAAATTAAGCATCTTATTTATGGTTATGTGGTTGGTCTTATTTACTTTACTATAATTCTTAAAAAATGACAGCTTTTTGAAAAAAAAAATGTTTTTTTGGTTATTTTTATTGCAGCAATTTTTTATAGTTAATTAAAGTGCCTCTACTATATGTTTCATACATATGACACGTCAAAATTTACAAATAGATTTTCACTACAAATAGTGTGGAACATATGAAACTGTGGTTTTGAAATGTCGTTTGTATATGCGTCTGTAAATTTTTAAATTAGAACCGCCTTTAATTTCGTATGTTTTTCCATCTGTACAAAATGTCAGTTTATTAATATTTTTAAATTTTTTTTTTTTGTGAAAATGGAAGAAAATGTAAGTTTTAAGATATTTATTCAATAAATTTATTTATAATCAGGGACCGTACCGGTTATGGCTTTTATCAAAAAAGTCAGATATTAACAGTTATTATTTAACTTTTATTTTTTCCGACAAAAATACTATTTAATGCCTTTTATTTTTCGGGCAAAAATAACTGTTACTTTTGAGTTTTATTTTTTTGGTCAAAAATAACAGTTATTTTGTGTCTTTTATTTTTTCGGTCAGAAATATCAGGCAATTTGAATTTTTTAAAAGGCCACTTAAACGGCAAAAAAAGTTTTATGCAATTTTTATCGTCTCATCAACATTTTGAGCTATAACACTTCTTAGTTTTTAAAGTTATTTATTCGTCCTTTGAAAAAATACAAATTGCCTGATATTTTTGACCGAAAAAATAAAAGGCACAAAATAACTGTTATTTTTGACCTAAAAAATAAAAGTCAAAAGTAACAGATTTGCCCGAAAAAATAAAAGGCAAAAAATAACAGTTAATTTTAATTTTTATAGTAACAGCCAAACATTTAAAAGGCATTTAATATTCGCAAAGCTGCTGCCATTACGATAACAATGGCATATTTAAAAAAGTCCTCCGGCCACTTAATCGTTATGCCTTTTTCATCGGAAAATTCTAAAATAACAGTTATTTTCGGTCCCTGTTTATAATGAATTTATTTTTAGTTTGAATGGCCAAAGGAACACTTTAGAGTTTTACGGTTTACAAAAATTTCAAAAGATGTTTCTTATTTTCAAATGACGTGTCAGATAGAGTGGAGACAAAAGAAAAAAGCTGTCTGACAGAAACATAGTTTTGACACACAGATAACATTCGGTATGTAATTTTTTTGACATGTCATCTGTATGAAACAAATAGTCTGGGGGCACCTTTACTAAATAAACCTATTAATCGTCGAGTAGAAACACCAATCATCATGTAATAATATTGGCAGGACACTAGGAGCAATTTAACTAGGTAAAATAAGGGTAAGACACGAGTGACTCTACGTTACAGCGAACGTAACAAAAAACCATTTTACAAGGTAAAGATTACAAAAAAAAGTCTTTACTTCAAAGAAACTTTGAAAACTTTTCGAAATGCCATTCCACATGAAGCCTTGTCTTCATATCAGTGGTATATGTTGGTTTTTTGAAGCTGACTAGAAAAGGGTCCATTCAAAAATATTATAAATCTTTACGGACTTCATCTTTTCATGCAAACATCAAAGGGATAAAAAAATATATTTTATTTAATAGAAAACGTGAACTAAAAACAAAAAAAAAAAAAAATTTAACTGACATTTGCCATATATGTATATAGTAGGTATATTATAGACTCAGAAGAAAGCCTCTCTTATTTACTCAACATTATAATAAAAGAGTACTCATATAAGTAAGTTCTAGGGTTTGTATAAAGTATTATAGATACCGATCGTGGATATCGGTGCCTCAAGATTTTCAATTTAAATGTATTCTACATTTTGATAATTTCTAAGTATATATTCGTCCCTAGAACTTATTGAAGTACGCTTTTATTATGATGATGAGTAACCAAGAGAGGGGTTCTTCTGAATCTATAATATACGTACTATATACATTAGGGCGGGTCAAATTTTTTGTCGACCAAGCGTACAGCAGAAACGTAATCTATGATGAATTCGGAGAATAGTTTCCCAAGAAACCATAGGTCTGAAATTAATCCCAATATCGCGCATTTTGAGTTTAAGATTTGTGTATGGATTTTTAAAAAACGATAGTTTTATATAAAAATACTGTTGAATAGTCCAAAAGTGGCAGCGTATGTCATTGATTTTGGGCTTGTTGAAAATTAATTTAGGCCAGCTCTCCGAATCTGATTTAATTTTAAAAATATTTTGGCTTTTAAACCAAATTTTGCCAACCTGTTATTTAAATATTGTCAAAAATAAAACGATTTAAATTTAAAAAAAAAATCTTTTATTCAATCAGTGTAAAAGTGCAATTTTAGGTTTTTAAGTCTTGTTTGCTCTCAATGGGGTATTTTAGTTGGACTTTTTGTAGCTACTGTCATAACATCGTCTCAATTTTTTTCAATTACGCGTAGCGAAACACTTGAAAGTAACTGAAAAAATCGCTCAGTTCCCTGAATATGCGATGGAATTTGTGGGTCTGGCAGCGGCGGATTTTCAAACTCTAGATAACTTAGCATGTGCTCGTATTGAATGTTTGCGGTGAATGGAGGTTCGGATAAAATGCTGTCATCATCTAGGTTTATTAAATCAACATAGTCTAAGCATTTAAAATTAATGCTATGCTTTTTATAAGTCCTTAATACTGTTGGATCATATAGCTTATCTCGATAATACAAAATCTTCTTGATTGCTCTTTCGAGAACCGGTTTTCTATCATCAAAGAGCATTGGCAATAAAACATTCTCTGGATGACTGAAATAGGCAATATTTTGAATTACAGCGTTAACAATATTTCTCAGATTTGGTGGCAAATATTGTGTTGACCGTATAAATTTTGCTAACAGTGCACTGCCCTAGGCAACAGAACTATAATACTTTACATTAAAGTACATTGGTCTATGTAAAGACCAATGTACTTTCATAATATAGTTTGCTAGAGTTTTCACTTAAAAAGAAATAGTGCTTTAAAATATTTCGATTACTTAGCAAATTAAGCTCACTTAATTCGCTTGGAGAACCAAAATCATTGATACGGCAAATAACTTGACTCTGAGATTTTAAATGAAACGTCCATTTCCGAAATAGAAAATCAATGGACTTTGCAGAAGATTTCATAATTATTCACTTCAAAAACTTAATCACGCGGATAATGCTGACAACACGTTGTTTTAAGAATACGAACGATCAACTATAGACTTAAAAAAACAATAGCTTAATATTTACTATAAATTTTTATTTATTTACTTATTTTTTATTTATTTATTTATATTTATTTATTTATATTTATTTATTTATGAGTATTTTAGTAAAAATTAGGTTAGTTTTGCAATTTTATTTATTTATTTATTAAAATTTTTGTTTCAAATTCAAAGTTTGTTTACTTTTTAAATACTAAAATGTGAAGAATGTAGTAAAATAGCAATAATATAAAACTCAAATGTAAAATTAAAAATTATGAAATCGTTTTTACGATGATTTTTACATTTTTTGGCAAATTTTTAAATATCAGGTAGGCAAAATTTAGTTTAAAAACGAAAATATTTTTAAAATGAAATCAGATTCGGAGAGCTGGCCTAAATTCCTTTTCAATAAGCCCAAAATCATTGATATACGTTGCCATTTTTTAACTTTTCAACGGTATTTTTATATAAAACTATCGTTTTTTTTTTAGTTCATATATATTGGGATTGATTTTAGACACATGGTTTCTTCGGGAAATGTTCTCAGAATCCATCATAGATTACGTTTCTGCTATACGCATTCTTCGTTTTTTCTCATCCTTTGAAGAAGAATTTGACCCGCTCTAATATACATACATACATATATGACAAATGTCAGTTAATTTTTTTTCTTTTTAGTTCAGGTTTTCTTTTAAATAAAAGCTTATTTTTAAAAAAATTTTTACTTTTAAGTCTTTAAAGTTTATTAACATTTTTTCTTTTCAAAAACTTACGTTTTTGTATTTGTGCGCGGTAAAAGGGGGTGTGGCCAAATTTTTTCCCAAACCCCATTCCCTACTTGAAGGAAATTTACTGCCAAAATTTTAGCTGAATCAGCGTAGTAGTTTTGGAGATATATAATTTTTTAATGATTTGCGGGCGGTAAAAGGGGGCGTGGCAAAATATTGTATCATACTATTGCATTGTCAACGGACTTACATATGTACGCTTAATTTAAGCTTAATCGGATAGCAACAAGGGTTTGAAAAATGCTTTGCAAATTTTGACTGACATACGAACGAAGCAAGTTAAGGTATAATATACGTGCAAAAAGATAATATGGCCCTTATTATGAGTTGCTTTCGACGTTCGATCTTCGCTGGTTATCGAACAACGAGTATCGAAAGTTCAATTCTTATTATGAGCAGTGCAACCCTATCGAAATGTTCGTTGCTCATCGAAATTTCAGTCGAATAGGATTTTGCTTTCGATGCGATGCGAGCTTAGCAATAATTGTTAAAAATTTAAGTATTTTGTGATTGTGTTTTCCTTTTTAAAGACTAAAAGCTAATATTAAACTGTTGTTGTAATTTGTATGCAGGTCTAAGGTGGCGAGCAACAAATCACAGTTAGAAAAACTGGTCTTATTGATGGAGGCAAACTTTGACTGCAAAGGATATTTGTTCCAAAGTTCAGGCGACAAAGACATAGGAAGAACTCATGCTGGAATTAAATTGCTTAGGACCACCAGTTAGAACAGCAAAGTGGCTTAAGATAAGCTAAAGAAAGCGTTGCTCAACCCTTTTCTACTTCTAGCCAGTACCGTCAAGCTTTCATCCTCTTCTGACGAAGCGTCGAATCTTATGGAAATTATTTTCGTCATCTTTCAAACCAATCGTATTTAGTTGAAATAAAACCACAATCACCTGATAGAAATATACTACCGTGAAGAAACAAAATGAACGAAATTCACAATAGCGCTACTCTTTGTCGAAAGCACGTTATAATACCAAATGCAAATTCGTTCGATCAGGCCATTCGACTACAGTCGAAGATCGAACGCAGCTCATAATAAGGGCCTATATGTACAATAACCTGTATAAATTTAAAAAAATATAACAACTCCTTGAACCTTAAAAAAATGTTTGAAAACAAGCTGCTGTTTTTCTATTTTTACACGTATATTATACCTTAAATAAAAGCTTATAAAAACAAGGTGAGTTGTTATAATTGAAATATTTCTGTCTAAAACTGTGGCAACGAGATGCAATTTATTGTTTTTTAGACTCAGTCTTGCAAAAGAGCACCTAAATTGGACCGTTCAAAAATGGAAAATCTTTTTTTTTAGCGAAGAATCAAAGTTAAAATTGATTAATTCGGGATGTGCACGGTACGGCGCCGCCCATGCACACGAATTAAAGCCCGAAACTGCACAATAAATTTTAAGCACGGATGTGGTGGTATTATGGTCTGGACTTGTTTTTCCTATAATGAAGTTGAACCATTTCAAGAAATCGATGGAACTATGGATCAAATTTTATGGATATAAAGACATTTTAGAAAGCAAGATGCGACCACATGCAGAGTGGAATATGCCGCTTCAGTGAACATTTCAGCCCGACAACGACCCGACTTCAAAGCTCATCAAAGATTACATAAGAAGCAATGGGATTCAAGTCCTTGATTGGCTGGCACAATCACAATGACTTGAATCGCATCGATAATCTTTTTGGAATTTTAAAGGTAAAAGTTTCTGGTCAAAGGTTTTCCAATAAGACTGCACTGTATGAAGCCCTGAAACTTAATTGGGAACAAATATCTACTACAAAAATATCTAATTTAATATAGTCGATGCCGCTCAGATGTGCAGCGCTTATCAAGAATAATGGATCTTACACCAAATATTAATTATGTTGCATGGGGCAAACATGGGGAAACAAAACAAAAGAAAAGAAATAAAAATGTTTTCAAATGCTTCGTTTTGACATTTCCGGCAGTATGCTTTCATCTAGTGCATCTATCTTTATTCTTCTACCATATGAAAAATAGATGCCTGAAAAATATGCATACTTTGAATTTTTTTTCAGAAATACTACGCAATAAATCAAGACTCCAAAAATGGGTGTTTATTATACATATCAGTGACTGTATAAAATTTTTTTTAAACGTTAAATTTCAAAATGGCTGCTGTGCAGCGTTTTTGGAATGACGTCTTCGCTTTTTAAGGGGTTCACGAGCGAACAAATAACTCCTGTAGTTTTTGAGTTACAAAAATTCAATTAATTTTTTTTAGTATATATAATTTTGGCTTTAGAAGTACGTAGGATATTTTTGATATATTGATTTTCGGCCAAATGGCGCACTTCTAAAGTGGAAAGTGAAAAATTTGCATAAAAAATCATCAGATTATTGTTAATAACAAATAAACTATTCAATTTAAAAGAAAAATCCTACGTACACAATATATTTTTCAAGATATATTCCAAGTTTCAAGTGAATCGGTTTAAAATTGTCTGAGTTATGTTTTCGGCTAACTTAAAAAATGCAGTTTTGAGATAAACGCGTTTGAAGTTTTGAGTAGCAGAAAATTAGGAATAATAATAAGCAGTTATATTAGGCAGTTATTCTCATGCGCAGATTTTCTCTTCACTACACGATCTGTTTTTTACATTTATTCGATTGCAATGTACTCTTACAGCAGTGAAACAGTGTATATTCTTTAGCGAATATATTCATGCAGGGCTCAAGTGCCGACCAGGCGGGCTTATACTAAAATTAAAAAATCAAGTACTTAGAAATTTTCCCCGGCCATCATATTTTGAGACATAATTTTTGAGGTCATAAGGGACCATTTAAAAATTATTGATTTTTCGACAGTTCTAGAGTGGCCAAACTCCTTAATTTTAAATTTAATAAAAAAAAATAAAACCAAATTTGAATATGAATTATTTTTAATATGATGTATGAGTTCCTATTTCCTATAGTTCTTTTAGTTCCTATAAACATTTTTGTATCCCCAATATTTAAAAAGATACAGGATTTTGTAGAACAGTGCACTTTCTTGTTGCTACTTTTTGCGCAAAACTGTAGGTTTCCCCCTTAATAAAAACAAAAAAAGGGAGTTCCCAAAACAGCAAAACAACTGCAAAATATTTCTTAAATACATACAACAGATGGGTTTATCTATTTTGGGCGGTTCTTTTTTATTCTTAAAAATGAAAAATTCACAAAATTTGTTTTTTGCCAACAATCAAAAATTTTTCATCGACTTCCTTTGTAATTGAAGAATACATAGTATGAGAATCTCGAAATATAAGTTCAGAGTAAACTGATTTTTTTGGTTGAAGTAAACTAGTAAGGAATTTAGTACACTTAATATACTTTATGAAGGATATTAAACATAATTCAAAAATAAATCTAGATAAGATTCGAAAGATTGATACGTGAGAAGTTTTCTAAATATTGTTATTAAAAGTTTAACTATCTCCAGCTAACATAAATCTGACATCCTAACAAATGTTTGTTCTTGAAAAACGCCACCACAATTGATAAATCTTATCGTGCCTTAAATCAGTTGCAATTATTTAGAAACTATTTGTACTAGCAACCATATTTATTATCATCTAATAGAACCAGTGCTATTCTGCTAAACAGAACGCCTGCATAACTACTTACTTGCACAACAAATTTGTACGGGAACTTTCGGCGCGCTTGCCACTTCTCAATGGGATTCATAAAGAAAAACTGCAACTTGCGACGCATGCGATCCTCATTGTAAATAAACATTGGCGAAACGCCTTCAATTCCCGTTGAAGATGCGGGCAGTTCTACGTAACCGCTGACATTTGTGGGTGAATTTGGTTGTGAAGTATCCGCATCCGTAGCTGTGTGCTCGGGTCGTGGCAGCGCACTGTGTACTTCAGCAGTGGAAGGTGTGGACATGGTTGGTGGCAAATTGGTGGCACCGTTAGCTGTTAATGGTGTCTGTCGCAGCCTTGACTGATTAAAGGATGATTCTGTAGCTGCAGGGCTGCAGAATTCTTCATCACTTTCGCAACGTGAGTTTTCGCCACTGTTGGTTGGAGAATTGTGGTCAGCTGTTTTGGAAGATGCACCCGTATTTCCAGGTTGTTGCATTGCAAGTAATTGCGTTGCGTAGGCTTTGAGCTACGGAAGCACTCACACAGGTGTTGTTGTTTTTGCGTGCACGATATACGTCAACAATCGATTTCACTTGCTGTGTGGTACTCCCCTTTGTTTAGGATGTGCAAAAAATTTTTAATTGTTGATCAATCTATTATCGTTTATTCGCAAGTGCTTTATTTTCACTCCCGTTTTCGTCGATTTTACAAATAATACTAAAGTAAATTTTTACAGCAATTTAACTTTATGACTTCAATGTTTGCTTTAATTTTTGTTATCATCTTTCAGATGAAATTTTTTTATATCTACTTTGGTGCTTTGTTTCGCACTGACAAACGTCAAAAAACAGCTTGTTCATTTTGTTGTGTAACGCTATGTCCCACAAGATGGCGCCAACGCATTTTTTACCAGTTGCGTTGCCAACGATTATTTTTTACACCTAAAAAAAGTGAACGAAATTATATGGATTGAAAGCTGAAGTCAAAATTGTTAAAAAATAAACAAATTAAATCATGAATTTAAATCGTAAGTAAGCGCTACGCATAAAAATTTCCTAAAACTAATATTTTTTGCTTTATTTTACTGGGAACAGTCATAGAAAAATGTGTTTTCAATATTTTAAGAGTGATATATGAATATTTTTCCTAAAAATTAAATTGAAATGAAGAACTTTGCTTTAAAATATAAAGTGAAGTACTATGAAAAAAAAAGAGTACTTGTTGAAAAAAACTCTAAAAAACGCCTTTATCTTGACATAATTTTTTTTGAACTAATTGTGATGATTTTTATTTTGGTCTGATATTATTATTATTAAAGGAGGTTTTAGGTAAATTTTTTTTTAATTGAATTTGTTTTTAATTGATTATTATTGTAAGATTATTCAAGAATATGTAAGATCAATACCGCTTATAATACAGATTTTACAGCGCTTAAATCTCGGAGCGTCAAAAACTTTAAACGCGTTTTTTTCGAAACAGATTCTTTTCAAATCGGGCCACATTACTACAAAAAACTAGTCGAACGATTTAAATTATTTTTTTTAATCTCTTTGTATTGTAATTTTACACATTAAAATGAATGTGTAGAAAATTTGTCTAGTTTTTACATGCAACAATATGGTCAAAAATAACGTACATTTTTAGATTTTTTTTTTAACTGAAAAAATATTTTTTTTTTACTTAAACTGATGATGTAAAATTAACATGCAAAGGAAACTATTTGTAATTAATAAACTGCTTTGAAAACATCTTCTGAAATATGCCTTCATTTTAAACACTTTTGCTTAAAATTTCCTTTAATTAGCTATCGCAAAAATTTAATTTAGGAACTTGTATCAAAAAGATCAGTTTCAAATTAAACAATTTTCGAACCTCGTGATTTTCAAAAATTGAAAGAAGAAAATGTCATCACGCTCCATGCAATTACAACTCACTATCTATAAAAGATACGATAAAACTTATGATACGACTGTAAAGGTAATTTTTTATGATACGACTGTAAACAAAAGTTATGAGAGGTTTTCATCAAGAAGCGGAGTTATTACTAAAAATAAAAATTTGTATACGCCTGTACAGGCTGCATAAAAAACAAACCATGACATCATAACGCCAAGGAGTAAAGCGCTACTGTAAATGTTACGCAAGGAAAACGAAGAATGGGTACGTGGCTTCACGACAAAAATAAAAAAGTTATGACATCATCAAGTAGCGGAAGAAATGCAACGAAAATGCAATGTAGTTTCACAGAATTATTACTCGATGAGTGTAGGTGTAGCGGTGAAAATTATTATACGAGTACGACAGTAACTCTAGTAACAGTAACATTGTATTCTTGATGAAAAAAATTCAATTTTTATAACGTCAAAATATCGCGGAGGTAGCCGCTTAACGCAACATATATTAAAAAACGTTACATGGAATTAGTGACTATTGGTATTACTGTAAATTTGATGGTGCGATGTTAAAGGTGGGATCTTAGGACTTATTACAAAAAATATAAAAACATTTGACGTCATCAGGCCACTGAAGCAAATGTAAGTTTAACACAGTAAAGACTGGTGACTAGGCTTCTGAAGTAAAAAAACAAAGTAAAAAATAGAAACAAAAACATGTAAGAAAATAAAAAGCAAGTACAATCCAAAAACAGAAATTTTAAGCAAAAGCAAAACTAAATGAGAAAATTCAAAAGCAAAAGCAAATTAGCAAAAGCAAGCCAATACAAAAGCAAGTGAGAAAAACAAAATAAAATCAGCATAATCCAAAGCAAAAGCAATAGTAAAATCAAGAGAAAATGAGCAAAAGTTAAAGCAAATAAACAGAAGCAAACAAGCAAAAGTAAATAAACAAATGCAAACGAGCAAAAAATATAGAAAATAAGCAAAAACTAAAGCAAATAAACAAAAATAAAAGCAAATAAGCAAATGCAAAATAAAAACTGCAAAAGCAAGAAAGCAAAGTTAAATGATTAAAATCGAAAGTAATAGCAAATAAGTATATAAAATAAAATACTTTACGAGCAATAAGTAAACTCAAAAGCAAAAATAAATGACCAAAATCAAACGGAAAAGCAAATGAGCAAAATAAAGGTAAACGCAAAACCAAGAGCAAAGGCAAAAGAAAAGAAAAGAAAATAAAAGAAAAGACCAGAAAATAAAAGAAAGTAAAAGAAAAGAAAGGAAAGGAAAGAAAAAGAAAAAAAGAAAACAAAACAAAAGAAAAAAAAAAAAACCATCCGAAAAAGAAAATGAGTAAAAGCTAAAGAAAATGAGCAAATGCAAAGTAAACACTGCGGAATCAACAACAAATGAGCAAAAGTAAGAGAAGAAGTAATTGAGTAAAAGCCAAAGCGAAAGAGTAAAATATCGTATAGGTATGGTTCCTAGTTTATACCGACGTTCTCACCATATCTATACTATGACTAGCTGAAACCCTGCCCGTTTCTGCCACAAAAGAAATAATTATGTAAATATCGTTCATAATTTCAAAGAATTATTATGTTTAATTATTATTAAATGGTAGTCAACCTAAATAACATGTATGCATTTACGGCGAGAAATAAATTTTATTGTATAGAGGTGCTACATCCAATTTTCTAACGCCCATAAAATGATATCAGCGGAACGGCACGTGCAAATCGTGGTCAAATAACTAATTCTGCAGCTGTGCTACCTATAATATTATAGCTTTTCGATATCGCTGATTTCGGTTGCATGAAAGGTGCCACGTCGCCTTGACCAACGCCTTTAAAATGTTATCAGAAAAACAGCACATGTAAGCTTCGCACAAACTATTTAGTGTTGCACACTCCTTTTTGTTGCTCAAATAGAGCTTAAAAAGGGAAAACTTTTTTCTCAGCTGGGATAATATAAAGAAATTGTATGGTTATGCTCTTTTAGTTTTAATTAACTAATTATATAATGATTAGCAAAATTTATATAGCCTATATTCCAACTGGGTGCCATAGCTATCCAATAGAAAAATAAGTTTTGAAATAGCGCCTGCCGTTTTCAAGCTTTGCAGTCCCGAACATACGTTAGTACCCTTTTATATAATATTATGAATTATAGGTATACAATTTAAGTAAACATAATTTGTTACAGGTAAACTCCAAAAGTACTGGGCCGATTTTTATGAAATAAGTTTTGAAATATCATGTCATTACAGCACTTTTAAGAGGTATTTTCTTTTCAAAATTTTAGTAATAAGTATATTTAAATAAAGTGTTAAGTTTTTAAGATATCATCCCAGCTGCCACGCATTGCTTATTCGTTTTCTTTTCACGCGTTTGTGCTGCGAGAGTTTTAGGGATATTCTCCATAGGGATATTCACGATAAGGTGTATTTGCCCTTGTATTGTTTATTTTTGCTAAATTTGATATTTGTAGTAAATTTTGCAAAACTACAAAAACAAAATGCGCAGTGTTAAAATACAATCCTGTAGCAAAAATACAACGACAAAACCCTATTGTACGCTTTGCAAATTTTGTTGTATATTTGATCAGCTGATCGTAAAAGCATTTCTACTCAACATAGAGGACGCTACCGGCTGCGTTGTGAGTTTATTTAATAAAAATTAATATAGTTTAGTGTTTCGTTTAAATTTTTTTTATGATTTATTTCAATTAAATTATGATTTTAATTTATATTTCCAAACAAAAGTACATACAAAAATCAGCTTATATAAAAGTACATATTTATTGACGGTTATCACATTAAGTAGTAAATATTGTAAATTTTTTAAAAATTTATCACAAATACACCATACCGTGCATAGCGGTTGAGAGTAGTAGAGAGCTCATGTTGCTCTCTACTACTCTCTTTTTCATTCAGCTAGCACAGCACAAAAAAAAACAGATGGGCATTTCCACTAAAAGGTCTACTGTGACTGAAAAATTTTATGTTACTTACAATTTTTTTAAACCTCCATAATAGAGAAAAAAAAATTATTAAATTTATATTGTGAGAGTACTGAAATGGCAAAAACATGATGAATGGCAACAAAAGTTGAAAAATTTTGACAAAAGTTGAAAAATATTAACGAAAATTGGAATATTAAAAGTATAATAAACACTCGTATAGTACAAAGTTGAATGAAATTGTTTTAATTTTTTGATTTTTGCGGTCCTGAATTACACTTTATATGTTTTTCTAGTCCAATTAAATAAATAAAACTGAAACAATGTGTATTTCTTTCAAGGGAAAAACTGTATCGTAACGTATCATTTTATGGTTTGTATAAAAATAATTAAAAATATTTTTCAATTAAACAATTATGAATATATAGCAATATTATTCCAGATAATATTAAAATAACTTTGATAATAAACCTCACGCACACTTCGCAAATTTTTTTCGTTTATATTGATGCAGACAAAAACCACTTCTATTTTTTGTATCGTAACGCGTCCTTTTTTGTTTGTTAATATCTTTGGACAATATTGTCGACCACTTACACCTTTTACACTTAATATAGTACTACTAGAGTGCTATCCAAAAATCAGAATAGGGCAAAAAAGTTTAAAGTTTTTTTGCTATTTTTAATTTTTAACAACAAAAAAGGCGTACGAACGTTACGTGCGCGACCATTGAAATGCCTAGATGAGGCTTAAGCTTAAGCGAGGCGAAAAATGAAATACATATAAATGCAGTGCTGCGCTTAAAAAAGAAAATGTTTATTACTTTGTATGTATTGTCTTATGGAGGAAGATTGAGAAAAAACGTCGGCGGACAACTGCGGCCTGCTAGTTATTATAATATAAAAGTATGAAGGTACAGTATTTTATTGTATAGATGGTGTTGTATCATATGAACATTTATACATACTACTGCTATTATACTTTTACTATTCGATACTACTACGTACCTTTTGCACTACTCTTTCTACTACAATTTAGTACTACTATACTATTTGCACTACTTTTTTTACTGTTATTTCTTTTACTATGATATAATGGTATTGTATCATATGATGGTTCATCAGACTATACTATATATCATACAGTATGATATCCTACTACTATTCCACTATATCCTACTACTATTTCTACTACTAATTTCTACTACTAATTTCTAGTACTTTTTCTACAACTATTTTTTTTTACTATTTAAAGAAAATTTTTCTACCATTATTTCTACAATCATTTCTTTTCTATTTTCTACTTAAATTTTTACTACAATTTATGATCTAATGATGGTATTGTATGGTAGCGTGATATGATGGTATAGTATGAAATAATGGACTTGGTGTCATGGTACAGCATGATATGTGGAAATAGTATTTCTATTACGATTTGCAACAATTTTTTCCACTACTATTTCTACTATTAGTTGTTTCCTACTACTATTTACAATTATATTTTTTAATAGGTATTCTACTAAAATTTTCTATAACTTATGATATACAAGGATTTTGACAAGAACTTAGACAAGGATAAGGATAAGGACAAGGATAAAGGTAAGTATTAAAACAAGTAGGACAAGGATTACGACAAGTATTTAGACAAATATTAGGGCAAGGATTAAGACAAGTATAAAAATAAGGATTTGGACAGAAATCTGAACAGAGATTACGACAAGGACTTAGACAAGAATTGAAACAATTATATAAAAGGATTAGGACAAGGTTTTGAACAAAAGTTTGTTTAGAGAAGGATTTAAACAAGTATTACGACAAACATTTAAACGAGGATTAGAACCAGGACTTGGACAAGGGTTTGCACAAGGATTGGAACAGTTATTGGGACTAGAACTAAGACAAAGATACACGGAGAGAATTCAGTGCAGATATTATTCCCCATGCACAAAAATTGTGCGCTAATAACGCAAACTTATCGGTTATGAGCAACTGATCATAAAGAAAGCATTTGTGTTCATAAATGCGGAAAAAGATAAAATCATTATATGTATTTGAGCGACTTGTGTAAGATGTATTACAAAAGTGTCCATAATGTAAGAGCAACTGGCGTAAGATGTTTTGCTAAAGTGTTCATGAATCATGCGCAATGGATATTGAATTGAATAAACCTTTTTTGGGAAAATTAAAGATTTTTGTTATTTTATCACAAAAGTTATTTATTTGTAAGCATATAATAAAAATTTCTTAAAAACTATAAGCTCAATATATTCACTATTATTCACTTTAAAAATAACTAAATAACTTTATTTTTTGTATACACTCAAACCAGGCTGTAGCCAAAAATTTTCACATTTTTTCTTTTCTGTACTGTTTCATTTTCTGACAAAGCTTCTGTTATGTTTTCTTTGTGTTCTTCCTTATAAGCACTTGATACCAATATGGAAATTAATATATGTTCAGTGTTTTATGCCTGGCTTATACAGAATTATGGCATGAATTATGAGCATAGTCCATAATACATGATCAAAACTTATATGTAATTGGTTAAAATAAACATATTTTGTATTTTATGATCATCTTGATCATGACTTGTGCGCAAAGAATTTTCTCCGTGTATCAACCAGACTATTAGGAGTTATTCAATGATTATAATAAGAATATAATAGTTGTCTCGCACAACACTTATGGGTATGTCAAGGACACAGCCAACATACCCGTTTTTTGTTGAAATTGAATTTAATTATTTTCTTCTAGTTCCCACTTAGCTATTTTATAAAAATTATATATAATAAAAATTATTTTTCTATCTAAGAGATATTTGAAAAGATGACCTATTCAGCGAAATTCAAAGCTATTTTTTTTTTAAAAATTGTAATAGCCTTAAAAATGCATGTAAAAACCAAACAATTTTTACACTCTTAATATCAACCATGTACTTCCAAAAATATTCAAAAATATAACATATTATTAAACAAATAGCTTTCTTTCCTCTCTTTTGTAAGTGTTTAATGTTCAATCGTAAATGTTAAACGTAAAATGTTTAATCTCATTTTGGCGCTTGATTTTTAAAAAGATTTTTCTTAATTTCAAAAACTTTTCTCATTAATTTTTTTTTCTAGGTCTCATGCATATTTTAAACACATTTTTTGTGACAAGCAAGAATTAATGGTCTCAAAAGAATTAAGATATTATCAGTTGGTTTACGATATGCTTGTGTCCATAAATTGTTGAGTGAAACTTGAATGATTTCTGCATAATAAAAAAGTTTAAATAATACTGAACTGGTATTTAATGAAATCAATTCTCTTTTGTACTCTGTCAGTCGATTAAATTGATGGCCAGCACCAAAAATTCTTTAATTTTTAATTTTTTGTATTGTTTTGCAAATATTCTGTTACTATGAGTGTAAAATATTTTATATGAGTAATTTAAAAATATGTATATAAATTTTCATCAATGTATAAATTTATCATTAACAGGTAACAATATTTTTTTAATTTGAATATTCCTATGATCAAGAAAAATAAAAAGAAACTTAAAATATTTTTCTTGATTTCGTTGAATTTCCCTTCAGCTTTTGACTAATCCTAAAATGATTAAAATATGTTAATTTTGACACAGAAGCAGCAGCAGCCCAAAAATGTATCTTAATGACACTAAAACTGGTTTTACACGCACGAACAATGCTAGGGACTCGATTAGGGCTTCAACAATAACAGCAACAAAAGCTGCTTCGGATCTAATAATGCGATCGACATTCCAAAGAGTTCAAAACGCACAAAGCCAATCTCACAAAAGTCACAATGCAAGCGATCGATACTAAAATACAGATCCAGACAAACACACAGCCAGATAGAGATAGATACTCACACCATGATAGCTCACACACAACACATATGGATACGAAGAATAGTTTTGAAAGAGATAACATAAAAATACCTACGGTCCATTGTTGTGACAGGCTTGTAATTTCAATCCAGATTTATTAGGAAACCACAACAAATGCACTCCAACAAAAACACTAACAAAAAACTGCAACAACATAGAAAAAGAACCACAAAATAAATTCCAAAATAAATGATATAAAATCAATCACTGAATAGCGCAAAAGGAAAAACATACATAGATGTCGATGAAGAGAAAAAAAAATCAACAACAACAACAACAACAACAACAATTCATTTCTACAAATGTGCAGAGCAAAGCAAAGCGAATGTGTGCGTGGTCAAAGGATCAAGAATGTTGTGTATGGATGGATTAAAAAAAAAACAAAAAGAAAAGAAATATTTAAGTTATGATAAGGTGCTTGGTTGAAATTTTTTAAGAAATTCCAATGTCAACGTTTTACGCTTTGCTTTGAAGTGGGTTAAAAAAAAGTAATTGACTCTGATTGAATGACAACAAATCAGTCAGAATGACAGTTTACCGTTTTATTGTTTCGAAGATAGTTGTTTGGTTTCAGCTAAATATTCGAATGCGGTTATTTAGTTTTTATTATCTACAGAAAGGATTTGCTAAAGAAACAAGAAAAACTAGAGAAAAGTTATCAGAATAAATAAAATTTACCAGAATAGGAACTGTTTTAAAAAATATATCGCTGGAAAAATAACGAAAAACTGCAATTTTGAGTGATCACTGGAGACCAAAAGCATTTTCAGTAATTTTGAACTGCTGAAACGAAAGACTTAAGCGACAAACTTGATTGTATTGAATTCGACAATAAAAAGGGCGGTTTTGACAACTTTTTATGCTGATGAAGGGGATGCTTGAACATTTTTTTTTGTCCGAAGCAAAAGGAGCGGTATATGTGTTTGACCTGTATGTATGTATGTATGTACAGCTGTGGTCAAAATAATAGCGGTACTCTTATATTCAGACATGTTTGTATATATAATACTTGTCTACAAATTTCGGATCCGGCAAACCAACTATCGTTTCAATATGTACTTTCAACGCTAGTTCGAAATCTGTACCCAGTTTCCTTCTATATTGTAAATTTTTCCAGATACAGGGTGTTTTGCGTTTTTGGCACGTGTTTAGTATTATTGATCTAGAATCTAAACTACTCAAAACAAAATAGAAAAGAATATACTATTGTATCTTAGAAAAAATATAAGTTGATCAATAGATCAACCACTATCGTATCATGTGCGATAGCGATGCAAACATTTTGAGATTATCCAACAAAATATCAACAAATTTATCTTTTGTTTTAGCGGAGCTGTAATCGTCCAAATTTAAAATGTCTGTTTTTTATGTAACAATACACTTTATCAACAGTTTTTCTTTAAATTCTAACTTTAGATGATAACAGCTCCGCTAAAATAAAAGATACAAAATATGTTCATATTTCGTTGGATAAGCAGAAATTTTAGCTCCGCTACAGCATATGACACGAAAGTGGTAGATATATTAATGCAAAAGTTGATATTTGTTCTAAAATAGAAAATATTATTTACCTGTCAAAAACGTAAAACACCCTGTATCTTAAAAGTTTTACAATATAGGAGGAAACTGAGTACAGATTTGGAACCAGTGTTGAATACATATAGGAATTATTATGGGCTTACTGGCTCCAAAATTTGTAGACTAGTATTATTTATCCAAACATGTCTGAATATAAGAGCACTGCTATTATTTTGACCGCAACTGTATGTATGTATGTACATTAAAGCAAGTCACATTTGTATTGATTTTGTTAAAGTATCTAAGATGCTCCGTGCCCTACCCCTAAAAAACACGATGGTTGCAAATGAAGTAATTATAACTCCTGAGAGTCTACGAATTGTAAAAAAATGGCCCGGTTCTGTTCAAAAATCCGGTTTTCGGAGAGTAATTTTAGATGAAATGCATTTAAATTTTTCTAATGCATTTAAAATTTACAAAAAAAAAAAAAAAAAGTATCTACTTCTATGTTAAATTAGCTGAAAAATCTGATTCTGGACTTAGATTTGACGTACAATGTAGTCCGGTCACAATAAACACATTTAAAGTCAACATTTTAAAATTTTTTTCACATAATTTTTTATTCAGGTTTATCCTTTGCATTGATCTAGGACATTTTTTTAAAATAAATAAATGTAATATTTCAGCCCATTTTATGGCAATAATAATTAAAAAAAACTAAACCAGGATCGACCCATTTCTCTCAGAAGCGGCGTTAACGACAGAAATTTTTTTGACGACTTCTTCTGCCCGCAAGCATTTTTCATTTTGAGTCCAACAACTTAGATCGATTTTCACAAAAACCCATGCTATCATCATCACTCGAATCTTTGACAAACAATGAGTTGAAAAATTGTTCAGTATTCGCTGTAACGAAATTATCAATTCTTAAATTCGAAACATCGACGGATTTGAAATTGATGGAAGCTTGCTTGACGTTTTTGATTTTGATAGTTTTCTGAAATGCTGTCACCATGAGTCGTTTTGTCTCAACGTCAATACCTTCTATTAAAATGTCAAAGTCCTATTAGTGTTTCAAATAAGTACCATAAATGATTGCCGAACTTGGTCAAAACTTTATTGGCGATTCATTCATTTATGTGCCGAAACTCAATAAGATATCCAATTAATTGAAGATCCAGCTTCGATGCAGCAAATTGTGCACTACATTGGAAATAGTAGGTCATATACACGATCACTGTGTTTTC
The DNA here is from genome assembly GCA_963920525.1 of Dichetophora obliterata. NCBI lineage: Eukaryota > Metazoa > Arthropoda > Insecta > Diptera > Sciomyzidae > Dichetophora > Dichetophora obliterata. The sequence continues at coordinate 17,519,243 of OY986438.1, read as the reverse complement.
CAAAATGTTTTCCGAAATTATTCCAAATACTCACTAATTCCTTCACAACATTGTTAATGCTTTCGGCGATCGTTTTTTTTTGTCTAATCGTTGGCCTAAAATGTGCTTGCAGTTAGGCAATATTATTTTTGGATAATGATGCCGGCTTTCCTCGATCAAATAATGCATGTCGCTAGACATCTTGATTGCGAATGAGATAACTTTCCGTACATTCCGTAAATGAAATGAAAAATAAGTAGAAATCAAAAGACCAAAGCCTAATGTCAAAAACTTGAAGGTACATTCATGGTTGATTAATACAGGTTAAGTCACTTGAGAGAAGCTCAGTCGAACTGTCAGAATGGATGAAAGGAAATAAAGAAAAAAACCTGAATCTGTACAATTTTTAGATAACAGCTACTTTGATCGTTCGAACAAAGACAAAAACAAAAAAAGAGTGCTTTTCTCTTAATTGACTTAACCTTTATTAAACAACCTTGGGTACATTCAAGTCTGTTCTTTCCCCTCTCCTTATGTTCTCTCCTACATGCTTTCAAGAAAACTTGGCGTGTGGAAAAGGGGACTAACGATCATTGAACTTATTAGAGTTTATGTTTTTACAAAAAATATCGTATCTCATTAAAAAATGCATCGATCCAGTTTAAATTTTTTAATTTTTAGTACCATAAAGTTATGAATTAATTTATTTTGAAAAAATGTCCTAGATCAATGCAAAGGACAAACATGAATAAAAAATTATGTGAAAAAATTTTAAAATGTTGACTTTAAATGTGTTTATTGGGACCGAACTGCATTGTACGTCAAATCTAAGTCCGGAATCAGATTTAAGGTACTTGTGGATAGCAGGCACTTGTGTTTTTTTTTCATAAATTTTAAGAACATTAGAAAAATTTGAATACATTTCATCTAAAATTACTCTCTGGAAACTGGATTTTCGAACAAAACCGGGCCATTTTTGACATTTCTTGAACTTTAAAGAGTTTTTATTACTTCATTTGCAACCACAGTGCTTTTCAGGGGTGTGGGGGCACAAAGGATTCTGTACAAAGTAGCATTTGACTTGGTCTAATGCACGTTCATCTGTTCCAATCTCACTTCGAAACTACTAATCACAATTTGACAAATGAGGCACCGTTGGAAGCGTTTTGATCGTCTGCTAGTTTTAGTCTATGTGACGTCACATTACATTTAACAAAGCGCCCTCTAGAGGACATAAAGTCGTTAACTAAAAAAAATTGTAGGCAACAGAAGCAAATGAGATATCATTAGAAGCGTTTTGATCGCCCGCTGAAGAAAAGTTCGCTGACGTCACATAAAATTGAATATGGAGCCCTCTAGAAGACAGAAAGTCAAATAAACCCCCTCATTTCTTAAATAACCTAACTTATAAATTACTTATTACCAGGGCTCGGATTTTGATGACCTAAAAAACTGCAAAAAATTACCTAAAAAAATGGCAAAAATGACCTGCAAATGAAAAACTGCAGAAAATGACCTGAAAACTGACAAAAACTGACAAAAACTACCTAAAAAACCGCAAACAATTGCATAAAAAATAAACAAAATATTTAGCCATAAAAATAAAACATTACTCAATTAAAATTTATTTTATACTAGCATATCCTAAGTTTTTATCTAACACTTGTTTGATTTTTCTACATTTCCTTTTGTCACTTTTACCACGCGCAGAGCTTTTTTTCATCGAAGTCTATAAACAAAGCTACTCCTTTGTCGAGAGGTAATAAGTAATGTTTTTGATTGAAGGGACTCTAGTATTTAAGGAATATGCTTAAAAATTTGCATTTTGATAGTTTTTAGTACGAAAAAAAAAAATAAAAATTATTTAAAAATTACACTAAAATGACCTAAAAAACCGAAAAATGCTCTAAAATTTAAAAACGTCCAAAAATGACAATAAAATAACTTTAAAATCCCTAAAAATTACCAAAAAATTACCAAAAAATACCCTAAATCTAGTAAAAATTACCTGAAAAGTAAAAACGATGAAAAATGACGAAAAAAATGTCCTAAAAACTTTTCATATTTGGAAGTTTGGAAACATAAATGACAATAAAATAACTTAAAAATCTCTAAAAATTACCAAAAAATGCCCTAAATCTAGTAAAAATTACCTGTTAACTAAAAACGATGGAAAATGACAAAAAATGTCCTAAAAACTTTTCATATTTGGAATTTAGGAAACATAAATGGACGTTTTAAATACGCAGTAAATGTCTTAGAAGCAGCAGAAAAAAGATGACATGTCATCGAAAACCTAGCCCTGCTTATTACAAATATGACCAATGTAGTATCGTTGAGAGCGTTTTAATCGTTCGCTGATTAAAATTTATGTGACGTCACATCACATTTAATGGGACATAATGGCGCCCTCTAGAGAACAGAAAGCCAAATAACCCCTATCTTCTAAACTACTTGTCATAGTTTGACAAATGGGGAATCGTTGGAAGCGTTTTGATCGCCCGCAGGTTAAAAGCCATGTGACGATACATTAAATTTAATACAGAGCCCTCTCTAGGACAGTCTTTTTAAAATTTTACTAAATTTCTGTTTGCCTGGTAGCAAGGTCTTAAATGAAGGCATTAAAAGAGCTGTGCTGAAATAAATTAAAAATTTTTCAATATCCCCAGACAAAATTTTTGGCCAGAAAATGAAATTATTTTGGAAATTATATAGAAATGAAATTATTTTGGCCCAATTTTGGCAGGGCAGGGCGGGAATTGTACCAAAACCAGCCAGTTGACTGCCACTGTACAGAACAGCAGACTGGCTAACAGAGGCTCAACAATGTACAAGAGAGCATGCAAGTGGCGTTCAGTGGAAGCAACTTGGTAGGGAATGTACAGAGCAGAATACAAGCAGGTATTTTAGGTTATTTTATATATTTGAACTTTTTTTTTCAACTAATAGTTTTTGGTCCTAGGGTTTGTCGATTTTTTTCGATTCACCTAAATTTTGAACGGCTTTGATGTTGTGACATACAAATTTTGAGTGAGATTTTTCAAACGTAAATTTCTAAGTTTTTTTTTTAAAAAAGTTTATCTTTAGTATATCAGGTGTAAGCAAACCCAAACAAAGAAGGAAATCCACTCCTGTGGGTATAACAGCAATGCCACCAATAATACCAGAGGCTTCGTGTGCGAACAGTTTTATTGAAAAAAATGGTGAGTTTTAAAATAAATGCTGTATAAAAACATAGTCCAACACGCAAAAATTAAGCAGATTTCTTAAACGAAATTTGACAGAGAAATGTTTGTACCGTATAATCAGTTAAAGTTTTTAGTTAAGATGATGAATTCGCTGGTCTTTTTCCAGAACATCCTTTCCAGAATCAAAAAATTGTGCATCAGACGAGGATAGTGAAGATCCGATTGCTGGATAAGATCGATTTGTTCTAGGATCTCCGGTATCAACATCTGAAGTCTGCACCTCAATTCTAACATACGTTTTACGATACAAACTAAGCGGTTCTGCATTAAGCAGTTTGTTGGAATTGATTTATTCCATCCATATGCCCTAAAACGCCCATCTCCACTTATGTCTATAAAAAACATTTCATAAAAATAAATTCTGCTATTCAGTGTGCGGCACACTGCAACAACTGTTACAGACCAGTAAAAGGAAATGCGAGGAATATAATAATCAATAGGTGCACAGCTGCAAGCAATTATTTCTCGTCCAGATTTCTGCAAACAAGTGCTCACCATTTAAGACATTAACGATGGCGAACTGTATCGCAATCAATGTGAAAATAGATTCATGAATGACCCCAGGACTTTATCATGTGGTATTTTGACGGAGCAGCACTCTATTTATTGGGGTTGAAATTAATTTCAAAGGTTTTTTTTCGGTTTTTGAGCATTTATTTAGAAACAACGGTACAATGTATATTATTCAAAGTATTGTCCATCGTTAGCTACAACATTTTCCCATCTTTCTGGCAGCATATGGATTCCGCGCCGGAAGAACGATTCGTCTTTTAAGGCAATCCACGAATCGACCCATTTTTTGGTATCCTCGTAAGAAGTGAAGCGCTGCTCAGCCAAGCCATGCGTCATCGATCTGAATAGGTGGTAGTCGGAAGAGGCTATGTCTGGGCTATAAGGCGGGTGGGGTAGCACATCCCAATTCAGCGCCTCCAACGTTTCCTTGACGGTTCTTGCAACATGTGGCCGTGCGTTGTCATGTTGAAAAACCACTTTGTCGTGTCTTTTGGCATATTACGGCCGTTTAACCTTTAATGCTCGGCTCAATTGCATCAATTGTTGTTGGAAGCGTTCCCCAGTGATGGTTTTGTTAGGTTTTAGCAGCGCATAGTACACGACACCCTTCTGATCCCACCAAATACACAGCATAAGCTTGGCGCCATGAATATTCGGCTTGGCCCTCGATGTTGATGCATGGCCGGGTGGTCCCCACGATTTTTTTCGCTTAGGATTATCGTAATGGATCCACTTTTCATCGCCAGTGACAATACGATGCAAAAAACTCTTCCTTTTATGCCGTTGAAGCAGTTGTTCGCACATGCAAAATCGCCGTTCAACGTCTCTCGGCTTCAACTGGTACGGCACCCAATTTCCTTGCTTTTGAATCATTCCCAGGGCCTTCAAGCGTTTGCCGACCGTTGATAAGTCGACTCCCAATGATTCTGACAATTCTTGAAGGGTTTGACACGGGTCTTCATCGAGCAAAGCCTCCAATTCCTCATCTTCAAACTTTTTCGGCTGGCCCGGACGCTCTTTGTCTTCCGTATCAAAATCACCACTTTTAAACCGACGGAACCAGTACTCACAAGTAGAAATCGATGGAGCATAGTCCCCGTAAGCCTCAGTAAGCGTGCGTTGTGCTTCAACCGCTTTTTTCTTCAAATGGAAGCACAAAAGTAAACCTTCCCGCAAATTGCGTTTTGTTGGAACGAAAGTCGACATGTTCACAGAGAAAAAAATATATGTTGTTTACACTTCAGTGGAATGACACATACTAAAAAATGAAGCTTAGACAATGTGCTTTGAAATGAATATAGTCACAAGTGTGCCCGATGCGATCTATTGATAGTTACGCCATCTCTTAGAAAACCTTTAAAACTAATTCCAACCCCAATAACTTATACTATTAACTAGATTTTTATGTAGTAATTCAAAAATACACTAAAAATTATTCAAAATCGACGGTCTTATCAAATACTGAAGTTACTCTTGTACACCAGTATATTAGATCTTCTGAAATATAGTAAATTTCGCAACAATGTATTAAAAAATTAATTTTGCATTACATGTAAATTATATTTCTTATGTTTTGTGTTTCATCAAATATGATTATTAGTGTTCCATCAAATATGATTGAAAACGAATAAAACACCTATACCTTTATAAATTTTTAAATAACGTTTATTTATGCCAACTTTCGGCAAAAAAAATTAAGTGTAACTGTCAAATTCACATGTTAAATGTGAAAATTTCAAGTTAAAGCCAGTAAAAAGTCAGAGCTCAAAAGAGTTAGATAGAATAAAAGCGTCTTCCAGTATAAGACAAGATAACTATGTTGTCTAGAAAGTAAAACATTTTTAAGCTGCTAGACCTTTTCAATTGGATGACAATACAATGCTTGTTTTTAATAGAGTTCATGTGCCTGCCAGTATAGGGCGAAAGCATTCTGTTCTGTAGAAAACAAAACTTTTAAGCCTGCCCAAATAGTTCAGTTCAATGCCAAAATAATGGTTTTATTCAACAGAGTTTATATGCCTGCCGTTATAGTGCGTAGGAAGGCTGCTGCTGAAAAAACAAAAATGTTTGAGCTTCGAATTTCGACACACTGCCTTCTACTACTTTTCCATGCCTTCATGCTGCTACTTTCTGGCAGCCTTTTTTGATAAAAAGTAAACTGGCCGCCACCACATTTCAACATACAGCCAGAACTCTGCTCATTTGCCACAATTATGCTGATATAATGCCATTTTCCTGTCGAATATTTTGTCTAGGGATGTGTTTTGTTTGACTGGTCGTGAAGTCTCTTTTAATGCCTCCATTTTAAATTTTTCTACCAGGCAAACAGAATACATAGCAAGCAACAAAGTGCGGTTTATTTTCTGTCGCCGATTCGGTTTATCCTCTCTAAAGCTGCACAACCCCAGTGATCCTGTCATTCTCTCTGCGTTGTTGTTGTAGTTAGCTTTAATTTTTTGTAGCTCTTTTTTTTTGTAGTTACAGTCAGAATATGATGTGAAATAGTTTTTGTATATTTTTTTATATTTTTTATACATATGAATTAAAATTTATATATGGGCATTTCCAGAAAAAAGTCAACCGTGACCAAAAGCTTAAAAGTTATTGAAAACTTTTTATTTTATGATATTATAAGAGAAACTTTTTAATTTTATTAATTTGAGAAATTTATAAATAAATTCATTAACCATGATGATCAAATCGTCTGAACTGTTTCACAATTGTAGTTTCCTTTTCGTAAATGTTTAGTAAATGTTTCGTAATTTTTTTGTTTTAGTAAAAATGGAAGGCATTGGCTAAAGATAATAGAAAAATGGTTGAGGCAAGAGAAGGACAATATATAAAATTTGTTTGTTTATTTCTAAATTACATAATTACTTTACTACCTAATTACTAAATCATCCAATTTAAATTTAAGGAAATTTTGTCGCGTGGGTTATGTCCCGCGAGTTAATGCAAATATTTTTTGGAAACTCAATATATTTCACAGTGCAAAACGAAAAAAAAAATAACCATATACGGACACCACTACGTGATAAAAGACCAAAAAAAAGACCTCTGTCTCCCAGTTTTGCCCAAAGTCCTCCAGGTTTTTTTTATGGGCCCCCAAAGATGTGGGGCCTCGGTGTCATTTGTGCAAAAAAATTATCATTTTCTCAAGCTCATATCTTGCAAACCGTTCGGAATTTTGATTTACTCTCTGAGGCAAAGTTGTAGCTCTTGTCGTAAAGAAAAAAATTGTGAACATATAAAATAAAAAAAACTTCATCTTCAAGGTCAAAATCGCAAAAAACTTTAAAAAATGAGCGAAAAATGCCCCAAAAAGCGTTTTTTATTTTCCGCTTTTACGAACAAATTTACTTTATGAAAAATGCGCCAATTTTTTTCGGCCTGGTAGGGCTTACAGCGTTGATTAAAACCCTAAAGTTTTTTTAAGGAGGCCGATCCAACTTCTTGAGATATAGGCCTTTATAGCTTGAGTATATAATCGCTTATATCTCACCCATTTCTTAACCGATCTGGTTGAGATTGGTATCGTTGAGAAGACCTTTGAAAACGCTATAAGTCTGTATATAAATATGTTAATTTTTATTAACTCATTGGGGCAAAAAGATTTTTTAACCTCACTTTTTTAATAAAAATCTGGTTTTCTCAAAAAACAGCCCTAGTAAAAAAAAAACAATTGAAGTGTAAGAAAATAAGCGATTTCTTAAATAAAAGTTGATTTCAAAACTTTGAACCTAAATAATTGTCAGTCAGGAGGCCGAGTGTTTGAGTGCACTGTACCTTCACTGATAGTAAGTGCATTCTAATAAAAATTCTCAACCTGGTGGGTGAGTTCCCGTGCCCAAACTGTCAAACAACTACCTGGAAGCAAACATCTGCATTGAATTCACATAAAAACAACCCAAAATATTAAAAAAATACCTGGAAACACATTTTAGCTCTTGTCTTAAAGATGAAATTGTGAACATATAAAATCAAAAAACTTCTATCAAAAAACTACCTGGAAGCAAACATCTGCATTGAATTCACATTGTAGCTCTTGTCATGTTTAATGTCTTGTATGTTTAATTAACGCTCAAAAATGAAATATGCCTGGCCAGAACCATGTGTTTGTCCAAGGGTTAACACCATTTAGGTAGCACTTAGGTATCACGCATTGACCGCAGCAGCACAGGCAATGCAGTAAGCTCAGCACACGCAACAAGGGACGCAGCACACCATATAAAAACGACACGACGCTCACATCGAGGCTTTACACAGCGCGACGTCAACGAGAGCTCAGCGGTGAAAGTTATAAAGTGAAAGTAAAAAAAGTGAAAGTGCAACAGAATAATTCGCACACAACATTGGCAACTGACAATTTCAATATGCAGTGTGAAAATATTGATTTATTTTGCTACGTTTGCGGTCATAAAATCAGAAAAAAAAGTTCTACAACATTGCAAAAGGAAAAGAATCTTTTAACTAGTCAATTCAAGAAAGCATATAAGTTATTTTTCGTCGAAGTAGACTTGACCGGTGAAAATTACACACCTAATGCAGTGTGTCGCCAATGTTATAACAATCTCACGGCATGGTTTTCATTTTGAAGATTTTATCAAACAACTCCCTACCGAATCCGATGAGCAAAGAGAACGGTTTCACTAAACCACAATGCCCATGGAAAAACGGTACAAAGGCAAAAAACTTGACGCATTGCTTGCAGAGGTAATATCAATTTTATTGATGCATTGTTTTGCATTCCTTTTTTGATTTCTTTTCTAATTCATTTCAGGTATGTTGGTGGAGTCACAAGATCACCCTGTATGATGTTAATGAAGTATCTGAAGAAGAAAAAGCTGATGATGGAGGGCAGTCTGGAAGTAACGTGCCTGTGAACTCCATAAGTTCTGAATCAGAGTCAGATTGGAACGATTCGGACGACGATTTGGATCCACAACTTAAGAGAGTGCGATTTGCAAGTCCAGGGCCATCAACATTATAAACATAATACGAATATTTTTTTCATAATAGAAGCATAGTATTGTAGTGTCATCCCTGCTGAGACTACTAATCCCTACAACACTGAGTCATTATTACTAAATATTCATGCTACTACTCTTTGTTACAACCCTAACTCTAAATGTCAACCCATACCACCTAAGAACTAAGATTAATAAAATCAGTAATAGTATAACAATGAAACCTACAACATGCCTTTTCACTAACGGGAGAAGGCTTTATAGTATCTCAATGTTGAAGTAAAGAAAAAAGTAATGAAATGAAAAAATTTTCGGGAAATTTTTCACTTTTGCGGCTACCTAAGCGCTACCTAAACGGTGTTAAGAATCATTCCTAGGAAGTTTATAGGTTCTAAAAAGTTGTTTATTGAGATCTTAGGTTCATTTTTGTACTTGATTATTTCCTTGAATTTTGAACGGTTTGCTACCTATGGACCTGAACAGGGTAAAAGAGGTAAAAAAATTGAATTTTTTAGAGTTTTTTGCGATTTTGACCTTGAAGATGAAGTTTTTTATTTTATATGCTCACAATTTTTGTTCTTTATGACAAGAGCTAAAACTTTGCGTCATAGAGTAAATCAAAATTCCGAACGGCTTGCAAGATATGAGCTTGAGAAAATGATAATTTTTTTGCAAAAATGACACCGAGGCCCTACATTTTTGGGGGCCCATAAAAAAACCTGGAGGACTTTGGGCAAAACTGGGAGACAGGGGTCTTTTTTTGGTCTTTTATCACGTAGTGATGTCTGTATATGGTTATTTTTCCATGACTTAAAAAATTGCGCACTGTGTTTTTAAATAAGCAAAGTCCATAGGTAAAGTGGGTTTATTATGAAACTTCACTGTTTTCCCATTATTTAAAAATTAAAAACAAAAACAAATTTTATGGGAAATTCGCTGAGTTTGTACAGTCTAAACTTTCTTGTAAAACACACTTCCTTTTTTTGTTGCATGAATTACGCTCTTAATTACCACTGCCATTCTTAATTAGTTACAGGAACGACAATTTTGGAAGATCATACGATTACTATGTCTTGTAAGACATATATACATTAGAAATTTTTTTACATTAATAACATAAACTATCGGAAAAACGAAGCTTTAAGTCGTACACATGTCGCGTGAGTTACGATGGAAATGCCCATAAACAAGGTGCCGCAGATATAGATTTAACTCCCTCGGGTGGTGATTCTCCTTATTTAGGCGAGTTAAAATATGCAAGGATTAGGTTCACCCACTTCCCCTTTAGAAGCTAGATAGGAAAAACTTGAAAATATTTGTCACTACATTTTACTCCATATTTAATGCATCTCTTATCCGATTTCCAAAGTTTATATTTTGTTGAGAAGAAAATGAAATTTACATTAAGTTATATAAAACATTTTGCCTAAAGTCACAATTGAGAAAGTTATGAGAAACTAAATTCTAAAAAAATTGTTCAATCAACTTTGATAATAAATATCTCGAGTACTAAATAAATTTTTTGATTATTTTTATGATGTAAGTTTTTATTCTTGCTTTTTTTATCTTTGATCTTGCCAAAGTACTTAAGTACTCAATGCAAACATAACTAATTTTTTATTTTAAATTACCACACGTTAGCTTTTAGTGTGGTACAATTAACAGTTAGCTTTTAGTGTGGTACAATTAGAAAACGATTTTTGTATCATTGGTTAGACGGTCATGAAGTCTCTTTTTCAAGATGCTATTGACTTTGGAGATCGGTTAAGAGACAAATAAAATATAGAGTAAGACGTAATTCCACATATTATCAAGTTTTTCTTCTGTAGCTTCCAAAGGGGGAGGGGTGAAACTCATCCTTGCATATTTTTACTCGCCTAATCAAGAAGAATCACCACCCGAGACAGTTAAATCTATATCTGTGTCACCTTGTATATAATTCATGCAGCATTTAATATAAAAATACAAGTGTCCCTATAATTTTCACATCACTGTATATACATCATTCTTTGAGTAAGACGTTTTCCCGGATAGGTCATGGGTACCTAAATATTACTGTCTTTCATGCTACAATGGTTTAAATCAGTGATCAAAAGGTAATAAACGATCCTTGAGAACATTGATATATTTTTTTGTTATTTTTTTTATTAGATCAAAGAAACTCAATGGCTTTCGGCATTCCGATGCGTGGGCTAGATCCAGGCAAGCATAATAAAGACATATGCTACTTCATCCATTTCTAAAAATATTAAACACACATGAAAACACCAACTTCAAATTGGTTCTTCTGCAAGGATTAGGCCCTTAAACCATTCCAAAATTAATTTCTTAACACTTTTATTAGAGCAAATAAAAACGTGTTTCACATCAATCCACTTTACCCTACATACTTAAAAAATTTTCTATGGCACTATTTTTTTTTAAATTGGTTGTAATTATACAATATTTTACTTAATTTTTTAGGCGTATTCGTAGATCCAGACATACGAAAAATCATGCAAAACGATGATTTCGACAAATTGCTGCAACCAGAAGAACAAATAGCATGGATTTTTCAAAAGGGTGTCATCAACAATTTTCTTGGAAAGACTAGATCCCCAGCTTTTAAGCAAATTATAAAAAATATGTTAGACGCGTTTGACATATATTCATATGTCAACCAAGATTCACTTTTGCCTTAACATATGGACTTTTTCGAAAAGCGGCTATTTACGGAATCTGATTAAAAAGGGGAACGCTTTCACGAAACGTGCCTTCCGATTTAAGAACGCTACAAAGGAAAAATATTGGTTTAATGATATCCGATTTGTGTTGGTGGTTCATGAGGATGAAATTAAGATGCCAAGAGGAAAAAATTAAAATAAAAAATTAAAAAATGTCTTTATATTGTGTTTTATTTCTATGCCTTTGTATTGTCTTTAGCGTTTTTTTTATTGCCTATTCTTGTCTTTAGCGGATTATTGTGAAATTTTGCTAGCCAATTTTTACTAAAATGTTTGAATCGAAATTTTTTCTCTAGAGGTTTTTTTTAAAGGTAAACAAATACCAAAACAGAAGGGCAAGCGCTAAATATTTTCAAAAATATTACGAACCGAATTTTCATCACTGAAGTCACTAAGCATAACAAAATTTCACAAGCGCACATTTAAAAATTTTTATAAATTCAAATAACTCAATTGCTTGAAAATTATGCCAACTTTAAACGCACATTAAGATTTATTTAGACGTAAGCTTTTAAAAAGAGGAAACACGTGTAATTTTTTTTTGTCTACTCTACCAGAACTTTTTAAAAAATTCCATAATTTTGTAAAACCGTAAAATTGTTGTTCTGTGTAATCTTGATCTTTTTGAAACAAAAATTTTTTTACTTATCTCTTTTAGAAGCTGAGAAATCGTTGGCACCGTTTTGGAGTTTGAGAATGTAGTTCAGACTGCGAAAGGCTTATACGGGCACATAGAAGAGCAAAAGCAAAAAATAAAAAAAATTCAATTTATGCTCAATAATATGTTTTATGTACAACAATTTTTTTAATCATAGTCAATAGGTTTTAAAAAAAAATTCGAAACAAATTTTTTTTAGCTGTTCAAATGAAAAATACCCCTTAAAATTACTCTGGCGAACTGGGTTTTAAGCGGGATGAATTTGAAATTTTTCTAAATATTTTTGAATAGTTGTACAACAATAAACAATTTAAAAAATTTCATTTTAAATTGCTTGTCTATAACCTCCCTAAACAACAGCCTTAAACGTGTCTAAAGCGCATTGTTATCAAGACAAACGAAAGACTTAAGAAACGAACTTGATGTAAGCGACATCATCTGCTTAACATTTATTGAATGAGAATACATTTGTAATTTATTCAAAGTAAAATAAGAACTCTTAGTTAGTTTAATGTTGAAACTATCTTAAAATTAGCTAAGTTGTTGTTTTGTTTTTGTTGTACTGGTTGCTGATATGACCATTCCAAGTCTACTGCAGCCGAAAAGCTAAAAGCAAAGCCGCATAAAAGTACCAATTTGCGGTTTGCTTTTACAAAATAGTTTTGTTTCAACATTTTCATGTTGTCATATAAACAAATAAAGTCAAAAATTGATGTCGCGACATTCCAACAAATAACAGCGGTGGTGTATTTATTATTTTTTAGAATTCTTAGATGCAAAAAAACTACGCAATATGTGTGGACACATTTTTGGAAGCCTCTCACGTGTTTGTAGAAACCACAAATCTCAAAGAATTCCAACTTTTGAGCGCAGAAAACGTTTATTGCAACATTGTTGCTAATAGCTAGCCAAAGCAACATGCTAGATGGTGCAGTTTAGATGATGTTTTTTTAAAATTGATATAAACGCTATAAAAAAGCAGCATCAGCAACAAAACGTTGGTGCTGCAATAAAAGAAAAAAAATTAAATAAAATGACATCGTTAAAATAAAAACAAAACATAAAAAGTAAAAACGAAAGCTTCGCGCCATGCCACCAGTCAGCCAAACCAGCCAGCCCAAAGCAGCACGCTTTAGTTTTTCCTTTATAAAAGTCAAGCTGGTACAACACTAAAAATAGCCACGTTAATAACTCACAACAGACGCATTACAACAAAATAACAAACATCAAAAACAACAAAAACAGCATGAAAAAACTAACAACGGCGACTTTGGCGTCACTTTTGTTGGTATGCGACGCGTTTTGCGCTATGCTTCTTCTAAGTTCTGTAATGCTTGCTTTGGCTGCAAGCGACCGGAATGCTGCTGTAAGCTTTATTTATAATACATTGACCGGTTTTATAGACAGTTTTAAGTCGTTTGCGCTCTCTTTTATAAAGAGCCATAGAATAGGTAAGATTTTTGCAGTTAGCAAACAAGCAAGCAAGCAATGCCGCCCGAGTGCGGTTTGTGTGTGCGGAAACAAGCAGAGGAGCATAGGCCAAAAAAAAAATTAATTTAATGAAGCCTACAAAGCATAACTCAGCGCAGTTGCGCATGCTTTGTAAATATTTTGCATTGTTCGGCAAGCAAAAGCTGTCAATGATGCCGAAAAGCATAAATATATTTTCAATGGGCATCAGAAAAAAATAGAGTTTGTCGCTTAAAATAGTAACCCAGTGTGGCGGATTCAAAAAAATCAATTTTTTCTTACAATTTTCGAAATAAAAAATATCTAAGAAATATACTCTTAAGGTTTCAGACTGAAATTGAAAATATTTTTAAAGTTACTGCCAAAAGAAGAAAGCGCTCCGTAGTGTGTTTTTAAGTGCTGTAACTACGTTTTCGAAACTACGGGAAGCACTGACTAAAAACTATTCTTTAAAAAAAATGTTACACGTTATTTAAGACATAAACAGCTAAGTCCGGAACCTTTAAAGCAGTTAATTTTTAATAATAAGTTAATTTTATTAAAAAAATAAAAAAAGGTCGATTTGAACAACTTTTTCACAAGTCCGAAATTTTTTTTTTTTTATATATGCGTATTTTTCGTTGGTGTACCTTATTTAAGCATGCAGAAAGATATTTTTTATTTCAGATGACTATGCAAAGCTGGGTGCTTCCCCAGAACAACTCATCTTTTTTCGAGGACTCTAGTTTGATATAAATAATTATAAACAAATTTATGTAAAAATATTTTAAAAACATTTTACACTTTAAGGTTGCAAACAGAGTGAACGCCGAAGCGGACAGGCAGGCAGACAGGCGCAGGCAAACTATGTGAACAAGCAAGACAAAAGTTATTTCTATCTCGTTATTTTGCATGTTACTGCCTGTGCCTTGCTGCCTGTCTGTCTGAATCGGCGTTCACTCTGTTTGCAATCTAAGACACCAATAGATAAATTTCAAAACGATCGCACTTAATTTTCTTACATAAAAAACTTTATAAAAAAAAAATTTCTGTCGTCAGACTCGATTACTACTTTAAGTGTTTTATAAATATAAAATATATGATATATATAATATACAAATAAATACATAAATTCTAAATTTTTATAGATAAATATATGATATTTTAATGTAATATATCTTTTTATCGAAAATGAGAAAAGTTGATATTGGCGCTGGTGAAAGAACTACAATTGTGGTATTTTACTCGAATTGTGTAGTGCGTACTAGACATTAAAGAACTGCACAAGTATACTTGAAGTCTATTTCAAGTACTTGCTTAAAATTCAAGTTCAAGCTAGCTTGAGCTTGATAATTTTGAATCAAGTATAGCTTGTAATTAAAAATAAATAAGCCCACTACAGCTTGCGACTTGCAAGTATGCTAGCTTACAAGCGAATGGCAAGAAGTTTCAAGTAAAGGAAATCTTGATGCCTTTGGCAAAAAGCTTGAAAAGCTTGAAATTGAAGGCAAGTATCTAATTAAAGCAAGTATCCAAAAAATTCAATGAGCTTGTGTAGGCAAAGCTTAAGCGTATTATGACTTTTAAGGGTTCTGTGTACTCCGTGGTTGGCAGTTTTAGGGGGTAGATGATTTTGGATCTGATGTCAGAATTTTAAATTCAAGATGGCGGATAGAGTTGCCACCTAGATTTTTGGGTATTTTTGCGAATTCTTTTAATTTTGAAATTCTGACAAAGGATTTGATTTCGAATATAATGCCACAGTTTTAAAATTTACGATGGAGGTTAGAGTTGCCACCTAAATTTTTACCAAAGTATTGCCACCCAATAATATGTATTTTTAAGAGTTTAAAACATCATTTAAAAGTGTTAGGGAGTCACTGAATTTGATTCTGAAGTCAGAATTTTAAAATTCAAGATGATGGATAGAGTTGCCACCTTAATTTTTTGTATTTTTATGAATTCGGGGCTGGAAAAAACTTGTGTGCCAAAAATGGTTTGCTGAATCCGAATCCATAGTCAGAATTTAAAAATTATAAAATATTGAAATAATAGGGCTGCCACTTAATAAAATATATTTTCAAAAGTAAAAGTAACCTTTTTATTTTAATTTTATAATTTTAAAGTTCTGACCATGAATTCGGATTCAGCGAACCATTTTTGGTAAGCCAATTTTTTTTTTGCCATCCCTGAATTCATAAAAATACAAAAAATTATGGTGGCAACCCTATCCACCATCTTGAATTTTAAAATGCTGACTTCAGATTCGATATCAGCGACCTCTAACACTGATAAATGATGTTTAAAACTCTTAAAAATACATATTATTAGGTGGCAACCCTATTATTTCAAAATTTTATAATTTTGAAATTCTGACCACGGATTCGGATTCAGCGAACCATTTTTGGTAAGCCAATTTTTTTGTGCCATCCCCGAATTCATAAAATAAAAAAATTCAGGTGGCAACCCTATCCACCATCTTGAATTTTAAAATTCGGACTTCAGATTTGAAATCAGCAACTTCCTAACACTGATAAATGATGTTTAAATTCTTAGAAATACATATTATTAGGTGGCAATACTGTGGTAAAAATTTAGGTGGCAACCCTAACTTCCATCTTTAATTTTAAAACTGTGATATTTTATTTGAAATCAAATCCGTTGTCAGAATTTCAAATTTTCAAGAATTCGCAAAAATACAAAAAAAAAATTTAGGTGGCAACTCTATCCGCCATCTTAAATTTTAAATTTTGACATCAGATTCGAAATCATTTACCTCTAAAACTTCCAACCACGAAGTCCACAGAATCCTTAAAAGTCCTATTACGCTCAAGCTCTCTCTACACAAGCTCATTGAATTTTTTGGATACTTGCTTTAAATTCAATGAATTGAATACTTGCGAGCTTACAAGTTTTTGCCAGTTGTTTCAAGCTTTTCAAGTTTTTGACCGACATAGTAAGTCTAAACAAGCCAAGCCAACGAGCAAGCATGAATATGACTTGTATCTGTTTGGTATTTTTGCAAGCTGGCTAAAGCTTGCTTTTTCACGTTTGGATACATACTTGAATTCAAGTACTTGAAAAGGCTTGAACTTCATGTAGGCTTGTGCAGTTCTCTGCTAGACATCTGTATGAATACATTTGCTTTGGCTGCTGCAAAGTGTACACTGTTGTTGTGTTCAACATTTTACAGTATTTTTCAAACAACTTGGGTCAAATAACTTTAATCTATAGGGCTTTTAGGACTGGACAAAGGTGAAGCAAGGGTCGAACATGGGTCGAACAGTGACGTTTTGAATAAATCTTAAATGTACCGTACCAAAATATTGAAGCAAATTCTTCTTTAATTAAAATCCTTTCTTGAAAGTACTTAATTTGCCAATCAAAAGTGTTTTTGACAGCCGAGCTTGCTGAACGGTCAGTTTATTAATACGCTTTTGAAAGCACTGCTAACTACAGAATAAGCGAACGTGCACTAAAACGTTGTGAGTAGTAGAAATGATAAAAAAATGTTAAAACTTGGAAATGTCAGTTTGACTGGAACAACATAAGCGTTGCCAGATCCCGAAATATGTGTAGCAGCCTACGTAAATAAACACTTTTTCCACCATATGACTTCAAGTCATTTGGTTTTTAATGTTTTTTAGTTAAAATATATTCACTTTACTGAAATTGCACTATAAGTATTTTAGTAATTGAAAATAAACAACTTATTAAAGCATCTCATTTAAAAAAAAACAATAAATATGGTGCCAGAACTCAGCTGTTATTTATGAAACGATACAACGAACAACAAAACAATATGAGAAGCTAACATAAACAATAATCAGTGCAATTGATGCATTTCAATCTATTAAACATTCGTGAAATAGAAGTGAATATATTGGCACTGAAAGTTGCCTGCATAATCTTTATATCCCAGTCTGAAAGTGTTAAACGTATCTTTATGTATCCAAAGATGAACACTTTCTTTCGTGTAAGATACAGTAAGCAAAGTATTTCTTTATATCAAAAAATACAGTCGGGATATATAAAGATGCAGTAATAAAAGGTTAAGAAAAATTACACATATTGACCTATAAGAATTCCTTGAAGTTATTTTTTGCTACTTCAAGATTATAATTAAAAATTTGCAATATACAATGTTTTGACATTTATCTAAAACTACCTTTAATTATCTAGAATATTGTCAGTAAATAGCAAAAACAGTTAAAAGTTGATACATGTGACGCATTGGTTGTTAAAGTCTTACACAGAAAACCATTTGCAATTAGTTTCAATATTTATATTCAATACCGAAAAATCTTCTGAAAGAAAACTTGTTAAAACAAAAAACAAGTAAGCATGCACTTTATAAAGAAACCTGACAGTTCAAGAAAATCTTTGTCGCTTTATCGCTTTAATGTTGCGCAGTTTTATGCAGCACAATTTACTTTATCCCATCATTTATAGCTTACAAATTTTTTAGTATTTCATAAAACATATGTTTTTATTAAAGATGAGGCGATGATTTTGCCCATTCACACTTAAGGTTATAGCCATTTTAATTAACTTTGTACATTTACAAGCTAGCCGTTTCGCCGTTTTGTTTGTTGCCATTGAGCAAGTTTGTCGCTTAAGTCTTTTGATTCCACAACAAAGTTGACATTGTTGCCGTCAGACATCGCTTCGCCCAAGTCTGTTTTCGCAAGTGTTAACTTGTGTTAATGTTCAGCTTATAGTTGAAATGTAAGCATCACATGCAACGCTGCGTGAAACAAATTTTTACAACAATAATTAAATACAATTACAACAATTCAGCTGGTTTTATTGTAAATGCTGGAGAAAAACATCAACTTTTAATCGCGAGCAGACATCTTAATTCGTTTTGCTTGACTTCTTGCGTTGCAAATAATGTGTTGTAAGCCCTTTTTATGGCCTCGCAGCAAAATGTTGCACTTGTTTTTTTTTGCCCCCTTTTCATTGCGCATTTTTTCTAGATATTCTTATTTCTTTGCACTGATTCTTTATTATTTAATGCCTACTTCTATAGTGCTAGCTCATTGTTTGCGTTGTTGCTGTTCGGCTGACTGCCCACACTTCTTTGATTGCTCGCGCGCAGGGGCAAGTTGGTGAGAAAAAAAAACATTAATCAAAGTCAAGTTTACTTGAATGGAGTTGCATTATTTTTGATACTCATACGCTATATATTTGTACGAGTTGCCACAATAAGGATTCTTTGCTGGTATTACTGTAGGTTGTGTTTAGAAAAAAAATGCCAGAGCGGAGGCTGCAAAGGCACTATCTTGCTTGGTTTGGATTTTTTTTTAACATTCATGAAGTAACGCTAGTTCTCATGAAATTGCATTTTTATTGATTTCATAAAAATTTTGAACTTTTAAACTCTTTAATAAATGCTTTCTGTATGCGGATAAACTAGAGTCTTTGCTATAAAAACTCATAAAAGTTTGAATAAAAAATTGTATACGGAATGCGGCGTATTTATTGAATATCAGAGATAGCATGTAAAGTGCTTAAATAATTCTTATATTATAGGAGATATTTAACAATTTTATTTAAAGAAACTTTAATTGGATTATAAAAAGTCTTGGATCTTTATTGGATTATAAAGAGTCGATGGGCTCATCTTGTGGCTAAATTGGTCAATTAAAAAAAAAAATAATTGCCGAACAAAAAATGTATCAAAGCGCTCATAAAAAAATACTTATATTCGAACATTTCGGTTAAGAGAGTGTCGTTTTTTGGATCTCTATAATTGCTTTTTCAAGTGCATTTTATTAAAGGAATATATATGTCCAATAGACCGTACCAGAAAAAAAGTTCGTCGCACAACATCTTATTCGATGCATTTTTGGAAAGAAATTTGGAAAAAATGTTTTTTTTTAGATATTGCAGCGTAGCTGTAAATTAACTCTTAAGATTGAAATTTTTGAAAAATGTAAATATTTATAGACAATAAAGAAACTAAACTAAACTAAACTAAACTTAACTTAACTAAAAAAAAAGTTTGAATGAATATTAATATAAATATGAAAATTAAAATGATTATGAAAATTAATATGAATATTCAAATAGAGTTAGAGTAAAATTAAGAGTTTGAGTTAAGTTAAGTACTAGAGTTTAAGTAAGAGTAAAGTTTAAAATTGCATTTTAAGTTATAGAGTTAATGAGTTTTTTTCTGCAAAATTTATATCTTAATAAATGTTTACCAAAAAAAAAAATATATGAAAACCTTAATAAAACAAAGGCATACAATTCGGTAATGGCAATGGCTCGAAGATATATTTTGAAATTTTGTAATAAGTTTTGTCACAAACATTACATTTGTCATGCAAAAATTTTTTTTTGAATTAACTCATAGACAAACCATTAACAACTTCTTTTTTTTAACACCTTGAGATTTTCGGGTTAAACAATGTCTACACATTCAATTCAATATTATTATTGTGTTTTTTATTCTTTTTATTTTGCTCTAAAAGCTTTAACAGTTAAAAATAATCAACGAAATTGTACATTTATGTACATATTAACATAAAAATAATTTAGATATAAATAAATATTTTTATTAAGGTTTCAACCTTTCGAAACTTAGGGCAGTCATAACTATACACCCATTCTTTGTTAAACCATTTTATAACAATTTTATCCAAGCTTGCTTAAGTCCACAATCCAACACTCCCCCTCCCGCCCATTCCACTACCACCCGTTAATACATTTCGCAGTTTTATTGCATTAAACAAAAGACTTAGGAAACGAACTTACCGTGGCAAAGCCATGCATTTAATATAATTGCTGCTATAAAAATGGATCGTAAGTTTAATTAAAGTTTGCATTTCTAAATATTTTAAATTTTATTATTTTTTATTATGCTTCTTGTAACTATGATTGTAATCTATGGCTCAATTTTTAGCGCTAAGTATCCTTGCTTTTTTCTTTTGGTTCGCAAATGTTTTTATTCACTCATAAAGTTTTTTATTTATTTATTTTTACAATTATTTCCACCTTTGTACACATTTTTGAGTTAAAGTGCTATTCTGTAATGTGTGATTTAATAAAAAAAAAATACAAACACTGGTGTATGTGTATACATACATATTATAAAATTATCATTTTAGAGGGATATCATTTAATAGCAAACCAAAACAGGTATTTCATATTTAAATGCCACATTAAGTGGACGTCTGTTGTTATTGTTGCACTTCTGTGCTCTCTACTATTATTCTCTTTTGATTTTCCTCATCTCATTTTATTTATTGCAGCTATTTTTCTTGTTTTTCATTAACAACTGCGTGCAATGATGTTTGGCGCACGCGAGTTGTCGCTAAAACAAAAATTAACACAAAAAACAAAAAGAAAACAAACCATAATACCTACACATGACTTCTATTGAACTCACGGCCGTAGCCAGGAACGATTATTTGGGGGGGCTAAGGAAGTTTTTGGGAGAGCTGACTTTAAAAAAAAAATGAAAACAATTTGTGCTAATTATAATTTTTCTGTGCGAAAATTTTATTCCAAAATAAATAGATTTTTCTTACTTGTCTTCCAGCAAAAAGGTCTTCCAGCAAAAAGTGTGATGCAAAAATAATATACTAAAAAGATTTTCAAGAACAATAATTTTTCCCAGCTATCGCACCAGCTATGGCCCCAAAGTATTTTAATTTTCTTAATACTAAAAATCAAAGAAAAGTACACTATTTTGGTGAGTATAAATGTTTAAAAAATCTGTTTATTATGTATATTTTTACAAAGATTGCAATGCCATTTAAATTTTTAAAAGTATTGTACCATTCTTATTTAATTTTATAAAAAGGAAAAAACTTGGATAAAAAAATTAAAATTTGATTGAATTGTTCTTAAAAATCTTTCTGATCTAGAAAGTCCTTTACAGGTTCAACAGCATTCAAGATGTCATTACTCTTATCAAAACGTTGATCTATTTCCAAAATAATGCAGTCAATTATTTCATAATAAAGTCGCTGTAATATTGAATCATTATCAAAATCACTTTCTCCCAGCGAAGACAATACAATCGACTGACTTATTCGGGAAGGTTGACGGCATACACTTATTGGTCTTGGAAAAGGAACATAATCAATGCAATCGAGTTTATCTTTCGCTTCGCTTAAGAATTGATGAAATGATTCTTCAGTTCGCAAAACCTTCACATTTCTCTTTACTTCCTGAATTATTGGCATTGCTTTGCGATAGCCAACATCACATGTTTGCAAATTTTATTTAATGGCTCTATTATTACCAATATTTTGCAAAGAAGCCCAAGCAAAAATATGAATGTTTCCTTAACCATAAAATCAAGCAGTCCAAAAGCTAAGAGCATATCATCCGACACAACCTTCCTTTATTCTTATCAATGAGTTGAGAAGTTGATTGAAGTTATTTTGAATCACAAACATTTCTTTGTAATGTCTTAAGCAATGTTACTCAATAAGCAGGATTGTAGTGTCTTCGTAAATTTCCCAAACTTTGAAGCAAGTTAAAAATTCATGTAATTTTTTGATTTAGTAGAAAAAAAGTCAATAGTTATAATTTTTCTTTACGATTTCCACAACGATGAAATGAAGACGATGGTTAATGCTATGAATATATGTAATTGTTTGATGTAAAAAGTTCTGTATCCAAATCATTTCGCACTCAATTAAAAGTTCTGTCAGTTAAACGATAATGAGTTGAAAGAATCCCTTAGCTATGATTTTATCAGCTTTTTCGAAGCAAAATAACGTTTCAACCGGTTTTACATCAACAATGTGCCAAAATGCAATCGAAAATATCTCGTCTCGACCTATCGGTCATACCATCTACCATTAATGTTAAATATGAATATGCGTTTAGCCCTTTTATAATAATAATTTCACGGAGACAATTGAAGTTGAAAAGTCGCATAATTGTTGGGGAAGCTTGGAAAACCTTTTTGGGAGTGGCACAGCTTCAACTAGCACCCCTCTGGCTACGGCTATGATTGAACTTTTTTGTTGTTTTGTTGCTTATGCGAACTGTCACCACCACGCTTAACTGCTGCCTCTTGCTTCTTCCTTTTTAATTCAATGCTGTTTTGTTCGTTACGTTTTAAAGTGTTTTGAATGTTTTGCATATTTTGCATTTCCTAGCGTTTTTGGTTATTTTTTTTTTTTGCCGCCACTTTATCTTGAAGGTGTGTTTTTTTTAACATATATGCTTTGCATTAACCAAATATATTTATGATTTTTAAATTATGTTTAATGCGGCCCATAATTTGTATGCTTATATTAGTTGTTTTGGCAATTTTAACAGCTTAAATGTGTAGAAAACAAGCTTTTTTGTCACGCCGAACATCTATCGTTTAGGCATTCAAAATTAATTTTGCTATTTTGTTTATTAATTTAAAATGTTGTTAAGCAGAAGCTTAATAGCTTTCATTAGAAATATTTAATGAAGTGAGCATCATTACAAAAAGCTTTTAGCTATTAAAATAGCCTATTCGTAAATAATAAATTTAAATAAAATAACAATATTCTCTTGTAAGGTTATTTAAAAAACTTATGTGAAATGTGAACATAATTAATGTAAAAAATATCTTTTGTGGGACATTGGTTTTTTTTAACTTTAAAATAATCACTTTTATCATTTTATTTTTGAAAGAAAAATTTATTAAAAAAAGTAGTTGGTTACTTTGGAATAGCATTAACAATATTTAAGTTAGGTAAGGTTAGGTTAAGGTGGCTGCCAATTAGGCCCATTGTGGTACCACAGGGTTGATTTAACTTCTCTATTTAAATGAATTCGAACTGTTTACAAAGCTTAGGAATCGGTATATCGACAATTCGGAGAGTTCTTCAAGGTCCTTGAAGTTAGTTGATCTAGTTAATCTACTAAAAATTTAAAAATCTAAAAAAAAAACGGTATTCATATATTCTGCCAAGAAAGTACCGGGAATTGGTAGTTTAAAATGACCGCTCAAGGGCTTGTCAAAATTCTGTTTGCTGCTTGAGGGCAATCTCTTGTTTAGTTTATTTTGTAATGCATTTCCTGGAATCAAAATTTTGAAATCTCCACATTGTTACTCCTATGTCTTCAACGACGACTTCAAAGACCACGTCTCCGAAGTAAATTTTCGCCACACTGTCTATTATTTCATTGTTTATACATTTCAAAATATTTTCTTCCGATTCTAACCAAGTTTTATATGATTTTGCTGGAAATATTTTGACAATCATATTGCACTTTAAGCCACTTATCTTTCAAGTTAAATAGGGTTGTTTTAGACTATCTCAATCGTCTCTTTACTTTTGACTAGAGTCGCCTGTGGTCGAAATTCGACCATATCAAAAGCGCTTTGTCTTCTGTTTTTTTTTAATTTTTTTTTAAAAACGTTTATTATAGTTAAAAAACATTACATTGATAAATACTTTTGGCAAATATATGTAGGCAAGTTAAACAACGTAACTTATTTTAAATAGCAACTGCTTTATTTCAATGAATTTTTCCTAATAATTTTTATTTTCGATTTTCTCTAAAAAGTATTTTCTCAATTACGATTAAAATAAAGGATACTCAATTACAATTCTACAGTATTAAATTGTAAAGTATAGTAGTATAACAAGATATGATAATCACCACATATATATATCCACAAGTCATTTTACGTACTCTGTACTCGCTGTTATTAGAATCAGAATGTAAAACTGAAAAAAAAACGATAAATTTTCATTTATCGATTGCGCTGATTATTGTTTCTGTTTGCTCCTCATATTGTTTCGATGTTAATTTTGCCGTTTCTTAATTTTCACGGAACTCTCACGTCACACTTATTTTTTTAAAAAAGAGCAGCGGACGTTAGTTGTTTTTTCATTTATTAAAATACTAATAGCTCAATTTTAGTGAAGTGGACACATTTTAACAAACAAAATAATAAAGTTTTTTCTAAATGACCTCTATATTTATTATGTTGACTTTATATGATTTAAATACAAATTCTAAATGTTTGATAGTTTAAATCATACTTGATTTTAAATACAAATTCTAGTTGTTTGATAGTTTAAAATCGTTTATTGAGCTTAAGGTCAAAGTTAGAACAATTAATTGTAAATTGTAAATAATATGTTAAATAAATTTTAACATATATATATATAATAACATAAGCATAGAAACTAAAGTAAAACAGAAATACAACAACAAATGTGACATTATGAAATTGAGGAAAAAATGAGAAATTGACGCTTCAAATCTCATCGCCCCGATGGTGCAGTGCGTTAGCGCGCGCTTGCACGGGTAATCACAAAGATTTCTGATGACGCTTTTAGCATAGCAGAAATTGTACAATAAAATCAAGCTAGTGATTTTTTCCTTTTCATATTGAAAAAACTTTGTTGTTGTTGTTGTTTCTCTGGAAAAATTCGTTAGAACAATTAATTGTTCTAACTTTGACCTTAAGCTCAATAAACGATTTTAAACTATCAAACAACTAGAATTTGTATTTAAAATCAAGTATGATTTAAACTATCAAACATTTAGAATTTGTATTTAAATCATATAAAGTCAACATAAAAACAAAATAATATATTTTAAATTCTTAATTGATTTGAGGTCACTTGGCGCAAAAAAATTATTTCAGTGCAAACTTTTGGTTCTTAAAAATCCTTGAAGGATATGAAAATATCAAAGTTTTGGCTTTGAATATATTTTCATAACATATT
Organism: Dichetophora obliterata; assembly: GCA_963920525.1. NCBI lineage: Eukaryota > Metazoa > Arthropoda > Insecta > Diptera > Sciomyzidae > Dichetophora > Dichetophora obliterata. The sequence goes on along the minus strand of OY986438.1, from coordinate 17,494,016 downwards.
AAGTCCATTTAATCCAAAAATCATGAAAAAATGATCAGTGGCTTAGCGTCAGGTTTGAAAGGGATAAAGGACGAACAAACAAACAAACAGTGTTGTCGTTTAATAGCCGTTGAAATTAGTCATATCAACTTTTTTAAATAGCACTAACATACTACATTTATTACATTTTATACATTTTTGGCTAATACGACTAAAACTGTATGAAATATGGCATTTCTCTTAATTTGTGGATGTCGTATCATGAGTAAGGGTTTCGTTAAAGTAAAGATTTGTACCTACACAAAATGACTAAACGCGCCTGAAGAAGTTTTCACTTCAAAAACTCAATTATTAACTCTACAGGTGTAGGAGGTCTCGCAGCTGCATTGCAGGTATAAAAGAAATAATTGTATTTGTATTGTATTTGGGTTATATTGTTGACAAATAAGATAAAATCTTTTAAATACCACATAGATGACGGAAATAATAACATTGGTTACGTCATGTGTCAATTGACCACTGGGTTTATTGAATGTAATTAAATAAATTCACATACCCTAAGTGGTAGGACCAGGCCCTTCACCTAGTATTTTGTACGTCCTTTTAGCACATCGATGAACCCTTTTGCTCGTTACTGATTTTTGCTGAAGTAGGCTCAGTGAGTAAACCAGGGGTTCTTAAAAAATAATTTATTTACCAATGATTCCGTTGTTTTAAATAAGAAAGCCAGCGTTTTAGTTTTAAATTAATTACTATTAATTATTAAACATTATATAAATTAAATTGATATAATTAACTCTTGCTTATTCATATTTATTCCATTACTTGCTATGATCCCTCTCGCTGTGAGTGACTACGATAGAACTCAGATTAAAACTATGTTCTAAGATAACTACGTTTGAACTTAGAGTAAACAACGTTCGAAGGTTGGAAACACCTTTGCTTAGCATAACTACGCCTGACTTATAGTCGTTCGAAGGGTGAGGACACCTTCGCTTAAAAATACTACGTTTTAAACTTAGAGTAAACAACGTTCGAAGGGTGAGGACACTTTCGCTTAAGAAAACTACTTTTTGAACTTAGAGTAAACAACGTTCGAAGGGTGAGGACACTTTCGCTTAAGATAACTACTTTTTGAACTTAGAGTAACAACGTTCGAAGGGTGAGGACACCTTCGCTTAAGATAACTAAGTTTTGAACTTAGAGTAATACTATGTTCGACAAGACTGCCTGCTCACTTGATTTGTTTTCCCTGCCTGTGTATATGTGACTTGTACATGGCTTTGCATGTTTGTATGTGTGTATTTATTATTTGTTTCCTTATTTGTTTTTCAATACATTTATATTCAATAAAATATACTTTTAATACCTTTTTTTGATATAAACAAATTGTGTAACATAAATTGTGTAACAATTTGAGTCCTCACAATGTCCAAAAGGATATGCTGCCATCAGCCAAACTACAGGGTACTAATAAAAAAAAATATGTCACCGTATTTTACCACGCAAATAATTTCCGTGATTGAAAAAAGTCTTTACAGTCTACTGACGAGTCTACTGACATTTCTGTAAAAAAACGATACTATAGTAATAGCCGACAGCATATATCAAATTGGTAGAATTAGAAGATTCTACTGCGATGGGCATTGTATATAACAATAGAGTTCAGCTACTACAGCTTTTTCACACTTTCTCCGCAATAGATCACTTTGAGAACCAATCCAAATATCATTGAAATATCTCAAAGATATCGATAGAAGTGGTCCAAAAAAAACCAAAAGGGAGAAACATTTACCCACCATAATATGGGTTGGGCTCAGGGACAACACAAGACATAACCACTAACCATGCGTTTACATAGATCTTATCCTTCATTAGTTTTCAATCTACTTTTGAGTTGACCTTTCGACAAGTTAACATCAAACACGTTACAGTTGTTAACAAAGGTACTCATGCGATTTAATGGAGCAGTTAACATATAATTTGTTCTACTAAATGGTAAATAAATTAAGTTGTTGGAGGGTCTACTGCTTCTACGGTTAGTGTTAAATTTTATAAGAGAAAGAAGATCTGGAGAGTCGAATACACCAGTTATGAGTTGGTGTAAGTAGACGATATCAGCAGATTTTCTTCTCTCACTTAAAGATTGCATTTTTAATAATTTCAAACGATCCTCATATGGAGGAAGGTTAAATGTGTCAGTTCCACTCAAGCCTCTTAGAGCAAACCGACCAAAACGTTTTTGAATTCTTTCTATACGATCAACATGAACATTGTAATGTGGGGACCATACTTGACTTGCGTACTCTAAGTGATGACGCATGATTGAATAATACAGAGTTGTAGTTGTTATTAAGCTATCAAACTCTTTGGCCCACCGTTTTATAAAACCAAGCATAGAAGACGCTTTTTTACAAATTGTATCAATATGCATGTTAAACGACAATTTAGAATCCATGTATATACCAAGGTCTTTGACGGTAGTTACACGACTTAAAGCAGTATCTTTAATTTTGTAATCAAAAATAAAATTGTTCCTTTTACGCAAAAAGGTCATAGTTTGGCATTTATCTGGATTTAAAAACATGTTATTTTTAGAACACCAAACCTCAAAGGAGTTCAAGTCTGACTGGAGCAGGTCTGAATTATCATTAGAATCAATTGTTCTGTATATTTTCATATCATCTGCATAAATAAGCAAATGAGAGTGTTTGATGACGTGGGTAACATCATTAATTGCCAAAATAAACAGAAGAGGACCCAGGTGGCTTCCTTGAGGAACACCCGATTCTGCAACAAATTCAGAAGACAACACGCCTCAGAACCGTATTTGATAAGATCGCTCCATCAAATACGATTTGATCCAGTTTACAAAATATTGTGGAAATCCCATTAAATTAAGTTTAAATAAAATTAGATTATGTGATAATTTATCAAATGCTTTGCTAAAGTCAGTGTAAATACAATCTTTTTGGCTACCAGAATCAATAAATTTTAAGCAGAATGTAGTGAAATCAAGGAGATTAGACACAGTGGATCTGCCAGTAACAAAACCATGCTGACGAGTTGTCATGACTTGCCCACAGTGAATTTTTACTCGATCGTACACTATTCGCTCAAAAAGTTTAGGAATCGAAGACAATTTAGCGATAGGCCTATAATTAGTGACGTCATTCCTGCAACCTTTTTTGTAAATAGGACTGATATAAGATTTTTTCCAAAAAAGAGGAAAATTACTTTCATTAATTGATTTATTAAAAAGTAACGAGAGTGGCTGACACAAAACGGAGCCGCATTGTTTTAATACTGCGGCAGGAATTCCATCTGATCCAGCGCTAAAATCCTCATCGATTGATTCAATATACTTAAAAATATCCTCTGAGGTAAAAGATATATGCTCCAAAGAAACTTTGGGTGCGTTGTTCATATAATCAAAATACGCTAAATCAGGATTAAAAGAATCTGAACAAAATGATTCTTTAAAAAGATTGGCAAATAAGCCACAAATAATGGTAGAATCGTCAGTAAATCCATCCTGAAGTTTGAAAGAAGAAGGAAATCCATCAGTCTTCTTCTTAACATTAATAAATCCCCAAAATTTTCTTGGATCAGACAAAATACTCAGCTTCATATTATCCAAATACTCATTATATAATGCGGCTGAGCAATTCTCAAATTCCAGAAACAAACGTTTGTATGTTTCTAGGTCATTTGAGTCAAAACTACAAACATATTTCTTCCATGCTCTATTCCTATTGTTGCGAAGAGTCTTTAAATCCTTTGTGTACCAAGGGTACGCAGAATTTTTCGCAAATTTGAGACTATATGGTACAGACTGAGAAAACATAGCAAAGAGCTCCGTATAGAAAAAATTTATTGAACTATTGAGACTATTATTATTTATGTACTCTGTAATTATATTTAATTTACTATAAAGTAAACCCCAAAAAGTCAGCTTTTTTGAAATTGAATTCATAAACTGTGTCAACAGAGCTTGAATTTACCATATTCTCCCTATCGGATTTATACCAAATACTCAAAGCTGGATGGTAATTATCAATAATTATCAATAGTAGTCAAAGCATGAAGTGCCTTCTGAACAATGACATTGTTACTGTCTGCAGCTAAGACTAGGTCAAGCAGCCTTTCCAGACTATTAGAAATATAACTAACTTGTTGTAAGTCAGAACATATATTGTCAACAAATATATGTTTTTGGCGTGTCTTCGAATTAGATGCACAAAAATGTGTTTCATCGTCAGAAGAATGCCATTTTAAGTCAGGCAAAATCAAATCGCCCAAAATGTCGTCATTAACGTCAAGTAAATTTAATATAAATTCTATGCAATCCGCAAGGCTTGCATAGACCTCTACACTGCTCTTGAGAGGAACGTATGCATTAATAACAAATACATTAGAATTGCAATGTACAACCTTAACGCATATAAGTTCGATATTGGCAGAGCAGGGAATATCAATAAAGGAACTAACACAGGAGTTCCTTACAGCTAATAGGACACCACCACCAACTGCAGAATTATTGTCAGCGTGTCTGTCCTTCCTATATACTTCAAAACTATTGTCAAACAGTTCTAAGTCAGTAATTGCTCCGTTCAACCAAGTTTCAGTTAACGCGATAATATCTTCAGAAAAATTCTGAGTTGCAAAAAAATGTCGCGCGTCTTTGAACGCAATCCCCTTACATTTTGATAGTAAAGGGAAAGCCTATTTAGTTTTTTTGGGTCTGACTGGCGATATTATTCGTCCTTCTAGACCTGTGTTTAGGCTTAAACTCAGAAACAAAGATATTATCAGCCCACAGATTAGAGCTCAGAACAGTTGCAAACTCTTCAGCAGCCACTGTGAGAATAAATGATGCGTGGGACGGTTTATTGCCAATTTTTTTGCATGAGCAGAAAGCAGTCCGACTTACTAAACGATTATGTTTGACAAACGTCAATACATTTTCACTTGTTGTGTCGGGCTGAAGGCGTGAAATGAAAACTTTTTTTTCCTCGACAACGCTCTTAAATTTAATGAACTATTGCGCTCATTAGTTATGTCACTAGCCGGGGGAGAAAGAGATGGAGGAGATGGAGTGATAATTATATTATCCATTCTCACTGGCGTAAACACTGGTTTAGCCGAGATCTGCTTCGTTTCTAAAGTGGCTGGAAGCGTCATGCGCCGCTTATTACTTTTATTTTTGGAATTATTTCTCTTTTTCTTCGAAATATTTAGGTCTTTTTTAGATAAAACTATTTGAGTCTCAGAAGAAGAGGCTAGAAGAGTCTGAGACAATGCGGTCGAAATATTTACCGATGAAGACTTTTCATCATAAATGCTAGTACTGGGTGAGGTGCTTACTTCATTAAAAAATGTAACAATTTCTTTAAAATTGTTATTTAAAGCGTTAAGACTATCACCGAAAAGCTTAATTTTTGAGAAAAACTCATCTGGTGAAAGAACCCTGCACGAAGCACAATACCATCGAAGATTTATTTATTATATAATTTTATATCATTTTAAAAACACTTCATGAATTTAAGTTAAGTAGAGATAATTTTAAAAAGCTAGGGTCAGCAGGACCTTCAAAGTGCTGGGCAACGGTTTCAAAACTTTTTATTTGATTTACTTTTTTCTTGATTCATATTTTAGAAGTTTAGATCTGGTGGCTGAGTACTAGAACAGGGTACTTGATGACCTTTGGAGCAAAAAATTGGTCTCCTTAAGACACAAACTTCGAGACATACATCATACTTTAAGATCAAACTCTAAATGCCAAAGCTATGACGAAAAATTTTAAAAGGTTCCTAGGTTCGAAAAAATAAATTAACAAATTTTTAAATAGTTCTACTGGAATAATTGAAATACTCACATAAGAAAAGCTTAATTATTTTTTACGAGCTTCAATTTTCTGACATTAGTGGTACATAAAGGATTTGTAAAAAAAAATCTTCGGAATTACCTTCCAAAAATGCTTTGAATTAGATGGTGTGCGGCGAATTTTATTTTGATACGGTTTAGTTCCTATATTAAAAAAAATTATCTTAAAAATGAAATAAAAACCTTAAAATTGTATGAAAAATATCTATACTTTTTTTTTTGCTGGTTTAGCTTTCTTTTTTTTTAAGCTCGTGGAAGCAGTGCTGTTAAAGTATTCTGAGTTACTCTCTTCTCTCTCGTGTATGCTACTGTAACGATTTTCAACGGAGCTGTGTTGCTATGGGTTTGCACTGTCCCATTGGGAAAAAAGGTTTTTACATTTGCTCAGTTTTACCTATCTTAATGAAAACTTCTTCGAATAAAGATTATATTCTGTAAATGTACTCGAAAATACCTTTAAAACGATGTAAGATTTATGTGAATATGCTGACGTTAACACAGCTGAAATGGTACCACTATTTTTTTGTTTGCTTAATAATATATAGTGGCGGCCATAGCTTTGTGGGCAGAGTGCGTGGCCCCTAAGCTAAAGAACCGCGGTAGCCCGGGTTCAATTCCAAATTCCAGCTCAGACAGAATGTTTTTTCAATTGAATTTTTCTGCTCGGTCGTCACTTCTCTGCAGACAATGGTAAACCTCAGAGAGTAAAAATTGCCATGTAAAGCTTCTTGAAAACATAAGCTGTTCGGAGTCAGCATTAAACACGTAGGTCTAGTTCTCGGTCATTTGTGATCAAAAATTTAATAACACGCACAACACAATTGACCAATAGAAGCTAGGTTAAAGTCCTTCCAAGGGCTGAAATGGCAAGAGTTTATTTTTTTTAATAATATATAGTTTACATATTTTCAATTCTATGGAGATTGGAATTTTTTTGACCAGTTCATCAGTCAAAAATTTTGTCCATCAAACCGAATGTTCGGTTCATCAAGCATTTAATATATGAACTTGTGTTCAGGATTGACGGATTGTGGATTTAAATATTAACTTATTTTCATGCCAACAAAATTAATATAACCCGCTGATGAGAAGCACCGTTCTGTTTCCATGCTAGTTGGAGAAATAGTTGATACAATAATCGTAAGGAATCTTTAAGTTTCGACCACGATTGCCTCCACCACAAAACAATTTAATTTTCTGAGTCAGAATATCTGACAATTTTTAAATACATAGCTGACTTCCCGATATTGCAGGTTCTGCAAAATCTTTGCTCCAGTGCTTGACACTCATTGTCCGTACAAAATTTTTCAGCCCCAGTAAAAGGTTTTTCTAATTCTATATTCTTATCAACTCAAATTAATACGGTTGCATTTACACGAATATTTGTAGTATAATTTTTTTTATTTGATAATCCCGGGATCCCGGAAAGAAAATCCCGGAAAATAAAAGGGATTTAAAGGGACTTAAGCTGTCCTGGATTCCGGGATTGACTTTTCTACTATATACATAGATACATAGAAACAATTTATTATAAATCATTTTCTGGGATTACAGTTTTGTTGCTTGACTGTTACCCAGGGGTCATGGGTTCGAATTCTGCCCGGATCAAGGTTCTACGCTTTAACCTTTCTTTCCTTACTTTTAATCAAAAGAATTTTAAAACACATCAATTAACGACAAAAGTTGTAGTTGGTGGTGATAGAAACGTTCGTGAAGAGGATCGCTTAGTAACTTGATTTGACTGAAGCAAAGGCATAAACTTGCCTCAGATTCAACATCACATGTTAATACAGCTTTCTGCTACACTAATAACTTTCTATCCACACTCCAACTAACCATTACCCATCTTCCGAATCAACACAATAATTACACATTTATAGGGGGCATCAATCAAAGAAAAAAATTTAATTTTTTCTTACTATGAGATAAAAGAGGCTTTTTGAGATAAAATGTGTTTTATGTTTTCAATAAACTCAATATTTGTAGAATAGATAAATACTTAAAAATAGGTGTGTAAATAAAAATAAGGCAACACACTTAAGTTCTTAGGAAATAAGGGAGCTTATATTTTTTATAACGGTGAAAATAAAACCTACTCACAAGTTTAAGTTACGACTTTAAGTTACGTTTATCTTTCCATGAGTTTAGTTTTGATCACTTAATGGCAGCATCTAACAAAGCCTAATAAAACTGATAAAACTAAGGCTATTTCCTGAAGTTAGTTATTTTACTAAATCCATATTTGCTATCTTAATGTAATAACGGCTTAGAAAGGCATATCAACAAGCCTTTCAACCACATTGATTGAAGATCAAAGCTACTTTAAAGAAGACTGAAGCAGCAAACAAGGTGAAACTAGATTCTAGATGTACGGCATTCACAACGACTTTATTAATATAAACCATTAAAAAAGCTATAAAAATGATCATGCATAATTTTTATTAAAATATAAATATTAAAACTAAAAATTGTTTTATTTTATATGCTTTTTTTTATGAGTTTTTGAAATTGTCATGCTGTTAGAGGGGCATTAATAAATAATAAAACTGGAGCACTAAATGAATTCAACCAACTCGACGGAAACTCAGTGAATTCTTGAGACACATAAACACATACTCACACACACAGGCACACGTGTTCAAAAGCTGTCAAGTAATTTTTGTAAACAAACATTTTTAGAGGTTTGGCCTTTTTCATGTTCAGCTGGCCAAAAACAACATCAAAATTTCACATTCCACAGCAACGCTTCGGAAATTCTTGCCAAAACAACAGCAGCAACAACAATATCGAACAAAAATAACAACAAACTAGACTGTTAAATTTTGCTTGCACACGGGACTGCCAACTACTTAAGACCGCGCAAAATGTTCAGCAAACTTGTGTAATAACAACAACGTCGGCCAAAAACTATAACAGCAACAAGAACAACAAAAGTAACAACGGCAACCAACAGCAACAACTGCAGCAGAAATAAAATCTTAAAACGTCCAAAAATGAAAGGAAGACAAAAAAGGTAGTCTTCGCGTAGATCCGAAAGCACGGTCGCGCCAAGCCAGCACATAGCTCAGTTCAATGGCCTACGTAAGGCAGCATATTGTTGCTTTTTATGCGAAAAATTCATATTCCTTGCTGCAGCTGCAGCTGCCGCTGCTGCTGCTGCTGCTGCTAATGAATGTTGCACAAACGATGGATGCTGTGCTTGCTGTGTGCAGACCTTGCTGACCACATCGCAGAGTCAAACATGCCAAGTTATGCCGGGCCAGACCACGCTACCACCCTAAGGTGAGAGGGCAGTGGGCTGTAAACAACAAGTAGCTGGCAAACTTTTCTATAGTTCGTGCTCAAGCTTTGGTTGAGGAGAGCGTTGAGTTTTTGGCGTGTTAAAAGTTTTGGTAACGCTGTTTTATGGGCTAATAACAAAAATATATGAGTATTAAGGTTGATAGTTGTTGTTGCTGTTGTTATTATTGTTGATTTTGGCCAACTCAATTTTCATGCTGCTCAATTTGCAACACACTGTATATTTGTTGTTGTTGTTGTTGCTGTACAATTATTGAAATTATTATTATTATTTATATTTTTATTAATTTAAGCACTTTTGCTAAAACCATCATTATGTTATTAAATTTATAAGGCACAGCAGCAGTAATAATAACAACAACCACTTTAAAAATTACAACAACTTCAGTTCAAATTCAAACATAAAAGCTGCTCATTTCATAATTTTTTTTTTAAATCAAACATTTCTTAATTTCGCAGCATTCCTTTTTTTTTGTAATGTTGCTGCCCAAAACAAAAACAATTTAAAATTGCAGATGTTCATTTGTTGCTGTTCATTTTTGGCTCGAAAAAAAGGTGCTTAAGTGTTCGTTTCTTCAACGTAAATAAAATTTTTTTTTCGATCTTCATGTTTGCAGCTAATTTTAAAAGATAAAAAGAAAGCATTGCATTTTTAGGAGTAAAAAACAGCTGGCAATATTATAATAAATTAAGTTTGAGCTAAAAAGCATTTGTTGCAGTTGAGATAATTATACTAAAGGGTGTTCCAATAGTAGGTGTGGTATTTTGTTATCGATTAAAGTCTGCATTCTCAACCCTTGTCCGCTATATTTCGTGTCATTGTCATTGTGAGAGAATAGGATTTAAGTTATGGATCGCTAAACGAAAAAACAACGCATTGAAATCGCCGAGTTTTGGATCTTTAATTCCAAGCCGATGGTACAAACCCCATGATCGATTCACCAAAAATGGGGTCGCAATCATAACATTAGTGAAACAACTATGCCCAACATTGTGAATAAATTTAATTAAACTGGGTCCGTACTTAATGTTGCAAAGCCAACCAGAATGCGGACATCACGCAGTGTTGAGAATATTGCTGCCGTAAGTGAAAGTGTCGTCGAGTCCCCCGAAATCTCTATACGCCATCGTTCGCAACAATTGGCCATTTTCGCGACCTCCATGCATCGAATCTTGCGCTTGGACTTGAAGTTACACCCATATAAAATACAATTAACACGCTACACCACACACAACTCGCCTCAATTTGGACTTCTTGCCTAGCAAATTCCCGAACCGTGTAATTTCTCGTCGCGGTGATGTGAATTGGCAGCCTAGATCATGCGATTTGACGCCGTTAGACTTTTTCTGTGGGGTAGCATGAAGGATAAAGTCTCTGTGAATGATCCGAAGACGATTCCAGACTTGCAAAGCAATATTACATCGGTGAATATCCCAAGTAACACTGTTGGAGCAATTTGGTGAGAGTGAGTCCTAAAAGTGTGCTATAGGTGTATAATTTGTGGTTAAAGCTTTACCGCAGATTTGTTTGCTGCTCGTTGCTTTAAATTTTAAAAAAAATGCTCCATATAGTATTTTTTACCATTTTGAGTTCTAATACTTTATACAGCTCTCTAAACGATTTTATAAAATCTGCAAAAGAGCAGAACTCGAAAATTTACTACTTGCTCTGTGAAGGCTCTTTAAAAGTAATAAACATAGCTATAGAGCTGTTTTGAAACCCGTAGATTCAGTATAATATTTGCTTTAATATGTATTTTTGTTTAGCATTTTTAAAGCAAATAAATGTAAAATACTGTAAATTAATGCAATAAATTTTTTGGAAATAACAAGTGATTAAAAAATCTGATAAAGAGCGTCTGTGAAAAAAATGGCGATCTTATTAAAAATAGAAAATTTTCAGAGTTGAAGAAAGCTAAATATTAGTGTTTACAATAATATTTTAAGCGAAATTGATGATTTCTATGATACATATATATATAAGAATAAAGTATTTAAATCATTTTTAGTTGATTTAATCACATCTTAATTTTAACTATTAACTGTTAAGCCCGTTGTAGTTTTTCGAAGTACTAAATTCACGTTTCCGATAAATTCCAAAGGGCACCGAAATTCGCAGCATATAACGAATAAATGAACATTAGTCTGATATAATAATCACTTTATTATTTCTTTAATATATTTGTCATTCTAATCTTTACAAGCACTTGTGAAATTTTATATATTTATTGAATTTATTTTTAACACATACATACTTAAACGAATTAGAAAAAAGAGCTTTGCAAGAGCTCTTATTTAGGCTTGACAGGAACTCTTTTAAAAGTTGACAGCTACTTTTACTCTTCATATGAAGCAAAAATATTGCTTTTAAACTCAAGAAAGTAGCCTTATATATACTCTGCAGTAGCGCGACTAAAGCTATAGTTGAAGCTTGCTGCTATATAAGATAGCACTATAAGCTCTGCAAGAATTAATATATGGCTAAAATTGTTACTTGGGTAGGTTAGTTTAAGGTGGGGACAGGTCTTTATACCAGCCCACTTAGACCATATTATTGGTCCGTTGTGATACCACAGAATGGAAGAAGGGAGTAATCAAGTAAGATGTTCTTAATGCGGCGGAAGCTGTAGAAACATGCGATATTAAATCTCAAGCTATTGTTATGCCTTGACCTCAGTCAAATCTAGTTACTAAGCGTTCCTCTCCACAAAATTTTCCATCTATGTGTTCACACATAATTCTATTGTGTGACCTTTCGAACGAAATAAACTATTTGGAAAAATTCCGAACCATTTGCGTTTTATTCAAAATCAAAGTACCACACGTCTTAATCGAACATTAATACAGTGGGGGTCCAGTATAACGAACGCCGATATAACGAATGCCCAGTATAACGAACGCTTTTTTCTAGTCCATTGTTGACTCTAAATAACGAACGGTTGAAAAATTAAGTATTCTATATAACGAATGCTTTCATTTTCTTTTTCTATGCTTTGTTTTATTCTTTGTTATTTCTGTTTGTTTGCTTTGTGCACTTACACAAAGAAAACGTTTCGTTTCCCTTATTTTTAAAAAGGGAAGTCCCCGTTTAGTTACTGTGAGATTTGTTAACAATTGGTCGCGTTAAAGAATACATATGTAGGTTAAATCAGTCAATCTGTGTAAGTGAAAATGACGACACGTAAGCGACTTTCGCTGACCGATAAAATAAAAATAATTGATGAATTTAATGCTAAAAGAACATTACATGAGATCTGCACAAAGCATGGATTAGTAAAGTCTAGTGTGTGCACAATTATAAAAAATCAGAAAAAAATTCTAAAAAATGTGAGAGCTACACAGATGGGATCTTTACGCCGGCTATCTTTGAGAAAAGGTGAATACCCAAAAATGGAAGCAGCCTTATATAAATGGTTTGTTATACAACGTGAAAGCCATGTTCCCGTTAATGGCAACATACTGAAAATGAAAGCTGTAGAAATCCAAAAAAAGATTTATGGCGACCGCGGCTTTCTGTCAAGTAATGGTTGGTTAACGAAATTCAAAAAAGGTTTGGAATTCGACTTCTAAAAGAATCAGGCGAAAAACTTTCCTCACGAGTTGACCTTGTTGAGCCATTTAAGAAAAAGATATCAGGACTCATAAAGGAGAATAACCTTAGCTTGGATGCAGTTTTCAACGCAGATGAAAGCGGCCTATATTGAAAAATGTTACCGAACAGTACGTACGTGCACGCTGGTGAGACAAGTGCTCCAGATAGAAAATTAAGTAAAGAGCGGCTCACATTCCTTGCCTGCTCCAATGCAAGTGGTTCAAAGAAAATAAGACCGCTTGTAATTGGAAAGGCAAAGAATCCTCGATCGTTTAAAAATAAAATTATTCCGATCGACTACACATTTTCTAAATCGGCGTGGATGAATGCAAACATTTTTAAAAATTGGTTTTTCTCAAAATTTGTACCACAGGTGGGTAAGAAGCATGAAGAAATTATACAATATGTATTCTGATAAAACATTTATTGGTTTTGAATTTCAGGTTGAAGATTTTCTGGAATCGCAGAAACTACCAAAGCAAGCGATATTGCTTTTGGATAACGCCCCTAGCCATCCCCCTGAAACGAGTTGGTGAAAGAAAGATGAAAAAATCTGGGTGGTTTATATGCCACCAAATGTGACTCCGTTGATCCAACCTATGGATCAAAACGCTATTCGACTGACAAAGCTATTTTATAGACACAGCCTACTTAGCAAAGTTGTAAGCTCAGGCAATCAGATCCAAAATGAACTGAAGGAGCTTAATCTTTTTGAAGCGGTTTCACTAATTGCATATGCGTGGGAAAAGGTATCCCAGACTGTTCTTCAAAAATGCTGGAAAAATATTCTACTTGAATCTGAGAAGTTTGAAGATGAAGACGATATTCCATTGGCACTTCTACGTAAGCAAGAGGAGGTGGCGATAGTTACTAGTACCTTAAGTCTTGTCCAATTAAGTTTTCCCAAGGTATGTAACATTAGTGTTCTTAAGATAAAATTTTAATGACTTTAATTTTCCAGAATAACTTCAGCATACAGGACTTGGAGACTTGGAATAATGCGGACAAATGTTTAATTGAGGAAGGCACTATTTCTGATACCGAAGATAATACCGCAATCGACCTTACCGACAGTGAAGAAAATCATAACGCAGCTTTACACGAGAAAGTTAAGCATACTGATGCCATTAATGCTTTCCAAACGTGCATCAAGTGGGCAGAAGAAAATGGAATTGAGCACACCAAAGTATTTATTTTAAGCAGATTGCAAGAACAAGCTACTGACTTCAGTACAACAATTAAAAAAAAGCAAACACATATTGGAGATTTTTTTTCTAAAAATAAATAATTTTGTTCATGTATGTAAATTTTTTTAGTGTTTTTTTTTTAAATAAATTAATTAATATTGTTTTGATTTTATTGATCTTTATTTTAAATTAGTTTTTTTATTTTAATTTTTATTTCAGCTTAAGATCACATGCTTTCTATGACAATGATCCAGTAGAAAAAACCAAAAATGCATTTGCTTTGAGGAAGGTTGGCTTTACAGCTGTTTCGATGCCTACCAAGACATCATCATCAGAAGTCTTTTCCTAAATTAATACCTATATTATACGAATAGAGTTTAACTTGCTACTATGCTAATATTTGTGAAAAGAAATATATATATCGATATAACGAATTTTCGATATACCGAACGACCCTGGGCATTATATCATTCGTTATATTGGACCACCACTGTAACACAATCGCGTCGGAAGCGAATTTCATCTGGGGGGGGGGGCAGTACAAATGGGGGGGCAGTACAAATGGTGGTGCAAAAAAAGTTCACCAAAATTTCTTCACATGAAACATGAAGAAGAGAGAAAGAAGAGGAAAATATATAATACAAAAATATTATCGTTGTAAAAAAACTGATATTTTGAATAATTTTTCCTTTTAAATTGTTTGTCTAGCTAAAAAAGTGGGGGGGCAACTGCCCACCTTGCCCCCCCCCGCTTCCGACGCCAATGCTGTAACATAATTAGAAGCGTATATTTTGTGTTTTTTGAGAATTTTGTTACAAATATACTCAAAATAACTTTTCTTAAATGAAAGACTTAAACCTCAAACATTTTTTAAGGAAGTTTTAATTATAATAATTAAATACAAATAAATTACTCTAACATTTAAAATAAAAAAGTTATAAATTTAAAATCGGAGCTTTTAAAACTTTCGTTTAAAACAGCTACCACCACCAACAGATACCATCTCTATTGGCGGGATTGTTGTTAGCGTCATCGTTTAGAAATTAGAGAAGTGTTTCCTCCATAACGACAGTGTACTCTGGATATCTGTTACTAGATTCCCTTTTTCATACTTGCAAGAAGATACCCCGGTTTTAAAACCATCGGTAAAGCGTCTTATCCTTTCGAAAAATTTGTGGGCCTTATTCCTGCCTCCATACATCTCAATCTTTTTATGCTCGCGCTTTTCTGTCTCTTATTTTTTCTGCCTGAAAATACGTAAACTTCCATTCTCTTCTCTTTGCAACGATCCTAAGCGCGTTACAACCGACTAGCAGGGCAGGGTTGATAAATGAATTTTTCATTTTGGTATACAAATTTAGACAAAATTGTAGTAAATGAAAAAAAAAGTATGGAATTATTGTTACTGTCTGCTTTGTCACTCCGTTTGTAACGCTGATAAGAAGGCCTGGCAGGTATAGAAGAGTATATATTCTTGATCAGCATCACCTCTTGTGCCGATTTCGCTAGGTCAGTCTGTCGACACGATTACAGCAGCAATTTTAAAGCTATCGTATTGAAATTCG
The DNA here is from genome assembly GCA_963920525.1 of Dichetophora obliterata. Lineage (NCBI taxonomy): Eukaryota > Metazoa > Arthropoda > Insecta > Diptera > Sciomyzidae > Dichetophora > Dichetophora obliterata. The sequence continues at coordinate 17,478,507 of OY986438.1, read as the reverse complement.
GTATATGTGCTTTATTAAAAAAACAAAGATCAAGTTTGAGAATGACCAAAATCTAATGAAAACCACGCCTTCTTTATCAAACAATAAAACTTATAAAAACGAAACAAAAATTTTTGCAGTAACTTGGTATTGTACACATAAGCTTTGAAGTAAAATATTCATCATATATTTAAACTTGTTAAAATCGGATACAAACAACGCATACCTTCCATACAACGTTAATTTATCAACTCTTTAAAATATCTAAAAATGACACAAAAATTAATGTCATGATTAAAAATTTGCCTATAAACTTGGCCGCAAAAATTCACCATAACATTGAAATTTTTAAAATCCGAAAAAACAACGAAACAACCTCCCATACAAAATGACTTTAACAAAAATGTAAAATCTCTGGAAATGCCACAAAAACTAATGTAATGACTTCAAATTTTGCATATGAATTTTGGTCTCAAAATATATTCACCATATATTTAAAATTTGTCAAAATATTATGAAACCGCGCCTACCTCCTAAGCAAAGTAATTATACAAAAACGTTTAAGTCTCAAAAAATTCTGCAAAAATTAATTTAATAAATTCAAATTATGAACATATGCTAAGAATATTAAAATTTACTTTGAGTTTGGAATTTGAAAAAATTGATATAAACTCGACCAGTCTCCCATACAAAGTGACTTCATCAAAGTAGCATTACTTTAATAAATTCCTCAAAAATATGTGTATTAACAGCATATTTAACACATAATCTTCCATATTTTAAACATTTTCTGACGTCATCAAACTTTAAAAACATGTGGGGGTATCTAAACTTCGACCCAGTCGAAGATAATTCCTTGCTAGTTTTTATTTAAATTAAAGTGAATGTGTTTTTAACAATTCAGTTCATAAACGTTATAAAAAAATTACAAAGGTTTTTATTATTTTTAATTAATCACAAAGTATTTTATAATCACAAAAAAGAACGAAAGTGGTCTTGTAATATTCATAGAATGAGATCAATAAAATCTATAAAAAAAATCATATAAACACATAGTTTAAAGGTCTTATTATAAATAAAAAACCAAAATTTCTATAAACCTGCGAATTTCTTTCTTTACTTTAATATAGAAAATTTACTAACATTTTTTTTATATCAGATTCTTCGTATATACCTTTAGGTCAACACAAATTGACCCGAAATCTGACACAATCCAGCCGAAAAAAAATTATAAATGCTAGTCAGGGCCTTTCAATGTTAAGGTAACGAAAGAAATTAATGGAAAAATCTTTCAGCCAAGCAATTCTTTACTTTCAGTCAAATTTTTTAAATTGATATATTACTTCTGATATCATTATTGTGGCATTTAGTTCACTAGATTTTAACAAATATTTTGCTTAAATTAAATTAAATTAAATAAATTGTTGCAATCTGCAGTCTGTTTATATAATTGGTTTTTATTAAACTTTAAAATAAAATAAAATATTATTTAACATTTGCTGTCGAATGATAAATTGAAAGAACTCTTCATCAAACTGATAGTCATGAGAGATGGTGCATTATCGTAATGCAAAATCGATGAGTTCTCTTTCCAAAAATCTGTTCTTTTTCCACGGATTTACTCTCTCTTTCTTTCTTGCTCTCTTTCTTTCTTGCTCTCTCTATAGATAGAGAGAGCTCTCTTAAACATTACGCTTAGATAATATTCGTTATTTACCTTTTGACCTTCTGGCAAGACTTTTGACAAACCCTTTAAGCGAAATTTTTAAGTAATCCATTTCCAGTAATTTCTTGACATCACAATATATATAAATACATATATTCCAAATTTCATTTTGATGTAGCAGATTTAAATTCTAGAAGAAATAGAAGAAATAGTTCTTTAAACATTTTATTTTAAATACAAGTGAATTACTACGCACAGCATAAGATTTTTCAAATGACTTATTTATCTTTCACATGTATGTATCGCTGCTTTAAAACGATATAGACAATCAAAAGTAGCAGTATTTAATACTGAACGTCTGATAATAATATACAAAATAAAAAAAAAAATTAAGACTTATTCATAATTTGTACTATTTCTTGGGCGAATTTTCGACTAAATAAAAATCACTTAAAGTTTTCTATATTACCTTGTTATTTATTATTTTGATTTTCTATGATTTAATTAAAAATTCTCAATGTTTGATAGTTTAAATCATTTTTGATTTTAAATACAAATTCTAGTTGTTTGATAGTTTCTTCATTGGTACATGCCGAATCCATGAAATGCTGGCTCTTTAGTAAATACTTTTTGATAATTTTTTTTTAAAAACCATCCTATTTTAAGAAAATTGTAATAATTTCACTCGAGCTCATTTCACTTACATTAACAATTTCAAAAATAAAGACCTTTCTCAATAAATTGAATTTTTGCTGCTTCCAAACAAAAGACTTAAGACATAAACTCGATCTCGGGCACAGAGCTCTTGAGTTGAGATATAATAATGAAATACTTTTGGTAAATTTAAACTATAACTTTGAAAATTGCATCTCAAGCACTGAAACGGAATTCGAATAATTTTTTTTATTTTCTTGCTCTAGTCGTTGCCATGCTGAACGTAAATACTTTTTATGAGTTCTCCAGTTCTTTGCTTTTTGTTATTTTTCTTCATTTGCTTTGTTGATTTTTCACATTAGTTCCAGTACGGACACGCACGAACTTCGCACTTGAAACGACCTTCTTCATTAACGTTAACTTGCATCTTGTTGTTGTGTTTTGCCGACTTCTTCTTGGCTTGCTTTTATTGTATTGGTTTTTTACGTTTTCTAAGTTTAACAGCCCTATTCTGGCAAAATATTAATTATTACCCAGTATTTTTAATATTTCTATGTGTTTGTCGTTATTTTTTGATTTCAAAACAAAATTTGAAGCTCAAAAAACAAAAATTTTTAATAAAATTGTGACTATCTGAAAAGCAGGTGACAATTTTTATCAAAATTCATTATTTTTGAGCTTCAAATTTTGTTTTCAAATCAAAAAACTACAAAAAACACATAGAAATATTGAAAATACTGGGTAACAAGCGATACTTTGCCAGAATGGGGTTGTAAGTTGAACTTTTAAAAATACATTTTTTCAAAATTTGACAATGAAAATGTTTTGATTTGCTTAAATGCAATCTAAGTTATATAAAATGTGCAAATTTAACAAAAGTCAAAATAAAAACTTATATTTTGCTTTTTTGCAAAACTTATTTGAAAATTTTCTTGAAAATAAATCAAAATTTGAAATATTAAAAAATATACAAATTTTTTTATTTGTATAAAATTTTTAATACTTAAAAGTTTGATATATTTTCAAGAAAATTTTAAAATACTTTTCGAAATTGTTTTTATTAATATAAAATTTTTAATATTTAAAATTTTGATAAATTTTCAAGAAAATTTTCAAATAATTTCTTTATAGAGATCTAAGTCGCGGACTTAAAAAATGTTAATTTTTGAATAATAACTAAACAGTGTTTATTTGAGAATATTAACTGTTTTTCTTAAAAATTGACTAAAATTTGAAATTTAATTGATTTTTCTTAGAGTAAACCGGAAGTTAGTATTGAAATTTGGACTTTTTGCAACTTCACATTTTTTAATTTTTTTTTTTACTTATAAAGATTGTAGTATAAAAATATTATGTTAAAAATTATAGAATGGTAACTCGATTTCGCAGCATTTTCTGGCGATGTCGAGTAAGACTACAACACTAAGAAACCGCAAAAGTATAGCACCTTCGTACTATATATCATCTAACTTTATATCATATTTTTCATAAGAACAACATATGTACGCACTTTTTGTGAATATATTTTATATTTTTTTCTTCATATAGTTTTTTGTGTGTTATTGCTTCACATTTATTAAAATTTAAATAAAAAATTTAAAATTCAAAAAAACTTATATAAAATTTTAAATATTGAAAATTTGGATAAATGCATTTAGAAAAAAGTTTTTAAATATTTTTTTTACGAGATCATTTTCTGAGTAGTTCCCTTTGAACCATATGCGAAGGTATTGCGTAAAGTTATAGTTTTGTGTACATTTCCGGGTAGAAATTTTTTTTTAACTTTTGATTTTTTTAATTTGTATGATCAATGTATATGCTAGAGAAGATTACATTCCTGCACATTTTTTCCATAAAAAAAATTTTATTCTTTTGCAAAATTATTAAAAAACTACTACTTTGTTCAAATTAAATGAAAAAAATTTGGTAACAGTATCATTTATTTTTAAGCGTATTATCGATATGCTATAGTAAGACAATTTATGATTGAAAAGATTCCATTCTGAGTGCCGAAAAAGTTATTTTCCCTGGTTAATTTTGTACACGTTATTGAAATGCGTTATTCAGTATCCAAAACGATTCATTTCTGAGTGCCGGAAAATAACTTTTAAATTACTCTTTTTTCAACTCCTTTCTGAACAAAAAAGTTCAATTGTCTATTCTTTTGCGACTTATTTTTGAAGAATAAAAATGTTCGCTTTTGAGAGGCATATTAGTCCGATGAATGATTTCCAAAAGGGTTCATTTATGAGTGCTGAAAATTAACTTTTTTATTAGGAAAGATTCATAAATGAATTAAGAATATATAGTTTTGGTTCACTGGGTTTCTTTGGAGAATTTGAATTGTTTTATTTATTATATGTATTTTTATATATCATTCATAATGTTTTTCTTCATATATTCTCTGGTTCCGTAAAAGCCGTTTTCGTCGATGACTCAATATCACCACAAATTTCTATATTTTCCCCATTCCATTTCCAATCATTTAAAAAAATCTCAACTTAGCTGTGCTGTCAGTTCAACAAATTAATAACACTAAAACCGAATTCCAAACGCATTACAAATCAATCAAGCGTGTGACTTAATATGACAGTGCAACATTGTTGCAACTGCAACAACAGTAGCTGTAACACGCCAGTGAAATATATTATTTTGAAGCGTGAAAAGACTAAAAAAAAGCAAAAAGAAACAAGGAAATAAATTATCCCATTGAAATCATGGCAGCAATGGTTTTAAGCCACACTTCAATGCAACTCTTTGAAGCAGACTTTACAGAGGGCGCGCTAAGCTTCAGAAACCAAATGAGTTTTGTAAAAGTTTTTATCAAATAACAGTACTTTTCTTAATAATTTTCTTAATGCGCCAAAATGGAAAAAAATTTCTATGATCGGTATGTCACTATTTTTTTCTTATAGATTTCAGTATGTCACTATTTTTTTCTTATAGATTTCGGCCCGCTAAACACGAAAATCACAATAAAAATTTTTTTTCTATGTATAGGTTTTTGAGATACATATTTTTTAATTTTTGACCCGATTTTTTGGATATAGCTCCATACATTTTACCATATCTTCAGTTTTAATTGGCAGATTTGATAATAATAAATATCAAATTAAAGAAAAAAAAATTTGCTTTAAATTTTGTGCATCAATTTTGCTAATTTGTTGAGTAGTTTTCGCACAATTGAAAGAAATATAAAAAAAAAGATATTATTTTTTTCAGTGAAAAATAGAATAAAAAATCCTTAAAAAAATTAGCAAAACTTAAAGACACCAAAATATGCATAGAAAGCCATCTTTATGAAAAAAATGATAAACTGTGCATATTTTGGTGTCTTCTATTTTTCCTAATTTTTTTAAGGATTTTTCGATTTTATTTTTCACTGAAAAAAATTATTTATTTTTTTATATATCTTTTGATTGTGCAGAAACTACTCAACAAATTAGCAAAATTGATGAATCAAATTTAAATTAAATTGATTTTTCTTTAATTTGATATTTACTATAACCTACTCCATCAGTTAAAACCGAAGATATGATAAAATGTATGGAAGATATGATAAAGAAAACGGGTCAAAAATTCAAAGATATATATTTCATTTCATTTCATTTTTATTTCGTTAGCCGGCACAACAAAGTTTAATACCTTAATAACAGTATCGGTAGCATAAAAGTATAAAAATCCAGTAAAATAGAGCTTAAATTACATACCTAACATATAACATATCATAATTAATTTTAAGAATTATTAGAAGGAAATAAAATCAAATGTAATATAAACAAGCTAGTTACAAACTGAGATTTAAAAAAGAATTGTATTTAACATTCAAAACTAATCTTAAACTATTTTGTATATTTTTAAAATATTTAGTAATTTAACTTTTCGAAAACATATCCATAGAAAACATTTTTATTGCGATTACATTTGGTTTGGGGGTTATTTCATTTCATAAATTTTGTGGTTATTTAATTTTATTTTGAGGTTATTTTATTTTGTTTATTTAGGTTATCCAAGCTGTTTGAAGGTTACAATCAAATTATGTTTAATTTTTTTCATACTTTGTAATTTTTGATCAATTTTGGCATTATTTTTTCCGTGAAGCTGCGCATTTTACAACTTATTCCCTTTGTAAAAGGCGCATTTATTTGGGGATTATTGTTGTTATCACCATTCCGTTTTAGGCCAAATCAAGTTTTTATGGTGTTTTTATGATTTTCCCTTGCTGAGAAAGTTGTTATTTCATTCATATTTACCATAGTTGTTCTGCTTTCTTTAAAAAGCCGATAATATTACGGCCGGCAACTTTTTTTGGTGTTATGACCTTTTTGAAACTAGCCATAGCCCCAAATCATATTTTAAATTTTGAATTATGTCACTTGGGGCTGTGTTCCGTCACCTATTAAAGTAGTGACTATACATTGAGGTTATTTCATTCATTTTGGGGGTAATTTTATTTTAAGTTAAGACCTTTTTTATATGGGGCTTATTTAATTTTTTCTTTTTTTTTTGGGATATTTCATGGTGGCTTATTTAATTTTTTTCATAGGGTGTTATTTAATAATGATATCAACCTTAAATTTTGGGAATTATTTCATTTTCCATTTGGCTGCTATTTCATTGCCTTTGGGCATTCTTTTGTTTGTACTTATTTCATTGGATGTAATTTCATTTTGGCTTATTTTAATTGGGGGCTATTTCCTGGTGCCTCATTTCTCATATATTTGCATGTTTGTGTTTAGTGGAATCGAGTTCAAAAAAGACACATTTGAAAAAAAGGTCCACCTTAATATACATATTACGAATAATATCAAAATTGTATTCCGAAATAATTAAATAAATGCTCCTAAGAATTCAACATTGATATTAAACTATAATATTCAAATCTATTTATTTATTTGTTATTTTATTTCGTTTAACTCTATTTATTTTATTTCGTTTGAAAGAGTAAGTTCGTTTCTTAAGTCTTTTGTTTGTAAATCAACAATAAAGGAAAAATAGCTGCAAAACTTTAAGAAATGAAACAGAAACATCATGCCCAATTTATTATACACAGCTCAAACTCAATAAAAAGCCAACAAATTAATGCAAAAAAAAAACAATGCCAGCTCAGAGCTATAACTTAAAATGACAAAAATCTTTACATAGAAAATAAATTTTCACCTAGGTTTTTCTTTGACATCCAAACAAAAAAAATTCAAAAAGATTTCTAAACTTTTATCTGCAGCTTCTACAACTTCTTCTTCTTCTTATTCGATCTCTGCCAACTCTGCTCCTCGTTTTTTGAGTGAGTGAAACCGGTTTGCTGCATAACTTAGCAACGTGACACTAGCTCACACTCAGCAACACACATGAACATACACTTTGAATATAGAGTTTTGTTTGCCTTTTTTGGGGGAATTCCAACTCGATCTCAAAGATTTTCACTCAACGTAGGCTCAGTGAAAAACTTGTAATGAGTCGAAAGCATTGTCAAACTCACTCAATGCAAGAAGTTACCACAAAAGTCGTGGTTGATGGCATAGCCAAGCAAGGGTTCGACAAGCAGTTGCGAGCTGAACGTGGTTACGAGCGTAAGAACAATTCTCCGGCTATGCAAGCAATGCGTGCGTGACGCTTGCCAAGAGTGAATTGTGACAGCAACAAAAGAAAAACAAATGGATACTCTTTGAAATGTGACATAAACATAACTGAACAAAGTGTTTTTGTGTTAGTTGTTTAAATATGTATATATTTTTAAAATAAAGTTTAGCAAAAATGGCGCAAAATACTTTACATAAAAAGTTACTTTATTAAATTTGAAAAGCAAACATTGAAACTTTTTTTTTGTCTCTATAGTGAAAAGAGAAAGTACACAAGTTTTCTTGGTTTTCCGCCCAAAACCCATTTCTGTTTTTCCATTTTGGGCTAACTTTAAGTAACATACGGTTGTGTTTTTTTCCTTCTTTTTAATTTGCAATTCGTATGATGGCATTGCAAGGCAGCAAAAACAACAGTGAAAACAAACAAAAGTTAAGCTCACGATAACTGTTAAATCAATACAGTTGCATTGGCTGTGTCGTCTGTGTTGCACTTAAAATTATTTTTAGTCGTGTTTTCTGTTTTTTCTTCACCTCTTTTGAGCCACTGCCTAACTTTAAAACTTTGGCGTTTTCTTTTGTGTGCGGAAATACATTTTCATTTCCATAGAATAAAGGCATTATTTTACTTTTTAATTGTGCAACTACATACTTGTTTAGTGGATTATTTGAAAGTTTTAAGTGGATTATTTTGTTAATTTGCGATGACGGTGATGAATTTTCTGCCGCTGGATTTCTTCCTAAAATATACGAATCTGAATAGAGTTCAATAGTGAAGTGGCAGTAAAGGTAAGTTCAGACTATAAATATATATATATGTAAATGTTCTGCGTGCAGGTGCGATTGAAACGTAGAATTAAATTACAAATATATTTTGACAAAATGACGCAATAACGTATGCTTCGACTTTACTAGCTTTTTAAAAAAAAAAAAAACTACAAGTGGAGTGTTGTTCTTATGCAGTAAAATTGAAAAAAGTTGACATGCGCAAAAGTTAATCGCTCGGTTAAGTTAACCGAATTTCAGCGTCCACGTACCGCTCAGAAAAGTTAACTCAAATGTACGAACTTTTAAAACCAACCGTTTGTTTGGCTACACAAGCAAGTACGAGCTCTAATTTTGTTTTAATTTAATTCGTATTCACCGAATTTTTGTTCTGTTTTGAGCTGCAAAAACAAATCGAGCCCAAACCGCACAATTAACGTAAGCGTCACTTTTTAAAACTAATTTTTACAAAGCAAACAATACTTCTATAACTAAGCTATCAACTCCTAAAATTTCATGTTTCTTAGATAATTCATTCTAAAGTTATATAAATCACAAAAATTAAGTTTACTATTTATATAGACAAAGCAAGAAAAATGTTTCTCGTATAAAATTTTGTTTTTGGTGCTTACGTTATTTCCGCGGTTAGGGCTCGATATGTTCATATTTAACGTAAAACAACATTGATTTGAGTGTTTGGAAATGTAAAAAACAAAATGCCGAAACAAATAAAATCTAAGTTTATTTTTATTAGAGTGTTATTTGCAGTACAAAAATTTATGTTTATTACGGAAATTTTAACAATTTTGAAAACTGCTCATAAAATGAAATAGTTTGAAAAAGTTAATTACTATTGAGACATTTAATCCATTAGTTTCATATATTAGTCATTTTTTATAAACTGCACGAATTTTAGCATTTGAAAATACACATTATTAATTACCATTTATCAGCAAAATGGCAAGACATAAATCACGTTCGTTTCCTAAGTCTTTTGATTTTCAACTGCAGAAGTTTAGCTAGAAACATTCTAGAATAATAAAATGATTCAATGCATTTTATTGAACTAGTTCTGAATATATCAGAAATGTTAAGAGTAATCTGTAATAGTGTTAGTTTGTTTGCATGGTATTTAATATGAAAAGAAAATTAATAAATTTTAAAAGATTTCGCTTACAAAAATCATTTGGTTCTAAAATTTTTGATTGGTAGCCTGGACCATACGAGCGAAATTTAAAAATGTAATTTTTTAAATAAACTTGAGAAAATAACTTCTAAAAATAGACTTGAAAATTTGCTTTAAATATTAAATAATAAAGGATGCTTAGAGCATTTTACTGTAGTACATTATTGTTCGTACATATCTCAATTCTTCGAGTGCATATAAGATACAGACTTTCACAGATTTATAAAAATTAATATGGAGAGTAGAGATAGAGTCTCTATGGACACATAACGTAACCAAATATTTCTTAAAAACTTTGTATCTGCTACAACTGCATACAGTTTTTAATTATGTTTCTTAAAAAAGTTTCATAATTGAATATTTCAATTATGAAATATCTTAAAAATATTTCATAATTGAAAAAGCATTGCTGACATCTACCTTACAAAGTAAGCAACCATTGGAGTAGGTATAGAAATTAGAACAGTAAAAAATTAAACGAAATTTAATTTTATGCAAAAACACATCAACAACATGAGAGAACACTTCAAAAACAAACAATCGAAAGCAAATGGCGCCCTAAATGTTTTAACGAAAATTTCGACGATTTCATAAATGACTGTTTTGCCTTTTTTGTTAGCAGTAAGTGCTCAACGGTTGTGCGCTAGAGAATAAGGTCGCTGCTCAGTATCTTTTCGCAGGTTATTCCACACAGTGGCTTGTCCAAATACATTTCTGCGTTGCGTGTTATGAGTTAGAGATAATAACATATGTTTAATAAATGAAATTTTATCTCATGGCTTATCTAGATTAATCTATTTTATTCTGTTCTCTTTTCTATCTTATCTAATGATAGTTAATAAAAAATAAGATGAAAATAAGATGAGAGAGACTAAAGACAAAGAATTTTAAGAAGATGGCGGAAAAACTGCCCAGTCAGCAATTTTAAGTCTTAAAAGTATTACTTATACACCATCTTTGGATTCAACTGCGTTGATTTGCTGTTTTTTTTTTTCTTTTTTGTATGCAATGCCCAAAAAAGTAGGCCTTCTTAAGTTCGCCTAATTGAATAGCTGTACGGAAGGAGTGCTATGCAATTGTACATGGGCTCCAAATGTTTTTTTTTCGAAACCTTCGGGCTCAAACTATGAGCCAGTATAGAGGACAAATATGCAAACTTAGCGCCAAAAAGAACTTTGACAAACCCTTTAAATGGGCTTTTAAAATTATCAATATCCGATACTTTCTTGACATAAATCTTGGGTAAATAAACATGCAAATAAACTACAACAGTTGCTGGCAACCGATTACCTACATTTATTGTCGTTAAATCCCAGAGCAAAATTATAAATATTTCACGCTAAAAATGCGTGTATCTATAGTAATAAAACTAATTTTCTGTTTGTTTAGCATTTATACAAATCTAAATGGCTCAACGAATTTCGCTCAAACTAGGTATACATATTAAGTGTATTTTAGATTAAATTGTTACACACTTAGTTTTTGCCACGCCTGCTCTAAAATTTAACAATCAGTGTTAATTTTTTTAAAATAACACTTTTTTCTATCGGAGTTTTTTGTGTATTTAATTTTTAATTTTTTTTTTTTGTTATTTTGGCATTAAAAAACTCACATATATTCAAAATCGGAGAAATTTTCAGTACGACTTTTTTATAAAACATCGTTACCTAAGAATGAGAAAAAACTGCATGAAAATCAAAGTTTGGTTTTTCGAAGAAAATATCTCCACTGTCTTTCAATATATTTCACTCAAATATTTTTGATAACAGTTTCAATGATAGCACTTTACAAAAATAGTTTGAACTGTTCAGTGTATATTAGTTTTTATGATTTGTCAAAAAGGGCCCAAAACATTGAGTTTTTAATTAAAAAAGAAATGACTCAAAAAATGTTTTTGTTGTAAAAATTAAATCAAGTTAAAATTGCACATCTGACTAATTTTCATATGACATTACATCATTTTTTTGCAAAAATTGTTTCAGTTAAGCACAAAAATTATTTCACTGTTTTTGTCATCAATTTATTTTTTCCAAAATGTTGGTTTTTATATTATTTACAAAAAAGTCAAGTCTCAAAAATATTTTATGTAACAAATTACTCCAATATCTCTTTCCAATCAAAAGTTTTGGCTAAAAATCTATTTTTTCATACTAGACTATTAATAAAACTGAGTTTTGTTTTAAAATGCTCTTTATCCTTCGAACGCCCCGCCCCCATTTATCGCTAAGAATGCAGTTGTATGTCTAGAGTACTTACAGACATTTTGGTTTTTATAAAATCTCTCTTATAGCAATCTACTTAGTTTTTTGCCTCCCCACCCCTTAATTTGGTATAGTTTGGCTATTTTTCTGGTTGGAAATAATAATAAAAATAATTCTGAAATGTTTCGGGCGCTTCCTTGTTAAAGTGGTCCATACCAACTTGATGGAATGTCGTTCCTGCACTGTGTTTCCGACGAATTGTTGGCCAGCTAGCGATATTCATCAATAAAGTGCAGCAATATTTATATTTACTAAAGTGTCGCTGCAGAATAAAACATTTTCAAAACATTATCATCAAATTAAAAGTATATGTCACTTTTGGCACTGAATATATGTTTTGCAGTGACTTTCAAAGTTCAGAAAACTCAATGTTCGACGAGACGACAGCGATGGACTTACATGAAGCAAACTAAAAACCAGAGCTGTAAAAGAATGCTTTCAATTCTATTTTATTCACAAAAAAGTGAATCATTGAATAACGAAATTAGAATGCATTCAATGAAAATCACACAAAATTATTAAATCACACTCATTTGAAAAGAAAAGATTTATTATTCATTTCAATTATTCATTTTCGTTACTCAGAATATTGAATAACTTTATTTTTTTTCAGTTGAATGCTATTCACAAAGAATGCAATTCACAAAGAATTTTAGAATTTTCAATAAGTCTCTTTTATTCATTATTCACTTTTTATTCGTTTTTCATTCATTATTAATCTTTTATTCATGTTTACTTTTTTATTCATTATTCATTTATTATTCATTTAATATTCATTAATATTCATTTGTTATTCCTTTCTTATTTATGGCTTAGGACTAAAATGAATAAAAAATTTATAATGAATAAAAATGAATAATGAATAAAAAATGAATAATGAATAAAAATGAACTATGAATAAATTATGAATAATGAATACAAAATAAATAATGATTAAAAGAAAGAATAATGAATAAGAAATTAATAATGAATAAAAATGAATAATGAATATCAAATGATTAATGAATGACAAATGATTAATGAATAAAAAATGGATAATGAATAAAATTTTAATAAAGAATAAAAAATGAATAATGAATAAAAAATTAAGAATGAATAAAAAATTAAGAATGAATAAAAAGTGAATAATGAGTAAAAAATTAATAATGAATAAGGAAAAAAAAACAATGAATAACAAATGAATAATGAATAAATTTTTAATAATTAATAAAAAATGAATCGTGAATAAAAAATTAATAATGAATAACAAATGAATAATGACTAAAAAATTAATGATGAATGAAAAATTAATCATGAATAGCAAAAGAATAAAGAATACAAAATTAATAATAAATTAAAAATTAATAATGAATAACAAACGAATAACAAATGAATAATGAATAAAAAATGAATAAAAAATTAATAATGAATAAAAATGTATAATGAATAAAAAATAAATAATGAATAAAAAAAGAAAAATGAATAAAAAAATAATAATGGATAAAGAATTAATAATTAATATCAAATGAATCAAATGAAAAAATTAATAATGAATAAAAAATTAATAATGAAAAAAAAATAATGAATAAAAAATTAATAATGAACAAAATATTAATAATGAATGAAAAATGAACAAAAAATGAATAATGAATAAAAAAGTATTAATGAATAAAAAATTAATAATGAATTAAAAATTAATAATAAGTAAGAAATGAATAATGAATAAAAAATGAAAAATGAATAAAAAATTAATTATGAATAAAAATCGAATAATGAATAAAAAATTAATATATAATAATAATAGGAAAACTTAATAAAAAAAGAATAATGAATAAATAGTTAACAATGTACAAAAAACGAATAATGAATAAAAAATTAATAATAAATAAAAAATGAATAATGGAAAAAATCAATAATGAATACAAAATCAATAGCGAATAAAAACTGAATACTGATTAACAAATTTATAGTTAAAAAATAATTAACCATGAATAAAAAATTAATAACAAATGAATAATGAATAAAAAATGAATAATGAATAAAAATGAATAATGAAAAACAAATGAATCGTGAAAAAATTAATAATTATTAACAAATGAATAATGAATTTAAAATAAATAATGAATAAAAAATTAATCATGAAAAAAATGAGTAATATATACAAAATTAAGAATGAATAAGAAATGAATAACGAATTAAAGATGAATAATGAATAACAAATAAATAATGAACAAAAAATGAAAAATCAATAAGAAATGAGCAATGAATGAAAATGAATAATGAATAACAAATGAATAATGGATAAAAAATTAATAATGAATAAAAATCGATTAATGAATAACAAGTAATATATAATAAAAAATGAATCATGAATAAAAAATGAAGAATGAATACAAAATGAATAGTAAAAAGTGAATCATGAATAACAAATGGATAATGAATAATAAATTAACAATGAAAAAAATTAATAATGAATAAGAAATTAATAATGAAAAAAAAATTAATAATGAATTAAAAATTAATAATGAATAACAAATGAGCAAATAGTGAAAAATTAAAAAATTAGTAAGGAATGAAAATGAATTATGAATAAAAAGAATAATGAATAAAAAATTAATAATGAATAACAAATTAATAATGAATAACTAGTAATTAATAATGAATATTAAAAATGAATAATGAATAAAAATGAATAACGAAAAACATATGAATCGTGAAAAAATTAATAATTATTAACAAATGAATAATGAATTTAAAACTAATAATGAATAAAAAATTAATCATGAAAAAATGAGTAATACATACAAAATTAAAAATGAATAAAAAATGAATAACGAATTAAAGATGAATAATTAATAACAAATGAATAATGAATAAAAAATGAAAAAATCAATAAGAATTGAGTAATGAATGAAAATTAATAATGAATAACAAATGAATAATGAATAAAAAATTAATAATGAATTAAAATCGATTAATGAATAAAAAGTAATATATAATAAAAAATTAATCATGAACAAAAAATGAATCATGAATAACAAATGTATAATGAATAATAAATTAACAATGAAAAAATGAATAATGAATAAGAAATTAATAATGAAAAAAAATAATAAATAATTAAAAATTAATAATGAATAGCAAATGAACAAATAGTGAAAAATGAAAAAAAAATTATCAAGGAATGAAAATGAATTATGAATAAAAAGGAATAATGAATAAAAAATTAATAATGAATAACATATTAATAATGAATAAAATTGAAATAATAACTAAAAAATAAATAATGAATAAAAAATAAATATTGAATAAAAATCGAATAATGAATGAAAAGTTAATATGTAATAATAAATGAAAAATTAATTACAATCGAATAATGAATAAAAATTAATAATGAAAAAGATATATATGTATAATGAATAAAAAATTAATAATTAATAAAAAATAAATAATGAATAACAAGCGAATAATGAGTGAAAAATGAATAAAAAATTAATACTGAATAAAAATAAATATTGAATAAAAAATTATTAATGAATAAAAAATGAATAGTGAATAAAAAATGAATAATGAATTACAAGTGAATAATAAAAAAATGAATAATGAATAAATTTATAATTATGAATAACAAATGAATAATGAATAAAAAATGAATAACTAATAAAAAATGAATAATAATAAAGAAAGAATAATTGAAAATTCTGAAATTCTTTTTGAACTGCAGTCTTTGTGAATATTATTCAAATGAATAAAAAAAATAATTCATTATTCTGAATAACGCAAATGAATAATTAAAATGAATAATTAATCATTTTTTAAAAATGAATGTGAGTTAAGAATTTTATTCATTAATCAATTTTGCATTCATTGAATGCATTCTTATGTCGTTAATCTGTTGTACTTAAAATTTTGAATATGAATGCCGATTTTACAGCTCTGCTAAAAACGATATCGTCAGATAGTATCGTTGAAACGATAGTCGTTTTAAAAATTATATGCTGAGAGCCCAGGATTTTGAAAGCCTCAACGACCTTTTTGAGCGTAAAAAGCTTGCCACTCATTTTTCACTTGTAATGCGGATGACCCATCAAGACCACGTTTTAATTGCTCAAATACGCTTTTAATAGAGGAGTTCTCTGAAGACTTCCGGCAAAGAAATGGTTGTGTACCATTCAGTATTTACAGTTTAACGTTGCTCGAGTGCAAGATTAATTTATAAGGTTGTGGCACTTCAGAGAGAGCTCGGTCGACTGTCAGAATGGATGAAAATAAATCAAAAAAATTAATGCTTAGAACAAAGAAAAGCTCAGTGACAGTTCGAGCAAAGGCGGGAAAAGAGTGCATTTCTCTCAAGTACCACAACCTTATCACGGAATCTTGCTCGAGTGGAACTGTTGCGGTGACATAACAGGGTGCTCTGAAAAAATAGACGACTATTTGCTTGTATGTGATGCATCCGCTGACAATTTTTGTTGGGTTTAACTCACTTTGAAACAGGCTTCGCAAAAACTTTCAATTGAAGAGAAAAATTGCACTCCTCCTCATCAATATTATTCAATTGACGAACGATTCATTTTGCTTTCCTCATTCGTGAAGAAAAAAACTTGAGCTCTATTATGTTAAGTATTCCGAGTGATCAACACTTTTTCCTCGTTCTTTCATAGTATTCGTTCGTAGATTGTGCTCCTCAAAGGCTGGTTTTACACGAGAGGCAAATGCTGACGTTCATAATTTTTTTTGTTCTCTTTTCTTCTTTTTGACTAAATGATTCAGGTCTTGAGCGTCATCAAAATTTTGATTATGTTCAAAGTTAATTTTCGAACTTGCAGAGAGTTCGTTTTTTAGCTGGAAAAACCACAGCAAATTTGGATTCATTTCAGCATTTGCTTCTCGTGTGAACTCAGCCAATAAAACTAGAGTTGATAAACGCCTTTTCTTTGTTATTCATTTATTGTTTCTCGCTCGCAAGTTTTTGCAAAGATAAACTCATTTCATTGGAATTTTTGCATTCGCTCATTTATTATTATCTTGTTAATTTAAAATAAATACGTGTTTTATGATGAACTATATTTTTGTATTTTTTTATGAAATATTAAAGTACCTTCTACATTTTTTAAATGTTCCTCTTTTGTTTATTTATCTCAGTTTCCAATAATTTCATCAAATATAATGATTTTGTAAGTTTTTTAATTAAATATATTATTAAGAAAAATAGTTAATATTATTGATTTAAATCCTTTCAATTTATTATGTGCGAAGTATTTAGTGCAAAAGTTTCGCATCTCATGAAAGCGAGCGATTCAAAGAGTTTATCATTTCAAATTCACGAGCGATAAAAACTAAACATCTCTCATCAACACAACGTCGCTCTTTTCAAATTTCTCAGCATACAAACTCACGAACGAGGAAAGCAGTTGAAGAGTTTAAAGAAGAGTAAATATTTCATCCGATATTGCTATGATAAGCTCATAGCAAAGACAACTCAAAAGAGCGGGGGCTGTATTTTGATCGCTTTACGCACCCTGCTTTCAAATACCTAAACAGTGGATTGCAACTTGTTTTTGAACCAACCAAAGAATGACTCTATCTCACGGTATTTCACATGCTTTCTGCTTTTTGCAGTACACGCACAGCATCAATATTGTCTTTCACAACAACCGTTATTGGTTCACCTTCACGAAATTCCTCTTCCACTACCACGCTCGAACTCATTGACCAATGGATTACATTCATGGAATTTGGTCCTTGGATTATATTCATGGATTATATTCATGGGATTTGGTCCTTTATCGCTAAATGTCGAATTAAGTAGATGGATGCATTCTTTTCTTATTATTTCACGTCGAAAATTGTAAAAAATCATCGCACGAAAATTTTTTGCTGAGATAAAATGTTAAAATTGCTGTAAACAACACAATAAGCGTACGTAAACTAAAACGTTGTGAGTACATTTATTCTAACAAAAGTTCAAGTTGTCGTATGAAATAGTCAAAATTGAACAGGAAATCTTCAGTGTTGCTTAGGCGAAAGACTTAAAAGGCAGCCTCAGTATATTGCTGATGAACAAAACAAAAACTTTTTCGGATGTTTATATCGGACAATTATATTTTTTAGAATTATGAAAACAACATAATAATTAAAATATGCCATCATTATTTCATAGTCTGTGAAAATTTATTTAATCATGTTGTGCAAGGAACTTGTTGTAGTTCCAACCTTGTTTCATGAATTTTTTAGGAACTAAGCTCATATATAAATCTAAAAACAATATAGTATTTTCACTGATCCTAACGCTCTTATGAGCAAAATTATAATGAAACGTGTAATTTTTCGCTCCAAGCAAGGCTTTTTACTATCAGTGATTGCTTCTCTTGGAAGCAATACCATCAAGCTAGAGGTTTGACCTAGTGAAAACGCCAACTCGAAGTTATCAAATTTAGACAAAATTTCCGTCAGCAAGTTCTCTACATATGTTAGTATTTCCGACTAATGTTGCTGCCTCTTTCGTATAATAATAATATATTACATTAATGAGACTTTCAACAAATGAGTCATTAAAATGTCAACCTTGGCGTTACATGGCTTTGCTCCAAAAATAATCAAAGACATCAAAAAATAAATTGCTTAGCTTAATTGCAATGACCTGCCTTCAACTTCTGTCGTCTCATACAAAGGTTGAGAAATTGTCTGTAAAGCTGCAGCATGCGACAAATGAACCGCGCGTAAAACTGTTAAAATGTCTAAAAATATCAATAAAAATAATTGTTCATAAACAACAACAATAACAATAGCAAAAACCAAAAAAAAAACGTTATATTTGAAATGTGGTGGTTTTTATTTCAAATTGTCTATAGAACAAAAGCCACACGCTAAGCTCAGTGTTGCTTATGACAGGAAAAAATGCTTTGGTAAGCGTGTAAAAGCGAATGAGTGCGCATGACTGGGCATTTCTTAAATTTTTTTTATTAATATATGGTCAACGGCATTATTTGGTGCAAAAAAGCTGTCAATATTTTTATTTTTCATTTTGTTTTTTTAAACTTTTGTAGCACACAAAATGTCATGAGTAAAAAGCGTAAAAGACAAAATTGACAGACAGATGGACAGACACATGCAGAGGCTGATAAAGTTAACATACAAACAGTCAGATAGGCAGATAGAGCGATAATTTGACATAAAAATATAGAGAAGTGCGCCTTTAAGACAGACAGACAGCCATTCAACTAGATATGCAGTCAACAAGGCTGTTCACAAAGCAGCTTATAACTAAGTAAAAGGTTCAAATAAGGTTGTTGTTTTTTTTTTGCAAAATCGTTTTAAGCTCTTTACTGCTGCTTTGCTGGTTTAACCTTAATAGTTCCGTTCTGTTGTTGTTATTGTTGTTGCTATTTTTGTTTATGACATTTAAGCCAGTATGTTTTTGACTTTTGTGTGCTATGCGCTGCTGCAGCGCAAGTCAATAAAAATAAATTCAGCGTGAATGTGAGTTTTTAATTCTTGCATTATTACTGTCGGTTTCGTTGTTGTTGTTACTGTTATTGTTGCTGCTGCTGCTGTGAATGATGTCGAAGTTTCCAAAGCTGCCAAAGTGTGGAATTTATTTAATGTCTCTTTTGTTCTTATTGTTGCGCGTTATTCGTTGGTTGCTTTCCTATTTTTTGTCATTGTTTTTCAGAACAATTGTTGAAATGGAAAATTGTTTTAATGCCGCGAGAATTTATGCTGTTCTACAAAATGTTTTTTCGACTGCTGTTTATTGACTTTTGTGACACAAATTCACGAATTCTTTTCCACTGCGATTCGCGATTATATAAGGTCGTGAAAAACTTTAGCTACAAAAGGCCTCTTTTTTAAATGATGCTTCACACTACAGAGAAAAGGATATCGTTTTGAGACAGTAGACCGAGAAGTCAAAGCAGGAGAGTTTAATAAAATCCACCTCCGAACCTTCTTTCGTGTCTGGCAGATCATAAGTTTGGCTGCTAGCAAAGAAATTTTAAGATTCCTGAGTTTTGGTTCATATAAGATATAACATGACATATTATTTGTTATATATATATAATATGTTATATTATATAATATACGGCATAACGTTGGCTCAGGCACGTTGGAAATTTTTTTACTTTGGAACTGTTTTGAACCTAGCGAATTTTTACCACGCTACTTTTTACCTTGCAATTTTTGCTGCTGTACAATTTTTTACCTAGTGACTTTCTAACATTCGATTTTTTACTAATTGACTCTATATCTTATAATTTTTTATGCCTAGCGCCAATTTGAGCTTTTGGTATTTTGAACCGCACGACTTTCTTACCCTGTTAATATTTTGTACCTTACGGCTATTTTGTATCTTGTAACTTTTCGTAGATTGTGAATTTTCGCACCTTGTGATTTTTTTACTTACGACTTCTTTATTTTGTAATTTTTTTTTGTGCTTCGCGCCATTTCGTATTTTACGCATTTTGTACAGTGCGACTTATTCACCTTGCGATTATTTGGTGCCTTGCGACTTTTTAAAATACGAATTCTTTCCCATGCAATTATTTACATTGTTAGTTTTTGTGCTTAGCAAAATTCTGGAGATTGGATCTACTAAAATCTTATTTTAGTACCGTGCGACTTTTTAACACACGACTTCTTTACAATGAGATTTCTTACCTTGTAATTTTTTGGTGCCTAGCACCATTTTTTTACTTTCAGCATTTTGTACTGAGCGAATTTTTTACCTTGCGATTATTTTGTAGCTTGCGACTTTTTATACCCTTTGCTTATTTGTAACTTGTAAGTTTTCGTAGATTGTAGATTTTTTACCCAGCGACTTTTTAACATACGGCTTCTTTACCTTAAGACTTTCTACCTTGGAATTTTTTGTGCCTCACGCCATTTTGTACGTTGGACATCTTGAACTTTGCCACTTTTCATACCTTGGGCTTTTTTGTAACTTGCAATTTATGAAGACTGCCATTTTTTGAACCTTGCGACTTTTTAACATACGAATTCTTTTCCATGCGATTCTGTACCTTGTTATTTTTTGTGTTTAGCACCATTTTGTAGATTGGATCTACTAAGATCTAATTTTCGTATCGTGCGACTTGCGATTATTTGGTGCCTTGCGACTTTTAGTAAATTTGGCATTTGTACTTTGCAACTTTTCGTTGATTGTCAAATTTCGTACCTTGTGACTTTTTAATACACAACTTCCTTATCATGCAACTGTGCACCTTTTAACTTTACTGTTAACTGTTAACTTTAGGCATTTTGTACAGTGCAACTTATTTGCCTTGCGATTATTTGGTACCATCTGACTTTTTAAACTTTTGACTTTTTGTACTTTGCTACTTTTCTTTTATTGTCAAATTTAGTACCTTGCGACTTTTTAATATACGACTTCCTTACCTTGCAACTGTTAACTTTTAAATTTTTTTAGCCTCGCGCCACTTTGTACTTTCGGCATTTTGTACTATGTGAATTATCCACTTTGCGACTTTTTATACCTTTGGCTTTTTGTACTTTGATACTTTTCGCTTATTTTCAAATTTAGTACCGTGCGATTTTTTAATATACGACTTCCTTACCATGCAACTGTTAATCTTGTAATTTTTTTTGCGCCTCGCGCCATTTCGTTCTTTACGCATTTTGTACAGTGCGACTTATTTACCTTGCGATTATTTGGTACCTTGCGACTTTTTATACCTTAGGCTTTTTGTTCTTTGTAACTTTTCGTTGATTGTCAAAATTCGTACCTTGCGACTTTTTAATACACGACTTCCTTATCATGCAACTATACACCTTGTTACTTTACTGTTAACTTTAGGCATTTTGTACAGTGCGACATATTCGCCTTGCGATTATTTGGTACCTTGTGACTTTTTATACTTTTGGATTTTTTTACTTTTCTACTTTTCGTTTATTGTCAAATTTAGTACCTTGCGACTTTTTAATTTACGACTTCCTTACCATGCAACTGTTAACCTTGTAACTTTACTGTTAACTTTAGGCATTTTGTACAGTGCGACTTATTCGCCTTGCTATTATTTGGTACCTTGTGACTTTTTATACTTTTGGATTTACTTTTGTACTTTTCTACTTTTCGTTTATTGTCAAATTTAGTACCTTGCGACTTTTTAATATACGACTTCCTTACCATGCAACTGTTAACCTTGTAATTTTTTGCCTCACTCCATTTTGTACAATGCGACTTATTCACCTTGCGAATTTTTATACCTTTGGCTTTTTGTACTGTGCTATTTTTCATTTATTGTCAAATTTAGTACCTTGCGACTTTTTTGTATACGACTTCCTTTCAAGCAACTGTTAACCTGCTAATTTTTTGTGCTTCGCGCCATTTTGTACTTTCAGCATTTTTTACCGTGCGACTTATTCACCTTGCAACTTTTACCTTTGGCTTTTTGTACTTTGCTTCTTTTCGTTGATTGTCAAATTTCGTACCTTGCGACTTTTTTATATACGACTTCCTTACCATGCACCTGTTAACCTTGTAATTTGTTTTTGTACCTCGCGCCATTTTGTACTTTCGGCATTTTGAACAGCGATTTATTTACCTTGCGACTTTTTATACCTTTGCGTTACTTGTACCTTGTAACTTTTCGTAGATTGTAAGATTTCGTACATTGCAACTTTTTACCATACGGCTTCTTTACCTTGCAACTTTCTACCTTGTAATTTTTTGTGCCTCGCGCCATTTTGTACGTTCGACATTTTTCATCGTGCGACTTTTCATACCTTGGACTTTTTTGTACCTTGCAACCTTGTACCTCATGGATTGCCATTTTTCGTGCCTTGCGACTTTTTAACATACGAATTCTTTCCCATGCAATTATTTACCATGTTAGTTTTTGTGGTTAGCACCATTTTGTAGATTGGATCTACTAAAAACTTATTTTAGTACCGTGCGACTTTTTAACACCCGAATTCTTTACCATGCGATTCCTTACCTTGTAATTTTTTGTGCCTCATGTCATTTTGTACAGCGCACCGTTTTATCTTGGGATTATTTTGTAGCTTGTGACTTTTTATATCTTTAGATTTTTTGTACCTTGCAAGTTTCGTAGAAAATGAATTTTCGTGCTTTGCGACATTTTTACGACTTTTTTCCCCATTCGATTCTTTATCTTGTAGTTGTTTGTGCCTAGCAAAGATCTAGTAAGATCTTATCTTCGTAGATTGTGAATTTTCGTACCGTGTGACTTTTTAATACACGACTTCTTTACCATGCGATTCTGTACCTTGTAATTTTTTTTACCTCGTACCATTTTGTACAGAGCGAATTTTTTACCTTGCGATTGTTTTGTATCTTGCGACTTTTTATACCTTTGGCTTATTTGTACCTTGTAACTTTTCGTAGATTGTAAAATTTCGTACCTTGCGACGGCTTCTTTACCATTGCTACTTTCTGCCTTGTAATTTTTTGTGCCTCGCACCATTTTGTGCGTTCGACATTTTGAACTTTGCGACTTTTCATATCATTGGTTTTTTTGTACCTTGCAACTTTTGAAGTTTGTCATTTTTCGTACCTTGCGACTTTTTAACATACGAATTCTTTCCAATGCAATTATTTACCTTGTTAGTTTTTGTGCTTAGCACCATTTTGTAGATTGGATCTACTAAAATCTTATTTTAGTACCGTGCGACTTTTTAACACACGACTTCTTTATCATGCGATTTCTTACCTTGTAATTTTTTGGTGCCTAGCACCATTTTTTACTTTCAACATTTTGTACTGAGCGAATTTTTTACCTTGCGATTATTTTGTGGCTTGCGACTTTTTATACCATTTGCTTATTTGTACCTTGAAAAATTTCGTATATTGTGGATTTTTGTACTTAACGCCTTTTTAACATACGGCTTCTTTACTTTAAGACTTTCTTCCTTGGGATTTTTTGTGCCTCGCGCTATTTTGCATGTTCGACATCTTGAACTTTGCGACTTTTCATACCTTGGGCTTTCAGTTACCTTGGGAAACTTGGGCACCTTCGTGCCATTTTGTACAGCGCGAGTTTCTTATCTTGGGAATATTTTGTAGCTTGCAACTTTTTATGTCTTTAGATTTTTTGTGGATTGAATCTTTCGTAAATAGTAAATATTCGTGCTTTGCGGCTTTTTAGCATTCGAATTATTTCCCATACGATTCTTTACGTTGTAATTTTTTGTACCTAGCACAATTTTTTACCTTGTAGCTTTTCCTAGATTGTGGATTTTTGTACCTAGCGACTTTTTAATATACGACTTCTTTACCTTGCAATTTTTTTGGCTTTGCACCATTTTGTACTTTTGGAATCTTATACCGTGCGACTTTTTTACCCTGTAAATTT
This sequence comes from Dichetophora obliterata, assembly GCA_963920525.1. Lineage (NCBI taxonomy): Eukaryota > Metazoa > Arthropoda > Insecta > Diptera > Sciomyzidae > Dichetophora > Dichetophora obliterata. The sequence goes on along the minus strand of OY986438.1, from coordinate 17,454,109 downwards.
ATTGCACTTTGTGGCTTTTTTTTACTTTGAAACTTTTCGAAGATTGTGATATTTTGTATTTTGCGGCTATTTGTATTTCGGAAATTCTCGTACCCGTTGACTTTTTGTAGCATGGGCTTAAAGCAAATAAATTACAACAGTTTGGCAGCACTGAAGTAAAAGTAACGTGAGCAAAAATAACGAAACGCTCGTCCCTTTTTTTACTGACTGTCGTTGGCCTGCACACACGCATCTCCTGAACTAAATAGGAAAATTGTAAAATCTATCTTAATTTTATATAATAAAGTGATTGTTAATATTGAAGTTTTAAATAAACAAGCAACACGTTTTATTTATAATGAACATTGCATTGGGCAAACGGTACATTTTTGTCTCTTGCTACATTTCTATAACACTATTTTTAACTTTGCTGATTTTTGTGTTCCGAGACTTTCTGTAAATTGAATCACTTTGTATACCGCAACTTTTTGTACCTTGCAACTTTTAATGTCTTGTGACTTTTTACCCTGCGCCTATTTTGGAATGGAAGACTTTTTGTTTCTTGCGACATATTTAGCCTTGCAACTTAACATATAGTGTAACTTAACGTACTTTGGGAAGTTTTGTGTCTTGCAAAAACAACAACATAAAATTATTTGCTTATTGCAAATAAGTGCTGTTTTTTCTTTACTTTTTCTTTTGTTTTTAATGGTGTATGTATTATTTTTGTTGAAATAATACTTTCGAGTTCGTAATTTAAATCCTATTTGTTTTGCTTGAACAAAACTTTCAAGTTTGTAGCTTAAGCCTTTTGTTTTGCTTAACATTCTGGCTGCTTTTGCATAGAAACGCTTGTTAATATTGAAAAACTTTCGAGTTTGCTGCTTAAGTCTTTTGTTTCTCTGAAAAAACCGCTTACGGCACAAGCAAACAATCACTGTGTAAATATGTTAAATAACAATGGTTCTTTTCTCATAATTTTTTCTTATATTTTCGATTGTTAACAGTTTCATAAATGTGTTGTCAGCAACTTTAAGTGACATTTAGCACAATAGAATTTGTATTTCTATAAATTTCCCCAAGTTTGTTACTTAAGTCTTTTGATTTCACTTTCTGGCATTTTGAGGTTTTAGTGTAGACAATGATTTTATCATTATAAAATAAAATTTGCACCTAATCTTGTACTTTCTCGTTTAAAAAACCTTGACATTCACTTCAGCACAAAAAAAATTTCAGATAACCTTTTAACTGCCTCATATATTAATCGTTATAATTGTGTTGAAGTGGTACCGCGTGTCAAATGTCAATTCTCTGTCGCATAACGTCAAAAAACAATAGCGCTTTGTGCAAACGCCAACCAATAGTTGCAGAGACAAAGTATAGCGCACCCACATTTTAGTTTTCATGCCGATTAAGCTGATAAGACAATGGTTGGAATACATAATAAGTGAGCTTATGCTCCGACTCGATTTTTCGAGTAAATTCAGGAGAGCTTATGAATTTTTTACTTGAAAAATCGAGTCGGAGCAAATGCTCACTTTTTATGCATTCCAGACAATATTTCAAAAGTGTTTAATTAGGCTATAAAGCATAGTATTGGAGTCATTAAATTTACTTAAATCGAAATCATAACGAAAAACGCAGCCAACGTACTCGTAGTTTGGACAATATAGCACAAATAAGCCATTAAATTAAAATATATTTTTAATGTGTACAGTTTTGGCAATTTATTTAATTGTAATTATAAGCTAATGGACTTATTCCAATATAAATCAAATACCTAATTTTAGCTCGGTTGCACATGCTCATTCGATATAAAATATGCACTATCTTGACGCACTTCTGGATCTTCTGGCATTTTGACTGAGTAATGACTGTGATGTCAATAGATTCGCTTTACTTGGCTTGACTTGACTCGATTTAGCTTGGCTATCCAAGTGAAGTGGCCTGGCCTGCATGCTCAGTATTTCCATGCATTTTATCAATGCACAGAATGCTGCGCTTGACAGCGCTTGACCTAATTTTTTGGCTTATTGTTGTTGCAGCTAAAGAATGTTGCTTGCTGTATCTCTGACTGGCTGCTAGCTTTTTGCTGTCGGCTGTTTGCTGCTAGCATACTTGTTGCCTTTGCTGGCTACAAATCACTTTCTCTTTGTCAATTAAAAGCAGAGAATGTTTCAATTTATTTCTTCTCCTTTTTTGTGTTTTTTTTTTTTGCATTATTACGTGGAGTAAATTTTTGCCCATTTTTGCTTAATTGAAACAGTCAGGCTACATGATTTATTGTCAGATTAATTGTGCTGTTGTTGTTGTTGTTGTTTTTGTATATGCTGCTTTGTTATGCAATGTAATGCTTAATTGTGTGCAAGAAGAAAATGTTTTTGCAACTTAATCACGTTTTTATATGACGTTTATACAATAAAAATCAGAAAGTTTGTTGCTTAAGTCTTTTGTTTGCTGCTTGTCTCGCTGTGCAGTTAAACTTTTAATCTGTAGAATTTTTTTTTATTTAGCTATATTTTCCTCTTTTTAAAAAATTTCACTTCTTAGGTCCTCTTATTAGTCATATTTTACGAGGAAGTGTCATATTCTTGGTGAAAAATGTTATTTCAATAGCAGATCGTAAAACATTTTTATTCAATGGAAATTTTAATCATTTTGTACATCATTATGTGGTGTGCAAAAATAACACGTTCTTCATATACAGAGCTTGGTTTGAACGAAAGACCTTCTTTTCAGCATATAAATTCGGGTAACGCAGCGTCAGTGAAAAAATCATTGGTTAAATATCTTTGAAAATATAGACACGGGAAGGGGTGCCAAATTCGAAAATTTCAGTCATTATAACTGCTTTAAAAATTATCTCTTCCAGATTTTCTCCCGTTCGAAGTCTTCTTCAAATAATGCTTTTCATTGGAGTGCAACGCAATGTCATTTTCTGTTCAAAATTAACTAGCAAAACCTGCAAAAAAATAAATTTTTTGCTACCTGCTTGTCAACGTCGAGTATATTCGGCAAGAAGCACTAAACATAATTCTTTTGGAAAATTATTCATTTTGTTTACTAACAAACTTAAAAAATTTTAAGAATCACGATTTATGAATCGTATATAAAAACGAAAACAACTTTTCATGTTTGCTAGGATGAACTAAAGACAAATTAAAAAATTTCAACAAAGCGGGTCAAGCAAAGAGTTTGGCAGTTGCAACACATATACTTTTAGAAGGACATGCACAAATTAGTGTAAATAATGTAAAACTATTAAAACAAGTAAGTACTTTGTATGAAGTAAGCTTACTTCTCGTACAAAGAGACGAGAATACTTTAAATATAGACAAAGGCAACGTCGACTCGTGTCTCTTCAAGTGTGTTTAAGAGAAAAAGAATATATTCAGTGTTCGTTCATTTGTTTGTTTCGTTTGTTATAATGTGTGTTTATATAAAAAACGTTTCTCTGTTTTCACAACAATCTTTGCAATAATGTCTTCGATGAAAAAATTATTACCAACTTATGCAACTTTAGTCGTGAATGCTGATGATGGGACGAAAGGACGAAAGTCATCCCATCAAATTAATTTTATTAATGTCAAGTTAATTAAATTATCATATGATTAAGTAGCCAATTTGAACGTCCAATTTGTTCTATATAATTCAAATGAATGAATTCCAAATGTGTGAAATCATATAGGACTATAAACAGTGAGTTGATCACAGCTTAATCACTCAAAGACTACTGAAGACAGTGTAACCAACTCTCAAAAATATTTATCCCTAAAGCTTTAGTCAAAAACCCCTAAAATCGCTACAATTACTTGGAATTCTCCCTAAAACAAAAAAAAAAGCAATTAACATTTTGTTATAATGTTTAGTTATAAATTATTTAATATTTACAAATAAAAATCGGCTTTTATTGAAAATAAGGCGAACGCGATTTAAAATTTTTGTTGTAAAAATTAAACACTTGATTTGTCAAACCATACAAAATCAGCTTTTCTGTCTCTTTCACTCCTTCGCAAGTTTTACAGCTTTAGCAAAATATTTAGACATCATGTTTACCTTTTTTTTTACACCATGTTAACGAGCAGGTAATAAAAAAGGTCAAAAATTGAGCAGTAAATGCATGGCAAAATCGGAATAAATTCAAAAAGTTCGTAGTTAATTGGATTATCCGATGCTTAGGAATATCAAAAAGTCTCTTAAAAAAACCCCAAAAAAATTCCATTCCACTTTTTTGCCCCTCAATTAAGGGGGAAAAACCCTATGTTGGAAACACTGACTGAAGAGGAAATGCAGCAATTTCCAAAACAGACTGTCTAGTCAGCTAAGTGATTGACTCTTTACAGAGTTATTGTTGTTGTTGTTGCCTTCTTATAAAACTTACTTGATTTAAAGGTCAGAATTAAATTCATGTAAAAATTTCAATACCTTAGAATAACTTGAAAGACAGAACGGTAAGAACAGTATATTTATTTAGTTATTATTTGCAGTTCTTAGTGTTACAAGATATAATATCTCTTAACTAGCACTATTCATTAAGAAAAGAAATATGGCAGTAAATATTTAATATACGAAACACTTATATTTAATATACGAAAACTTAAAACTAACATGAAGAGCTTATTACAAAAAAAAATCGAAAACATACAAAATTATAACAAATAAATATGAAATCTGATTGAATAATTTAAAAGGACTTATATCTAATGGATGACATGTTAAACTAATTAAGGGACGATAATAGTTTTTTTTTAAAATTGACAGCGTTGCTAATTTGTTGTGTGTTATGATCTAAGGAATTCCAAAGACGTGCACCATATATGAAGAATTGTCTTTCTGAGACAAAGCAGGAGTGTCTAGCTAATACAATATTATTATTACGGCGCGATTGTGTAAATCGAAGTCTCTCGAAAAGATAGATAGGTTCAGCGGAAAATATTAATTTGTGGACAAACTGTAGGACTTTTATCTTGAAAAGGTTATCAAAGGTGGTGTTGTTCATTTGGTAAGCATATTCCGAGACATGATCAAACCTACTCACACTGTATACATACCGAGCGATATTATTATATGTTACTTTTAATTTTTGCTTATGGACAGAATCAGCGTTTGCAAATACTTCACAGCCATACAAGAGAATTGGTATTAAGTATGTTTTTGCTATAAGCAGTCTAATTCTTAATGGCGTAAAGTATTGGGTAGGCCATAAACTGCGTAACATACCATTTACCTTACCTGAGGAACTGGTGATGTGTTCGTTCCATGTCAAGGTATTATTAAAAATAAAACCCAAGTTCTTAGCCTTACACACATATTCAATAATCGAGTCGTTAATTACTATATCAGGAAGACAATTATAGTTTATAGGTTTTTTATAGATCAACAAACACTTAGATTTTCTCGGATTAATTTCAAGCTCATTTTCTGCGGCCCAATTACCGATTCGCTGGAGTTCTTGATTAAGGATACTCACACCACTACAAAGATCAGTTTTATCACATGAAACATAAAGCTGTATATCATCAGCGTGCATATGTGTTATTAACATTGATTCGGGATTAACGGAAAATCATTTACGTAAATGGAAAACAAAAAGGGTCCCAGAACTGACCCCTGGGGAACACCTTTATTTACTCGAATAAAGTCTGAGTACAAATCACCAGAACAAACACATTGGAAACGATCATACAGATATGACCAAATCCATTTTATTACAGTTGGAGAAAAACTGTACCAATTTTTGAGCTTATGGCAAAATATTAAATGATTAATAGAATTGAAAGCTTTTGAGCAATCTAAAAGAACCAGGAAAGTAGGTTTGTTTGCTTCAATATTTTGGCGAATTGTTTCAGACACATCTGTAATTGCTGTTGTACAACTACGTTTTGGTCTAAATCCAGACAGTGTGTCCGTAAGTAGACGATTGGTGGTAAAATAAGAATTCATTTGCTTGTAAACAAGGTTTTCGAATGCTTTTGAAAGAAAGGGTAAGATAGCTATAGGCCGAAATTCATCGCCTGATTTTGGAATTGGAATTATCTTGGCTAATTTCCACTTCTTTGGAAACACTGATTTAGTAAAGATTGTATTGAAAATATGTGTAATAACAGGTACAAGTTTAGGTAAAAACAATTTAAGGGACTTAGGAGTAATACCGTCAATGCCTGTCGAGTTGGATTTTACATAAATCAGACTAGAGAGCACATCACTTTCAGTAACACACATAAAACTAAAACTAGATGTTGTAGATATTGCACTTTGAAGGGGGTTATCACGGAAAAAATTCATGTTAGACTCGATTATATCACAGATGGGTTGCCTTGTTATCTCTATATTATCACAGTTTTGGTTTCCTACAAAATTATTATTGAGGATATTGAGGTCAGCATTTAATTTGTCGGTACAAGTTTTATTTAAGCCTATTTTTCTAATAGTTCGCCAAGTAGCCTTACTATTAGCTGCTCTTGAAAATTTTTCGAAGAAGTACTGGGATTTTGCTCGTCTTATAGCACTAACAGCTTGTTTGCGCAAATTTGAAAATGCCTCAAAGTGTGCTGACGTCTTATATCTTTTCCATTTAGAGTAAGCTTTATTACGTTTTTCGATAAGGGAACCAACATCGTGATTAAACCATGGCTGACTTGAATTTTTTATAAGTATTGTTTTTAAGGGTACATGCCTTTCAAAAAGATCCAATAGAGTATCGTTAAAAAAATCTACTTGGTCATCTACTGATGTCATACAAAATATTCTTTGCCAATCAGTTCTGTCAAAATCTGCGTTAAGAAGTTGAAATTGTATGTTTTTAAAGTCTCGATATGTCATTATAGAGTCTACGGAATGTTGAAAAAGATCTAAAGTCAAGTAAATTAAGTCATGATAAGAAAATTGAGGTACGGAAATTTGATTATAAAACAAAACATGGCTTTTGTCACTTACAAAAAAAACATCTAAAAGCGTGCTGGAGGTAGAAGTAAAGTGTGTTGCAGCTGACTCATTTACTGCGAATAGTCCAAGACCGTGAAACTTACTTTTTATGGTGTTATCAGTGAGCAGATCACTATTTAAATCTCCTGCTATTAAAACTTTTGCGTACTTGATAGAAACAGCTTCGATAAGATCAACAAGTGGGGTCACATCAATCCGTCTATTAGGCCTATAAGCTGCACCTAGCAGAGATTTTTGATTATTTATTACTATTTCTAAGAATAAGTATTCCATCGTAGAATTTTCATCATTTTTTAGGATAACCTTGCAATTAATGTTTGTCTTGATAAAGATGGCAACCTCACCTCCGTGACTTTTACGATCAGAGCGAAAAACACGATATCCCCGTTAAGCAATGAATGAGTCAGGCAGGTCATGTCTGAACCATGTTTCGGAGATGCATACGATATCCACATCCGAATTTTCATATATTTGTCTAAACTCATCTATCTTGCAATAGAGACTTTGCGCATTGAAATGACAGATATTTAAACCCTGCTTTTGTTTACCGAAGATCTTCAACATAGTTTGGGTGTTTTCACTGGAATTCCTACGATTGTTAAAATTCAGAACCATCAATTAAAATATTTAAAAAGGATCTAGCAACGCAATCGAAGGTATCAATAAACACCAAACAAAAGTTATCGACATGGCATCCCTGTACCTGTGGTCACCTCAATTGGATTATCTCCCTGTTGGCGCTTGACGAACACACAACCACGCATAGTGTATACGGCCCACAATTGCTTACTCCTCTTGAGATTAACCGCAGCATTGAGAATTTGTTTTTTTGTTTTGGTCAAGCATTCGTTTATGTAAATAGGAGCATTAGAGTCGAAGCCAGCGTGAGTAAGTAAGAGAGTACTCTTGTTTTGTTTTCGAAAGTTAGCCGCTGCCTTGAGGATAGCTGCTTTATCAGCTGTGCTTTGAAGTTTGACGATTATGCCAGCATCAGTTCTAATTGTGTTGTTTTTGCTCTTAATACGAAAAATGTTTTTTATATTTCGGTTTTGGCAATTAATAGTGGTGCATAGTTTAGAGAATATTTCATTAACATTTTCGGTATCATTTATTGGTATGCCGCAAATGCAAAACCTTAGACAAATTCGATTGAATTTCACGTACCTCTTTTACGTACCTCACGTATATACTTTTTTATTTAGGTTTACTCCAAAAGCTAGGCTTCCCTAGCTCAAGTAAACTTCTCTTAGGGTCTCGAGAAGTCTACTTGAAATTTTTTGTGGCGAGAAAATTATTTGGTCAAATCGTCAGATTTATAACGTCATCACAAATTACTCTATTCTATTCTATTCGATTCTATTTAAAAAACTGTACTTTAATTGCGTCAGTCGCATCAGCGGATGGACAAACCGCAATTACCGTTGGCTGGTCGCACTTCACGCCCTCGGTGCTGAAACGACGCGAATCGAATGGAATGCCGTATTTATTTACGTAATTATTTTCTAAAGAACCTACAGTATAGTTTTGAGGCAAAGGCTGCGTGCTAGTATAAATATTATTACACATAGTATTAAGAAAATGCAAATTTTACTGGTACTTATCTGTACTACTGGCAAGAACTAAATAAGCCATATAAAAAATATTTTGAAATAATTGACTCCAAAGTTTTGAAAAAATGTATTTTTGTATGAAGAAATGGAATTGACTCTGAAACTCTCTGAAATAGCCAAAGTCTCTTCAGTGATTGTCGGCAATGATTGAGTAATGTATTTAGACTAAAAAATGGATTTTTGCGATCATGTGGCCTCTAACGTTATTGCAATAAGGCCTCCAATTCTAAAAACAAAAATATTTTTTTAGAATTATATTTGAGCTCAATGCCAAATAAGTTCATGAAGCAATTGGTTGCAACAACAAGTTCTTTGCAGAACAAACCACCAAGCATACTAGACAAACTGTTTCGTTGATAGCTACATCAACTCTTCATTAATCTTCTGTGGTTTCTGCAGTACCAGTCACTTCGATAAGCTTATACGAACACCTTCTGTTTAATCAAAATAAAATTATTGTGCTGTATGTCGAAGCAATGTTTTTCTACTACTTTTCAAAAAGCAAAGGTTCGATTCAGCGAAGCTGTACTTAAATCTATGTAAAACAGAATAAATTTCATTCTATCCAAAGCATTCAAATATTATGAAAAAATCAATTGATAAATAAAATAAACGGTACAGCACCGGATTAAATAATTTTGGAAACTGATTTATAATAAAAAAAAATAATATTAAGGAAGGCTTGGGTATTAAGCTTTTTGAGAATTAATGGGCCTAAGTGACTGTTTAAAGTGTTTTAAAAAGTTGTAAGTTACAATAAATTGGTAGCTGATCCACAACAATACAATACTTTATGATGTGTAACACCTTATCAAAAAGAGTTTTCTTGAACTTACAGTTCTTACGACTTCCCACATTCCCAGTGCAGCACATAAAAAGGCATCTACAGAATACAGGGTAGAAATCTAACTCTTAAATTAACAACACTTTATTGACATTCAAAATGCTAATCTAACATCTTATCGGATAGACATCAGCATAAAAAATTCCAATTAAATGCAACGTTATCTGTAGATTGTCGATTTTTATGGCTTAATTCGTGGTAAACCATTTATGTGGCTTGTCGAACTGACACTTTTCACCAACAAAGATACAGAAAAAGAAACAAAACAAAAAAACTAGTAAGCTACATTTATGACACTCTAATGATCTTAAGATTGTCCACACAATTCTTTATAAATCGAAAAATTATATAGTTATAGCGTTATGGAATAGAAAAGGCACTTCGAAGTTAAGCTGAAATAACAACAATAAACTTATAAAAATTATTGTAAAAACCATAAAATAAAGTTTAGCTATAATAAAAAAAAAACAAAAATTCAAAGTAGAATGTTAAAGATTTCCCGCACCTTCTTTTCGAATGGAATTCCAGGCAAAGTGTTAATGAACTCAAAATAGTCACCGATTGGAGAGCAAATCTAAGCATTTTCCTCCAACAGCAGCAAAAATTCGCTAAATAACAATCACAACAACTTCAAAAACAACAACAACAGCAACAACAATAACAGCAGCAGCAGCAGCTTGGAAAGGGTACAAGACCAATAAAAACCAAAACAACACCAACCAACAACCACAGTAAAAAGCTAACCAAAAAAGTGCAGCATCCAGCCATCCAAGCCTCCTGTCTAGCAATGCATTGGCCAGTGTGCAACAAATACGTTGCGATACAGCAGCAACCACGACCAACTTTAACCAAGTTCAAGAACCAGTTCCGTTGCTGTCGTCATCACTTTTGAAACGCTCTGTAGTACCGAGCACTTTTTTCCTCTGGATTTATTGCCGCACATTTCTCTGCAGAACTTTTTAATGTTTTTCTTTTGTTTTATGTTTATTTCGTTTTCGTTTTATCTCTTTTGCCCTCTGCATCTTGCAGCATTTTATACTTTTATTTCAGCTTTTATTTTGATTTCCAGTTCTGGTTTCGTGCATCCTCCAGGGTATTCATTCTTTCATATTTATTTTCTTTATTTTTGTTGTTCTTTAAGTTTCTGCTTGGCTGCAGTTGCGTGCTGCTGCACATCCTCGCTGCACGTTTATTGCCCCATCTTTTTTTATTTCTTGTTGTTTTGACAGGATGATGCTTTAGTTTTGCATTTTTGTTTTTCCTCGAACATGAATATTTTTAAAAATAGTTGAAAATAGCATATTATTAAAAGGTTAAATTAAGACCGGAAATGCTGCTGCGCGCAAACAAAACAGCAATGACAGGAAGCAGTGCAGCTTAGAGCGAAAAAAAACTAAAAAAATGTTAAACAAAGGTATTTTAAAAGGCGTTGGAAGAACTGTGTTATTATTTTAACGCTTAAGATGAGCTCATTAGTTTACATGTATTTAAAGCATGGCAGTTAAGTGTTATAAAAAGAATAAAGTCTGAGCCAAAAAATTCATCTTTTTACATACTAAATTATGCGAGTATATGCGACCGTGGGTAGTAGTGTCAGTGTGAAGTTTTAGTGAGAAAATTCTTTGTAAAAATCTGAAGGTGTTTACCTGAAGGTGGCTACCTGAACGAATATAAAGTCTTTAGTTAGAAGTGGTTAGGTTAGGTTAGGTTAGGTTAGGTTGGGTTAAGGTGGCGGCAGGTCTTAAGACCAGCCCACTTGGACCAAATTATGGGTCTGTTCTGGTACCACCGAATGGAAAAAGGGAAATCAGCGAAACTTTTGTGTAGGATGTTCTTAATGTGGCAGAAGCTGAAGAAACATGTGATATTAAATCTGAAGCTATTGTCTCAGTCAAATGAAGTTACTTAGCGTTCCTCTCCACAAACGTTTCCTAACACCACCAACTACAACTTTTGGCAGTAAATGCAACCTTTACCTCACAACTACACGTCTAGGTTCTTTAGAAAATATTATCTTTGATATATGCGGATATCACAAATTTCTTTTTTTGTACTCTTTACCGTTTAAATTCTAAAGTATTGAAATTTTCTATTAAAAAAATACTATGTACAAAACACTTTCGAATTTAAAACTATTATATTCTTGGTTTTTCTATTGAATTTTTAAAAGCACTTTTGTTTCTTCTGTTTTAATTGATATGTTTATAAACAAAACCAATATGTGTGATCTTTAACTGTCTTGTTGTTTCCACTCCGATATGTTTTCCAACATTTTACTCAACGTTATTAGAAGTTACTTTAACCTAGAAAAATTATTTGGCTTATTTCCATACTGAAAAATTATAAAGCTATTATCAATTATGAAATAGCAAAACTAAGTGTTGTTTTACTACTTTTTTTTAATACTAGGTCAAAACTATGAAGAAGTGACAAAAAACCATAACGAAATTTGAAGCGTAACACTATGAACTTATTTCGTCTAACTTCTCATCTTACAACTCTCGTAGAGTTAAGAAGCAATATATAAATTATATGTTTGGTTGAACTTTAATGCAAAAACAATATATACAAATACATAAGTTAAATTACAATCCATTTCAGCCAAGAAAACATGTGCTTAAAACCTCATTTAGAGAAAAATTTAAAAACTAAACTTTAAATTATTAAAATTAGTTACAATAGTTTTTATAACAATGAACAAAGAAGTAAAAACGAAGAAAAAGCATGTCGTTCTGATAAAATACAAACGAGAAATATGATGAAGACTCTGAGCGTTTCAGTAGCAATAAAAATGATCGTATAAAAAGTAAATATTAATAAAGTTTCATTTCAGTTAACCTACAGCTATGGTCAGGTTTGATTCCTGAACAAAGTTTAAAACTGACAATAAAGCAATCGAAAGCTGTATACAAAAGCAACTTAATTATTTTCTAGTTGCATATCATTTGTAAGTTTTATTTTGTAGCTATTCTTTTACAAGATTTTTTCGTTTTCGGTTTTTCATTAGCTACTTATTAAAAAAATCAATTATTTTTAAAGTAACTCTACAGAGAGTGGCTAATTTATGCACAAAACGTAGATAAACTTTGTCTTAAAATTGAATATTTTAGTTATTATAATGGTTTTGCATCCATTCACAAGATGTTTGTATCCGCTTGAAAATGGATTTGTGGACACACACACACACTATTGGAGATGATAACAATTCCATTAAGCACACTGCGTCAAGTAAATAACTGTGAAAAATTACAGTTTTTTGTACGATGCGGCTTATCAAGCTTAGATTGTTGCTATTGTATACTATTAAGGAAATACCAAGTTTTGATATAACAAAAGAAGCCAACAACAACGACGTGAATAAACTTTAATAAATGTTGAATACGAACACTTTCGATAAAATTTACAAAAGGTTCTTTGTCACCAAATTACTATTATAAGAAACCAACAAACTTTATGCTAAAAACAAAGAATGAAACTTGTTTCAGCGCAATTAAAGGCGCAAAAAATAACTATTCTTCATTTGGACAATAATTAATAACCCATGATTTATGCTGGTTGGCAGCTGTTGAAGCAGCGGACTCAGCACCATTTGCGGCCCTCAGCATTCAGCAAGGCAATTAATCTTAATTAAGTATGATAAAAATAAAAGAGGTAAAAAAAAGATTGCCTACGCAGCTGCTGGAGAATTGATTGGTCTTAGCTTAAAAAAATCGAACTTTTTGCTAATAAAAAATTAAACCAATTCTACACGAGCTTTTCTTTCGAACAAAACAAATTATACAAGTATACATACATACATATTTCAAAGCTTTGATTTCGAAAATAAAAACAGTTTTTGAATATTTTATTGAAAAGACATGTATTGGACATAGAAAAACAACAACAGCGATTACGACAAAATTAATGCATTTCTGACTTTGGATTTTCTTCTTAGTGAGTCCTTTTAACTTTTTTGAAATTTGAAAAATTTCCATGAAATTTTATGGAAATATTTTCTGAAACTATACTTAATACAGGTACAAAAAATGTTGTACCATAGTTTTGAGCTAAGCTCTGCAAAAAATTAAAATTCTAATAAAATTAAAAAAAAAAATTATTATTTTATTAAAATAAAAAATTCGGCCAAAAATTTGTAGTTGTCGAAACTTGAATATTTTTAAAAAAAATCCTTAAAGTGTACTTTTTTTGCATTTCAAAAAAAAATTTAAAAACCGAAAAACATTTCCTAAAATTCGAAACGACTTTAATAATTCTGAAAAATTTTTTGATTTTCGTGCAAACTAGTTTTAAAATTCCAGGGCTGCCAGCATACCGTTTTCTTCCATTCCGTTTTTTAGGTTGGACTTAGCTATTTTTATGAAAAAAATTCCCAACAGTCGAAACAGGCATAATTTAAAATGTAAAGGAAGGAAATTAGGGCCAAGCAGTTAATAATAAAAACATCAAAAACAAAGGACTTACTAATATATGTATGCAACCCTGATCGGTTAAGAAATGCGGCTACAGAGATTTCCAAAAAAAAAAAAATTCTAACTGCATAAATTTTTCTAATGAATGTGTACAGGATTTGCAGTTTGGTTCTCTCTCTTTGACTGAATGCGATGTTGTCAATGGCATAAAAGAGCTTAAGTCTTCATTTTAGTTAGATGCTGATGGAATTTGCTCCTTTTTTCTAAAAAACTGTGCTTCTAGTGTAGCTTAGGCTTTAATGTTAATTTTTAATAACTCATTAAGGTGTGGGATTTTTATTGATAGTTGGAAGGTTTCATTTGTTACTCCTGTACATAAATCTGGATCTAAGAACAATATTTCTAACTACAGACCTATTTCAAAGCTTACAACGGTATCTAAATTGTTTGAATCAATTGTAAAGGAAGGAATTTTCTTTCTTTTCAGTTAATAATTTTATTTCTCTTTCTCAGCATGGCTTTATGCTCATGGCTGGTCGCTCAACTATGTCCAACCTTGTTTTTTTTCTGAATACTGTATATCATCGTTTCTAGAAGATTTTCAAGTTGATGCGATATATACAAATTTTTCGAAAGCATTCGATAAAGTAAATAATTATATTTTAATTAGTAAATTAAAAAATTTGGGATTTCATTCCAGTTTTCTGAGCTGGTTGAGGACCTATTTATCAAATAGACAGTGTGTCGTAGCTTTTGACAATGTAAAATCCTATCCATTTGTGGCTACCTCTGGAGTTCCCCAAGGGAGCATTTTGGGGCCATTGCTGTTTTTTATTTTTATAAATGCTGTGACATCTCTTTTCTCACATAGTAATTGTCTGTTGTATGCAGATGATCTCAAAATTTTTCTTAAAATAAAAGATTCATCTGATATTAGACTTCTTCAAAGTGAAATTGATAAACTTCATAAATGGTGCTCTAATAACCATATTTTTTTAAATCTAAAGAAATGCGTTTTCATGTCTTTCTCTAAGTCAGATAATCTCCATTTGTCAGCATACCATATTGTTAATACACCTTTGCTATCTGTTAAGGTGGTTAAAGATCTAGGAGTTGTTTTTGATCTAAAATTTTCATTCGTCTTGCATTTAGATTACATTATTCCTAAGGCGTATGCTATGCTTGCTTTCATTCGCCGTAATGGTTCTTGTTTTTCTGATCCCTACACTTTAAAAGTGTTATTTACTAGCCTGGTTCGCTCAAGGCTTGAATATGCTTCGGTTATTTGGGACCCATTTTATGTGACGCGTAAGACGAGGCTTGAACGAGTTTAGAAATCGTTTACTAGGTTTGCCTTACGCTCGCTTAATTTTGAAGATTCTTTGCCCCCATATAGTGCTCGTTGTTTGCTTATTGGTCTTAACATTTTTGAGAGTAGGAGAAACATTTTGTCTCTCCTTTTCGTACATGATATTATTTAATGATATTATATAATTAGAAATGATTAATTTTAATGCTCCTAATAGGATTCTCAGAAATCAGGATCCTTTTTATTTAGTAATGTGTCGCACTAACTACGCTGCTAATGCTTCTATTTTTAAAGCTCTTCATATGTTTAATATTATTAACGCAAATCATAATCTAGACTTTTCTGTATCTAAAAATCAAATGCGATCTCTGTTAAATAACATTTTGTAATATATATTTTTTGTTAATAGCTATTGCCTAGTCTGTAAAAATTATTGTTCATGGACTGAAGAAACTAAATAAATAAATAAAAAATAAAAAATAAAATTTGAATTTTCTTATGAGATATACTATGATTAAGCTATCTGACTATTTTAACTGTAAAATTTTAAAATTTTAACTTGGGGATTAAAGTGAGGTTGCACCATTGGATAATACAACGTTGCAGTTGTAATCATGCTACTAAATTCTTTGGCACAGCATTTTGTAAACTGGAACATATAACACGCTTTTTTACAAACGTAATTAATATAAATGCTAAACAATAGCTTGGAGACCATTAATATCTACATGACTTAAAGCAGTATCTTTCATTTTAAAATCAAGAATGAAATAGTTCCTTTTTTGCGTAAAGGTGGATTTAAACATTTTTAAAACACCAAACTTTAAAGGATTTCAAATCAGACTGGAGATGATCTGAATTGTCGATATTGTCTCGGAATCGTATTTGATAAAAACGAAAATCACTCTTTCAGATGAGATTGGATCCAGCTTACAAAATATTGTGGAAGTCCTATTAACTTTAGCGCACTCAAAAAATTAATTGGCAAAATTTCTACGAATGATAAGAGTAAACAAATTAATCGTTCATTCTACAAAGATTCGTATAATATACAAAGTATTTTTATTCTGATATCTTTATGAATTCATTCGTAGAATTTTTCTAATACCTGATGTAGTATCTACGAATGTATTTGTTTTATATACTAATGATATTTGTAAACAAAAATAAATCAATTCGTATTAGTGCAATGTACAAATGATTGTGTATATATAAATAATAATATTCGTAAATTTCTCGTACGAATAACTTCGTAATTTCTTTCATTACATTCGTAGTATTTACTGATGCTTTCGTACTATTTACAAATGAAAAATAATATTACTTAGTAGAACAAATTCATTTGTAGGTTGATCCTGCGAATTATTAGAAGAATGTACAAATTATTAGTTGATTTTAAATAATTGAAAACCGAAATCGTTCATCCTTGTTTGTCGAACAACTACAGAATATTAGGAACTGTATGATTGATTGTAAAGCGACTGTAGCCTACTGGTGGGGTGCGTGGCCCCTAAGCTAAAGTGCTGAGGTTCAAACCCGAGCTCAGACAGATTTTTTATATCGACAAACCGAACAAAAATAGAATATAAGGCACTGTATTGTTGATTGTACAGTTGCTATAGCCTACTGGCATAGTGAGTGGCCCGTAAGCTAAAGAGCCGAGGTTCAAAGTCCAGCTCAGACAGAATGTTTTTTTTGCCTGGTTTGTCGAACAACTAAAGAATATAAGGAACTGTATCATAGTAAAGTGGCAGTAGCTTACTGGTGGAGTGCGTGGCACGTAAGCTGAAAAGCGGAGGTTCAAACCCCAGGTTGGACAGAATATTTTTTTTTTTTTGTTATAAGATATTATGATCATTTGTAAATGTAACAAATGTATTCGTACAATACACATTTGTTTTTTTTTTTTTGAGAATACGAATAAAATATTCGTAATAAGCACTAATATATGTCGATTCTACGAATCCTATTTGTGGCTGAAAACTACGAATACAATTCGAAGAATGGACGCAGATATTAGTAATATTTACACACAAATATTTTTGAGTTTTCACAAACTACGTTCAAAATATTTTTGGAAAACATGTTCCTAAAAAAACTATAAACATAAAGAACTCTTCCTGTCCCTGGTTTACTGGTAGCGTGCAGCAAGCCATAAGAAAGAGAATTCGGTTGAGAAGTATATGGAAAAATAGCCCCTCGAGTGAGAAGTGGGAAAACTATAGGCGTGCCAGAAATTCTTCGAACCTACTAATAAAGCAATCTAAGATAAAATACTGCTCTGCTAAACTCAAAACGTCTCTTCCATCAACAATTCTTTGGAATAATCTGAAAAAGTTCTGTCTTGGTGATACACAAGCTTCTCAATATCAGGCAGATCCTAATGTTCTCAATGACTTTTTTCTGTCAAACGCTACAGTGGTGGTCACGAATTTAGCACACTTAAAAAAGTTACGTGAATACTTATATTTTCCATTTATTTGTTGTAAATTTTTAATTAACTTTTTTTTAGTGTATATTTTATGCCTTCTTTATTTCTTATATACATTTTTTCTTTTTCAAAACTTTTTCTTATAGGACTTAAAATCAAATAAAAATTAAAAATAAGCATTTCGACTTGGTCATGAATTTAGCACACGAGCGAAAAAATGTCTAGAATGAAAAATATAATCAAAGTTGATTGCATAAAACTCAATACTTCGTAGGAAATCCCTTATTCTTAATTACTGCATCTCATATGCTTGGTAAACTTTTGACCAAAGCCTCACAACGGTACTTTGGAAAACTATACCGAATCCTTTGGATTTCCCTAAACAAATCTGGCAAATTTTTTGGATTTTACTGTTAGTATTTGCTGCTCGACATCCCTCCACAGATTCTCAATCGGGTTTAAGTCCGATGATTGCGATGACCACTTCAAAATATCAATATGTTTGTCTTCCAAGCAACTCTTAACTATGTGAGCACTGTGCTCTGGATCATTATCCTGCATAAAACGCCATTAAAGTGGAAAATTATCCTCTTGAAACGGTTTCATTGTATTGACAAGTACATATGTTTGTGTTAGCGTGCTGATCCATTTTTTGGTAAATTTTAACAATCGGACAAACTCCGTGCCAAGAAAATGCCGCCCATACCATAACATTTCAGCCACCCTGTTTAATCGTCTTGAGCGTGTACTTTGGATTGTGTTGCATGTTTTGAGGACGCCACACATATTGTGTGCTGTCAGATGCAAACCGGCAAAACTTTGATTTATCCCTCCAAAGCACATTTTTCCAAAAATTCGTTGACTTTTTAAATATTCTTTTGCAAACGCAAGACTGCATTTAATATTTTTTTGCGACACATGTGGTGTTTGTTGGGGTATAAAGCTACGGAAATTGTTTTCATTCAAGCGTCTTCTTATGCCTTTTGAGGATACATATTTTGATGAAATTTCATTTTAAATTTTATTTGAGGTCTTTAAAGGATCACCAAGTGAAGCTCTATAAATCAAATGGCCCTCTCTTGCTATTGTTTTTCGCGCTCTTGGTCGCTATTTTACATTTTTAATGCTCTAATACTGCTCTACATGTTGTAATGCGTTATATAATAACTTTCACGAACATCTAAGAAGCTGAGCAATCTCTTAAACTGTGCTTCCACCATTTTTCATTTGCTAAATCAAATGCCGCTGAGCCTCTGAACATCAGTAGCCTTTCGCCATAGCTTTCTGCAATTTTTTGTTAGAACTCAAATAGAAACTTAATAAATTTAGTATATCTTACTAACTAGTTAAGTTTAATTAACGAAAATAAAATACGATATGGAACAGTAATTCTAACCTGTGCTAAATTCGTGTCCAGCATTTAAACCACATTGATTCATACAGGGTTGTCAATATTCGAAGCGCCCATCTGGCAACACTGTAACTTTCCGCAGTGATGCCAAATCGACTAATGACATACCGCGTTTGAAGCGTCATTCCAAGCAAATGTTTACAATGGAACAGTACACGCCACGCGAACGCTCTAAAATTGTTAAATTTACATTCAACAAAACAAGTCAATAGTGAAAACTTAATTCAATGAGCGATGAAGCTCATTTTCAGTTAAACGGAACGGTAAACAAACAAAATTGCCGTATTTATGCCACTAAAAATCCACAAGAGATTCAAGAGGTACCTCTTCACGATGCAAAAGTCACTGTTTGGTGCGGTGTTTGTGCTAAAATGCTCATTGGGCCGTTCTTTTTCGAAGATGATATTGGCCACAGAGTTACTGTCAATCAGGAGCGTTATCGCGATATGATAAACAATTTTTTCATGCCAATCGTTCGTCGAAAGCGTATCAGGCACTTCAACAAGACGGCGCGCCACCACACACAAGCCGCACTACAATCGATTTTTTGAAGCAATTGTTCCCTGGCCGTTCGATGTCAAAAAATTGTGATTTCGATTGGCCGCCAAGATCACCAGATTTAACACCTCCAGAATTCTTTTTGTGGGGTTATTTGAAATCAAAGGTTTACGTCAACAAGCCAAAGACCCTAGAAGAGCTGAAAACCAACATCCGTCAAGAAATAACCGCCATTCCCATCGAAATGTTGAAGAAAACCATGGAAAATGCTGCAAAACGGGCACAATATGTCGTAGAGGCCAATGGCGACCATTTACGAGATATCATATTCAAGAAATAATGTAGGCAAATATACTTGAACCCATTTAAATGATATTCATGACGAACAGACAAAAAATTGTGGTTTCTTTGATTTATTTAAAAATAAAATGGGCGCTTCGAATATTGGCAACCCTGTACTACTTGAAATATGACAGAAAATTTAAGAATAACTAAGAAACCAACTATCGGTACATAGAGTTAACTTATTAACATAGATGTAAAAAATTTCAAATTAGAGTTTCTAACACAGTGTGTGCTAAATTCGTGACCACCACTGTATATCCCCACAAATAAGCACTCATGACTTTCCTAACCCAATTGAGCAAACTTATCAATTTTCTATAGTTACGGAAAATGATGTTGCAAAGTGTGTGATGAAAGTCAAATCCAACGCGGTGGGTGAAGACGGAATTTATATTAAATTTATTAAAATTATTCTTGTTCATGTTATTAATCCTCTAACTCATATCATAAATCACTGCTTTACTACCTCAGCCTTCCCTAGGTTAGGTTAGGTTAAAGTGGCTGCCTCAAATTGAGACGCACTTAGGCCAATAAGGCCCATTGTGGTACCACAGGGGTTGATCTCCCTTCTCTATTCAAACCAGCTTGAGCTGTTCACAAAGCTTAGGATTCGGTATATCGATATTTCCGAGAGTTCTTCGAGGTCTCTGAAAAACCAGTTGTTTAGGTGAAGAAAACGTTTTTGAGCCAGCGCTGGGCAGGTGCAGAGAAGGTGTTCTGTAGATTCCACCTCCTCCTCATCTCTACAGCTTCTGCAGAAGTCGTTGTGGGGTATGTTTAATCTTTGAGCGTGCCTGCCAATAAGGCAGTGCCCTGTCAGGATCCCTATCATGGTGCCAATGTGATCTCTACTAAGAGATATGAGTTCTTTTGAACGCTTCAGATTGAGTTTGGGCCAAATTTGCCGTGCTATATTACAAGTGTTACCTGCTGACCATCTTTTGTTGGTGTTAATACAGGATAACTCATGTGTAAGGAGTTTACATGTGGTGAGAGGAATACCAAGGTTTGTCTTGTCTGAAGATAGTTGTTTGGTAGTACCTGTGCGAGCGAGTTCATCTGCTCTGCAGTTACCTAGAAAGTCCCTATGTCCAGGAATCCAGCATAGGATAATTTTAAGCTGCTCTGCCATCTCGTTTAGAGATCTGCGGCAGTTGAAAACTGTTTCAGATGTTATTTCAACAGTTCCTAGGGCTTTCAGAGCGGCTTGACTGTCAGAAAGTATGCATATATCCATGGAAGATATATCATTTTTCTGAAGCCAAGTTAACGCTTCATGTATAGCAGCGATTTCAGCTTGAAATACACTGCAATGGTCAGGGAGCCTGAAGGCTATATTGATGTTTAATGTTTCTGAGTAGACTCCTCCACCTACTTTGCCATCAAGTTTTGATCCATCCGTAAAGATCTCAATGACATTGTGAGGTGAACGGTTTTCTTGTTCCCACTCTTCTCGAGAGGGAATGGATACATCGAACTTCCTCTCAAAGAGTAGTTTTTGTGTGATGTAGTCAATGGACCTAGGTAAAGGAGGGAGAAATTTTCTGATACAAGAATGTCCTAGTGTACCTTCTTTCCACTGGGAGGTGGCTACTAGGCGGATGGCTGTATTAGCGGCCATCTGTTTAGCTAGGATATCAAGTGGTGTAAGATGGAGCATTGTGTCTAATGCGTCTGTCGGAGTGGTTCTTAGGGCTCCGCTAATGCACAGTTCAGCTGATCTTTGAACTTTACGGAGAAGGTTATGGTGAGTCTGTTTTTCGAGTGCATGCCACCAGACAATAGCACCATATAGCAATATTGGCCTTACAACTGCTGTATAAAGCCAGTGAGTAGCACTTGGCTGTAAACCCCATTTGCTACCCACCGCCTTTTTGCAAGAGTATAGGGCAATGTTCGCTTTTTTGGCTCTTTCGAGCAGATTGGGCTTCCAGTTTAGTTTCCTATCCAGTATAAGGCCCAGGTATTTTGCTTGATCTGAGAAGATAAGACTTGTATTTCCCAGTTTTGGAGGGCTAATTTGAGGTACATTGTGTTTTCTTGTGAAAACTACTAACTTAGTTTTATTAGGATTAACGCTGAGCCCACAGCTGATAGTCCAGTTGACAAGAGTATTTAGGCAGTTTTGCATAATGTCTCGGAGAGTAGATATATATTTTCCAGAGGTAACAATAGCAACGTTATCGGCATAAGCTATCACCCTGCACCCCTCTAGTTCTAGTTTGCCTAGCAGTTCATTCACTGCTAAATTCCAGAGTAGAGGCGATAGAACCCCTCCCTGAGGCTCCGTTATTAAAGGTTATTAAAGGCTCCTTCTATATCAATAAAAGCTATCATTGTATATTCCTTCAGATAGAGGGCTTTTTCAATGATGGAGATTATGGAGTGGAGAGCTGTTTCCACTGATTTGCCTTTGGTGTAAGCATGTTGAGCTAGAGATAATGGCTTCTTTTCTACCATGGATCTCAAGTGAATATCAATTAATCTCTCGAGGATTTTTAGAAGAAAAGATGAGAGACTAATTGGTCTAAGGTCTTTTGGGTTTACGTGTGAGCTTTTTCCTGCCTTAGGTATAAAGATAACCTTCACATTACGCCTTCCCTAACTCATGGAAAATAGCTACGGTTATGCCTGTTGCAAAAAATAGTTTTTGTGATAGTTCAGTAAGTTTTCTGAGTAACTATTTAACGGGCAGAATGCAAAGAGTAAAGGCTGAAAATTGCTACTCGCAGTATAAGCATATCTATAGTGGAGTGCCCCAAGGATCGATTCTTGGACCTTGGACCTTTTGTTTACTGTTTTTGTAAATGACATTTTCCAATGTTGCAAGTTCTCATCAATACATGCTTATGCTGATGATATTCAACTTTATTTAGAAGGTAGAATGAATCTTAAGGAAGACTTAGCATTTAGGCTAAATGAAGATTTGAGTTCCATTAACCAATGGTCTCTTAGAAACGGCTTACAGTTGAATGCTGTAAAATCTTACGTGCTGCCTATATCGAAAGATAAAATTAATTTTAAGGACATTCCTGATTTAATGATAGGTGACAAAAATCTTTTCCTGGTCAACAGTGTAACCAGTCTTGGTTTTAAAATAAACTGCTCCCTAACGTGTACTGACCACATCAACAATGTTGTTCGAAAAATTTATTTTGCCTTACGTTTTTAAATTAGACACAAATTAGCCTAATTAGACACACAACTCCTTTCTATCTCTATGAGAAACTACAATTTGGTCAGTCCCTGAGAAGTCCAATGCCCATCCTGCCTAGTTTTAATTACCAAAACTCAACAAGACTATTTTTCATTAATGCCATAAGGCTATGGAACTCACTGCCAACTCATCTCAAAACTATAGTTGGTGAACTTAAATTTAAGTATGCCATTCTTAAATATTTTTAATTTGAAATTTGGGATTATGTTCCTTGGGGCTATGTCCCGGTTCCATTTGGTTCACTTCCACTGGGACATACCCACTCTTTGTAATGATTTCTTAGATTCTGGTGTATAGTAGTGGATCCATGTTTTATCCATGGTTTTGTTTAAACATGTCCAAACATTGTTGGGAAGTGCGAACACGTTCATGTTTTTGATTGATTGTTAACGAACGTGGCACCCATCTTGCAGTCAGCTTTCACATACCCAAATGTTCATGTAAAATTGAAACCAGTGACCCACTTGATATGCCTACGGCTGTAGCTATCTCACGCACTTTCACTTTCGGATTGTCAAAAAAGTGGACTTCTCCCAATGCATTCTGGAGTGGTCACTGCTTTTGGTGCTCCCGCGGCGTGTTCATCTTTTGTGCTGATCTAACCTTTTTTCAACTCTCCAATATTCTACGAATGAATACGACGGAGCAGATTCACCATAATATTTATCGAGCTTTTCTTTTGTTTCTTACGCTCTTTTGTTTCGCAAAAAGTAATGTTTAATCAAGGCACGAAATTCTTCTTTATCCATTTTTATAACAATATCAAAAGTTGTTTAATTTAGAACACTGTAACGTCACGTTAAGGTTTTCACCTGTCAAAATTGTCATAGATTTGAAGAGTGGTTGTCCCGTCACTTAGAGACCGGTAGAATCTTGAGCGCCTTAATAACGAGAGGAAAGTTCGACGATTTATTCTGTAAGCTGATACAGAGAGGACTGTCAATAACAAAGGAATGGTGCAATACAGTGGGATTAAATATCAACTCAGCAAAAACTACCATAGTACTTTTAACTAACAATAGAAGCCTGCCAAATCTCCAAAATATGAGGATGGATGGCACAGAAATTCCCTTTATATATATGTTATTATTTATATAAGTCCATAAGATTTTTACTGCTTATTTTATTTTGTTAATTTTTAAATGTAAGCAAAATCACTTGTGTCATGCTTTGTACTTGAAAAGAACTTGGTTCTTATTGTACTAACAAATTAATTAAAATTAAATAAATTAAATTAAATTAAATTAAATTAATATATGTGTATAAGAAATTAATTTTAGCACAAACAAGATCTTGTCGCACCCCGCTTACAGTTCTGCATTACAATGTCATCACCAACAAATTTTTACAAGCGAGTGGCTACTGAAAGCTTTTTTATTTTCATGTCAACAAAAGCTCTCCGCACATAGGCCGCCTTTTGCGCACTCCTGCTTTAAACTCTTACCACATTTTTTCTTTTTTTGTTTCAGATAAGCCAAACTCGTGATATCCTGCACACTGTTTTTTCAATATTTTTTTACTGCTTCATTTACGCACGTGTGACGCGGAAATGACGTCATGGAAAAATAATTTTTTTTTGTTAATTTTAATACTTATTTCAATACTAACGTAAAACAAAAAAAATGTTTACTTCAATATCTCTAACCATTTTATCAGAATCCTTACTTAGAAAACTCCTACAATTTCGAATTGAATATTAAAATTAAAAGGGGAAAAAAAGAAATGGTCATTAATTGTGCACCACCGTAAAGAATTTATCTTCTTCTTACAGAGAACATTTGATATTAAATTTAATTTTGTAAAATCATGTTATATCATGTTTACACCCTACGAAGAATGTCGGCGCAATTATACACCTGTTGATACCAGGCGAAAATTGGTGTTACAAATGATAATCCCTGCAATAAGTTATTCTGAAATTATTTATAGTAAACTAAATTCGCGTTCTGAGCACAAACTGCTAGTTGACTTTAATCATGCAACGCGATACGTCTATAATATTCATAGGTTTGATCACATATCTCATATATCACAGTTATAATAAGCTATCTTAATTGCATATTCCTTAATACCCGTAATTGCATATTCCTTCATAAATTGATTCACTTTAAAGTGCCATTACATCATTTTGAAAAATTACAATTTTGTCAGTCAAACAGAAGTTATGTGATGATAATACTTAACTTTAATTCCCTGAACTCTACCAGACTATTTTTTGTTAGTGCCATCAGATTATGGAATGCATTATCCAGTCACCTTAAATCTATTACAAATGAAAGAAGCTTTAGGCAAGCCGTTTTAAATCATTTTGCTGGATTGCAATTATCTTTATATAAAATAAAATAACCATATTTCTATTTCCAGCTCCCTATTAACATTTGACAATCTATTTCTTACTATAATTCTTACTATATTTCTTGCTATTTCTTACTATCTTTTTATTATGCTGATATTGATATTATTAAATAATAATTTTTTCTGAATTTTTTAACTTTGCCGCAGGGCATTCCCTTATCGAGTGTCGGGTATGACGATCCCGCGGATCCTGAGTCATTGCTCTTTATGAAAAGTGTAATTGTTATGATTAAATATTTATAATAAATAATAATAATAAATCTATTAATAATATTTATTGACTATGCTATAATGTCATAATCGTTAAATCTGAATATAATATTATTGTTAAGCTACCTCTGTATTTTAAAAGAACATGTTTTTATAATACTAACATTTAATATCAAATAAATAAAAAAAAAAAATAAAAAATATAGAACACAGAAGAAATTTACTTGAACTTTGAGCATTTAAAAGAGTACTCTATTCGAAAGTCGCATTAAAAATGCGTTCAAAAAATCTGTGATGAGGGTTAAATATATATATATGGGGCATTCCATGTCAAATCGGCCACTATCCGGACTTGAGGTCTCCGATTTTTTTCAAATTTTCAGGGTCGGTAGAGGAACTAAAAAAAGACATAACTGTTCGATTTTAGCTAAATCCGAAGATTTTTGTAGCTTTTACGGCATAAATAAAAAAAGGAACGCGTTTCATTATTTCTGCATATTTCAAAACTGAAAAGAGATAGATTAATGAAAATTTGTAGGCATGCGTATAATAATATTGACATTACAAAAAAAAATTTTTAAAAAAAAATCAAAAATTCATTTTAAAAAAAAACATTTTTTTTATGGGGAAAAAAATCAGTATACTCTACTTTACACTCAGAGAAAATTTGTTTATTTAATTATTAATACATTTGAGCAAATAGTAAATACAAAGTTTTGTAAATAAATCATAACTTTATGAGTGACGAATTTGTATCGTTGGAAAACTTTCTTGTCTCCATTTCATTTTTATTTATCGGAGATATTGAATGTATTGACAGGGTTCCTTTGATCGTCTTACAGCTCGCATGTCTCGTTCTTAAAAGTTCGGCAGTGGCATCATATTCTGCAGTTGAGCAATAAAAGAGTTTGTAGTTTTTTAAATTCAAGACGGCCCATTCAAACAGCTGCGCTGCTGTAAGGATTTCATTTCTGGTACCGCTTTGCAAACTAAATCGTCTAGCCATTCGTTTAAGAGTTCCTCCTACGCCATCACAGGCTCCTTTTCCGTGTGCTGTTGCAAAAAAATGCCATTCAGCAGAAACTCCAAAATCGATAGAGTGATGTGACAAATTACAAAAATTTTTCTTGTTTTTGTATTGTTGTGGAGCCCCATCGGAAAAATATTTTATTTTATTGACGACTGGAAAGTTTTTCTTCAGAAATTCGACAAGATTGGTTTGAAACATGTACACTGCAATCGTATCATGATCATCATGACGAAACACCAACATAAGAAATATGATAAATTTCATTTGATTCTTCATTTTTAAAATAAATCACAAATGGATGCACCGTCGCCTGGTTGTTGTTCCAATGAAACCCTGAAACCGCCTCCTGAACCACGAATGCATAATTTTCTGCAAAGTCCAAAATCACAACAAAATCGCCCTTCTCTAAATTCTTTTTCGAACTTTTAAAATACTGTGACTGATGAGTAGAAATGAAATCGTGGTACAGCAGTTTTATGAGCTTTTCCATGAAATATGGAATGAAGTTTTCCATTGAATCTTGTAATGTTTTTAGAGAACACCTATATTTAATGTATAAAATTACGTTAGATGTCATATATTTGTTATAGTTTTAATTTAATTTTGTATAAGGTTTCAATTTAAAATATATTTTTTAGTACAAGCAACAAAATGATTACTTGTCTGTAGATATCCATTGCTTATAAGCTACGCTTTCAATTGATGCATTGTTGAATGCATCAGTTAATTTTTTCTGTAGAATTTGTTTATCTGGACATGATTTACAGTTTCCTTCATAGCATTTACTATTTGGGTTGGAGCAAATTAAATGGTGCAGAAGCTTCTTGTATGAACTTTCTCCAGTTATTGGTACGACCCATTCATTGGTAATATCATGAAAATTGCAACCTGTTAATAGTTGATTTTTATGCTTAGTCATTTTATTTAAAATTACTTTAACTAATGTACTGAACAAATTTTAACTCATCGATATGGGCACTGACCGTCAATCATAATTTTTACATTTTGATGAATTATGCACACACAAACAGTGTGCGTGCCAATAGCGCCTGCCAAAACACATTCGCTGGGACGGAGTTCCGCAAATTTTGAGAATCCAACTTGGCAATGCGGGTGTTCGAATTTGAATAATTGATGAAGTTCTTTTAGATTACAGTAAATAAGCCTTTTCTGAATTCTTTCTTTGAAACCACTAGCGTTGCTTACTGTAACGAAGTCTTTCATCCCGGGTAATTGTCTGCAGTTATCATCGTTTCGATAGAATTGTGATATCAACTCAACTGTTGAATCAGACAGGTTACGACCCTTTCTTGCTTTGGGTACTGACAAGATGCCTGTTTTTATTTTCAGTTCGATTGCTGTCTTTACCATATGCTTGGGACAGTTCAATTGTTTTTTAATGTCAGTAACACTTAAAGATGATGGAAGCGATGTCAAAATGTGGTATTTATCATCTCTGAAATAGTAGGATATTATTATTACGGCTGTTTTGATCATTAAGAATGGGAGAAATCAATAGTACATTACCTAGATGTATTTTCAGTATTGAATTTTTCTTTAAACAATCTCATTATTTCATCAAAACCAGTGGTTTTTTTTTTCGTCTACAGTAGAGATTGGTTTGCCGGCCACTTCGTCGAAATTTTTTTTAATGCATTTTTGTGTTGACTCGAGTTTTTCGACAACATATTGCATTCGACAGAGTCTGTGAGTAGTTTCAAACAGTTGGTTCATATATAACGATATTAAGTATTATATACAATTACTTTGTTTATTCTTAAAAATAGCTTAGACAGCATAATTGTATCATATATTTTAAAGAACAACATTATATTTCGAATTAATTTTAATTTTTATCATAATTGTTCGTAGTTTTTGAAAAAAACTAATCATTATTCAATTGTGTATTAAGAAAACAATTATATTAATTGTGTATGGAAATCTTAAATAATACATAAAATCTAAGCAAAGTAAAATAAAATCAACAACTTACTTTTTGTCATCAATTGTCTCCTCATCTAAAGCTTTCAAAACAGCGTTCAATTGTTTTTTCGCTAATTCCAAATTTATCTGAATGGGAAAAAGTTGATTCTGGACTCGATGATTCTTCATTATCTGGAATTTCACCTCTTCCGATCTTCATTCTGCATGTATCGCAGATCAGTGCATCTCCAGAAATGTTTTGAAATAGGTGTCTACAAGACATCGGAAAAGGTCTTAAACTTGTTGTTACCGAATCTGCAGAAACGAAGCGAGCAGTTGGGAAGAAGATAGGAGTTACAGAATATTGTACATAATCAAGTTTATTATTGATGTTAAATTGTTGTAAAATATAATTTACTTACGGCCACCTATTTCAAAAGGGTTGCAACAGCGTTTTTTTCGCGGGGGACTCATGTCGACACTTCTTGTCTGTAACTCACTTACATTCAACGAGTTTCAACAAAACTTTTAAAAATACAGTAACAATAAACTTCGGTGGTTTCCAAAGAGTGTTGAATTCACAGAACTGAATAAAAGCACCAATAGTTACGAAGTACAGAGAGTTTAAAAGCTATTCTGCCTGCGTTCCGTGACAGTCGGATCGCTTGGAGCTTCGTATTAAATCATAATTTTTTGCGTAGAGCTTTACAATAAAATTCATAACTTTTGCAATTTTTAAGTCCACCCAAAAAATAAGTATTCTAAATTTGCGCAAGACTTGGGGCTATCAGCATAAATTTTTTCAAGTTTTTAAAAAATGGTGTTTTTTAAAAAATCGATTTTTTTAAAAAAATGATTTTTTTTAAATGAATTTTTGATTTTATCTCTATCTCTTTTCAGTTTTGAAATATGCAGAAATAATAAAACGCGTTCCTTTTTTTTATTTATGCCGTAAAAGCCACAAAAATCTTCGGATTTAGCTAAAATCGAACAGTTATGTCTTTTTTCAGTTCCTCTACCGACCCTGAAAATTTGAAAAAAATCGGAGACCTCAAGTCCGGATCGTGGCCGATTTGACATGGAATGCCCCATATATTAGGGCGGGTCGATTTAAAAATCGCCCATTGCTCAGTAAAAATCGTTTTTAGGGATCAAAATACGAAACTTTGCCCGAAAAACTCTACCTCTAAAACGAATTCTAATGCCCCAAATTTTGACTTTTGTCCCGTAGGGTCAAATTTTGAAAAATCCCTCTTTGACCCATTTGGAGTGCCCCAATCGATCCCAAATGTATGACCGACCCCCACTAACTTTGGAGGGCTGACCCACTTATGCCAGGGGTACACCCCCTGGAACCCCCTGGGGGTTCCCCATACAAACATTTTAAAAAATCACCATTTTTAGCACTTTACATGAAAAAATTAGCCAGGAGGGTTCCAGGGGGTGTACCACTGGCATGGGTGGATCGGCCCTCCAAAGTTGGTGGGAGTCGGTCATACATTTGGACTCGATTGGGGCACTCTAAATGGGTCAGAGAGGGATTTTTCAAAATTTGGCCCTATGGGACAAAAATCAAAAGTTGGGGCATTAGAATTCGTTTTAGAGGTATAGTTCCTCGGGCAAAGTTTCTTATTTTGATCCCTATAATACGATTTTCACTGAGCAATGGGCGATTTTTTTGCTTCCTCACAAATCGACCCGGCCTAATATATATATATATTTGTTTTTCTTTAAAACTTCCCGTCAGTAGCTTGATATGCTCTTATACTTACCAAAGCACACTGTTTTATGCATGCATTAAATTCATTTTAATCAAGATAATAAACTACAAAAACAAACACTGGTTTTTTTCTTAACTGTGATGCTTGTTCTTCTTAACGATATCTGACTGATCGGAGAAATTTTTTTTTTTTTTGCTTTTGTTGTGACTTGTTTTAGTGCAGATGAATTGCGCGTTTGCCCTTTAGTAGCTGAGGTAGTTGTTGTTGTTATTGTTGAAAACAAACACACGCAGCCACAACGTTTAATACAGTTCATTGATTATTGGCAACAATGTTGCTCAACATGGCTGCAGGTCTGCTCAAGAAATAATTTCAGCTCTTCCTCACTCGAATAACTTGAACTTTTGAAGTTCATGAATGATTATTTTAATGGTAGCCTTGAATGCAATTTGTAAGACTGCGCTTTAAGGACTTAATCTGCCAATAATTGTAGAGCAAAAGTGTTGCTTGCAAGTGCTTCACATAAAATGTTTAATGCGCTTTATCGCTCCTTTTTTGGTAAACAATTTTTTTATATTGATTCTGAAAAATATCCATAACTTCCAAGTGGGTTGAAGTTTATTATAATCACAATCATCGTCACGTAGGTGTAGTAGTCATTAAGACCACGCGATATAAATAAATATATGCATATATTAAGCAAATTCATGACGTGTGTCATGGCGCACAGAATTATATTTTTTAATTTTCACTACACAAACATCTTTGTGGACAGCCACATAATTTGAATATTAATTATATGTTGAAATAATTATCACAGCGTGAAGCAACTTATATGTCTCTCCTCGCTTTCAGCTACGTTATAATTTACTAAATTTAGACATTATTTAAGGTTTTGTTGCACATAAATTTAACTCCTAATTGAAATCTAGTTTCTCTGCCTAACCCATGCATGATTAATTTTCGTTTATATTTAAGAAATATTACAAAATTTAAATATCAACTGAGTTAAAACATTTCATCCAATCTCATAAATTTTCGAGCTAATTAAAAATTTCAGTGTGCGCTACATAAACATTTCGATTAACGAACATCATTTCAAGAATGTTTAAATTTCAAAAGAATTTTAATTACTATGAATCGAAATGCCATAAATTTTGTTCAATTTATTGAGAAGCTATATTCAAAGTAGTTTCAGATAATTTTAATTGGTCAAGAGAAAATTCGTAGATGTCATGATGCTTATAAATTTGTTTGGCCATCCTGAGCCAAAATTCATAATCATCTTACATTATTTTTTGGATTTAAGAAAAAATATTTTCCTAAACTGAGTATTTTCTTTCTAGACCATTTTAAGGTATGAAGGACGATAGATAGTAATTTCGAGAACAAGAGCTAAAATCATTAGTTTGCCATCGGCTTTCACATACCCAAATTTCAGGATAA
Source organism: Dichetophora obliterata (assembly GCA_963920525.1). NCBI lineage: Eukaryota > Metazoa > Arthropoda > Insecta > Diptera > Sciomyzidae > Dichetophora > Dichetophora obliterata. The sequence goes on along the minus strand of OY986438.1, from coordinate 17,422,426 downwards.
AATCTTTTGATATGGGACAAGTTTTGGGGTGTGAAATTTTGACTTTCATAAAAAAATCACGATTTTTTGCACTTCGGTCAATTTTTGTGTACCAAGGACGATAGACCGGACTTGAGCATAGATTTGCTCAATCGATTTTCCACATTAAAATACATTTTCGAGTGAAAGTTCAGGATGAAGACCTTTCAGCTGTTATCATTTTTTAAGGTTTTAGTTAAAAAAAATAATATTTTCTTGAACTGAGTTTCTTACTTCTATGCTATAAAATAAAGGACGATTAATGAAAAATTTGGGGAAGAAATGACAAATTTTGCAAATAAATTTTATTTTTTTTCTAATAAATTTATGAATAACTGTATTTGTAACTGCAGCGAATTCAAAATTTAGATATGAGTTTCTGCGAATTTAGCAAAAACTTGGGTTGAAGATTTTGGGCTATTATTCCCAGAAGTAAAAAATATAGTACAGTAATGTAATGAATATTACCTTTGAGTCGAGAAAACACATCTAAAGTAACCTTTCAGTATGTGTTTCAACCCGCCAGAGGACCTTCGGGATATTCAAAGCCAGGATAGGGTATGATAGTTGGATATTGGATGGAGAAATTAATGAGGCAAGTGTCAGGTATTGACTATCGTAGGTTCCATCGGGAAGTCTCGTGCTGGCTTTGGTTGGAGACCAGAAAGGTTGGTGCTAGTTTCCTCTTGTTAAAATCGGGATTTTTATATAGTCCCACACATTACTAATAGAGTGGTAGTAGTAATAGCATTCCTGACTATTTCTACCAACTACCAGATTAGCAAACTGTTACATTTGGAGATTTATGTGGGGTGTTGGAACTTGAATGCCAGGGGTTAGTTATCCCCCTGTAGAATTAAGCCTACACGACAGGGGTCTACGTAAAACTTAAATGGATATATGCCTTATTGTACGTATGTTCTTGATAAAAATCATTACCATGGAACCGATGTAAAGCAAATTTGACAAGGCTATTTTTTTAAATCAAGCGATGGTCATTGTTTATAAAAAATTTTTGCACACCGACTTTTCCGGCCCATCATAAATCAATAAACATCCTTTATATGCGAAGTTTTTGATCATATACAACAAAAATTTTGTCATTTGTTCATATGGTTACTGTTGATAACTTTACCAAAAATAGTCGTATCACACTATAACTATGCCCACTGTTAAACAAATATTATTTTTTTTTTCAAGTTATTACAATATAAACCAATCGTTGGAAAAAGATAATTCAGATACCAAATTAGATGGTGATTTACAATTTAGTTTATAAATCGACATTATAAGAAAATGCTTTTTTTTGTGCGTTTTCGTATATAAAATCAAAACATCATCGAACTTTTACAACGTTTTGCTTAAATTCAGTTTATTCAGGTAACCAGGACGACTATAAAAATACTGACTTAGTAAAACATTTGTGTGTAAATATTACACAGGGCAACACTGATTCCGCGGCATGGGATTTGGTAGTCAATTTTAGTTTATACATTGCTGAAGATCTTAGCCTATTTTTTAGATTATTTCAATTGACTCCAGTTCCCGCGATAAACCGCTATTTTAAAAATTAAGGAGGTTTCATCACAGATTTTAACATAACTCCAGAACAATTAGTCTGATTTGGTAAAATAAAAAATTCAAAAATCCGCAGCTAAATTGCCTCCAAGTTACATCTACACTGTTTTTTAATTAGCTAAATAGTTTCGGAAATATTGTGAAAGTTATTCTGAAAAAAACATTTTTTATGCAAAATTTAAAATTTTTTATTATTTCATAATTCATATAAATCAAAAACGTCAAAATAGCTCTTTTTTTTGATATTAAGTATAAACACACATGTGTCACAAAGAAAATAAGCCATATTTCATTAAAATCCATTGGAATGTTTTGCCTTAATTCACATTTAATGATGTTATCTCATTTTGATAAAAATCTTCTGAATAAATACACAGGGGAAAATTCGAGATCTAAATCTATCCAAAAAATTAGCGGAGCTTCTAGCATCAAGACTTAAAAAAAACGTTGTTTTCAGCCTGGCGTATCAGTTTAAACTTACCGGACTATAGAACGAGATCTACAATACTTTGCAAAGGAGGAGAAAATCATATACTGTAAGAATATTCCTGGACTTTTAAATGCAATGGGTTCAAGCGCGTCGGAAGCTAATTTCATCTGGGGGGGCAGTACAAATGGTGGTGCAAAAAAGGTTCACCAAAATTTCTTCAAAGAAACATGAATGTGAATAAACAAATTTTTTATTTTAGTTTAAAATAAAAAAAAATATAAAAATATATAAAAAATATTAAAATTTCATTATTTTTAAAAGTTCTTCCAATTTCAATATTAGAGATCAAGGATCTTTCATATGGTAATATGAAAATATAAGAAATAATGGTTGCTTTTTTAAAGCAAGATTAGGCATATCTTTACATGGTTTTAATGCAATAAGGTACAAAAAGTTATATCAATTTAAATTATTCCAAAATGTTTCTTTCTGCCCTTGCGAGAAACAAACTTTTTCACCACCTCCATCGAATTCAATTCTTCGGTTTTATCTTTGTGATTGTGTATAAGTGCTGCATGAGTGAGTCGTTTCTGTGTCATAGTTGCTCGAAGATACGTTTTAAGTCGTCTTAGTGCACTAAAAGAACGCTCAGATGGAGCTGCTGATGCAGGCACAGTCAATAGCAAAGCAATAAGTTTTTCAACTTCATTTAATAGTTTTTTTACAGTATCGCAAATTGGGATTCAATGCCACTACAATTTCAAGGTGTTTGGCCAGGCAATTGCTTTAGCAATTTCATCTGCATTAAGATCTAGTTTTGTTTTTAGATTTTGTTCAGAAGGCACTTTTCCGTTGAAGGCTTCGATTACAATATTTTCCAACGATTCCAGAGTGTCAAGATCTGTTTAAATGTACAATAAGATTAACAAAGTGCCAGTTTACACTAGCTTCACTCAACCGACTCACCGAATGTTAAATCAAAGTGAGTCGGTTGAGTGAAGCTGGTGTAAGCTTGCAAAAATAAAAAAAAAAGTAAAATATCAACCTGTTTGATCGAATCTAGCCGTTATCTCATTTGAGAGAAGATCTAAAATTTCGAAATAATCTTTTCGTTGCCGATCATATAATGGCAACTGTACTCAAGGAACTGGATTTGATGTTTCTTCAAAGCGTCGAAGTGCATTTTTATCAGCTAATTCACAGTAAGGGCTTTCGCATTTTCCAAAACATTGGACCAACATGGCAGATTGTACAACATGTAGTACCATGCGTAAGCTAAAACGAAAGTCGAAATTTTTGGTTTTTTTCTGCCATTGTACAATATTGTACAACTATGTAAAATTACTGCTCAAATGTTAGGGCATCTCAAAGTTGCTTAGCTATTAGCCGGATGTGTTCTGCTTAAGAGCTTGCAATTAATGATGTTGCTTTACAAGTTGGATCATTCGAACGCTCAATCAAATAGTCCCATTAGTTTTCCATCTAACTTATCGTACAACATGTCGTCCAATAAGTGCTGTTCACATTTCAAACCGCTCATCAAATCATTTGTCAAATCGTTTGACCACAGAAGTGTTCTGACTCTTCAAATTTTTCGTCAAATTTAATTTTATCTTGAACACCGAAGTAAGCACATCGCGATGACGGAAAAATTTTAATACCTTTTGTTATTAAAATCGTATTGAAAGAAGAAGAAATTATTTTATAAATTATTATAAATTGTTTGCAACAGTTATTTATTATTATTTTGATATTATTTTCTTCCGCTCCTTCTTTTGCCGCGATGTGCACAGGTTGAAAACTTTTTTGAACTGACAAAATCGTATTACACGTTCGTTCGTCAAATCAGCAGAAAAATCAAAAAATTTTGATTTTCATCAAACGATTTCACCAACGATTTGATAAGTGTTCACACTCGTCAAATCGCCATCAAATCTATACAAATTCTGTTGGTCAAATCAATTGTCAAATCATTTGATGATCGATTTGATGAGCGGTTTGAAATGTGAACAGCCCTATATGGAAAGCCCCTAAGAACATGTCAAATTTTTTCTTACCAGAGTTGCAAAATTAACAAGCATTAAGCTACATACTTAAGGGTGCTTTTAAACTGAAGTGGTGGGTTTGCGATAGAAACTCTAGATTTTGTTCTATCTTTTTGCAAACACAGAGAAAGAAAATGCTTATCCGCAAGCATGCTTATGAAGAAGAGAGAAAGAAGAGGAAAATATATAATACAAAAATATTATCGTTGTAAAAAAAACTGATATTTTGAATAACTTTTGAAGTTTTCCTTTTAAATTGTTTATCTAGCTAAAAAAGTGGGGGGCAACTGCCCCCCTTGACCCCGCTTCTGACGCCAATGAATGGGTCTTCATAGATAGCTCAAAAATAAGTTTAAAATGTGTGTTACTGCATAATGGCAACAAATTAGCTTCAATTCTGATAGCATATTCAACAAAACTTAAAGTATACTATCAAAATATCAAACTTATTTTAGAGAAAATTGTATATGTTCAACACCAGTGGTCAGTGTGTGTTGCTTTGAAAATGGTTAACTTTTTATTTTGTCAGCAAGGGTCAGCACTAATTATCCATGTTTTTTTTTGTGTATGGGACAGTCGTGCGAAAAATAAGCACTACACTAAGAAAGTTCGGCCATTTAGAACAAATATGACTGTAGGCATAAATAAAATCGTTCACGATCCATTAATATGTCGAGAAAAAATAATTTTGCCACCACTACATATAAAACTGGAACTAAAGAAACAGTACGTAAAAGCTTTGGATACGATTGGCGAGTGCTACAATTATATTTGCCAAGCATTTCCTGAGCAAAGCACGGAAAAATTAGAAGCAGGCATCTTTGATGGGCCACAAATCCGAACTTTTATAAACAACAATGATATCACAAAGCACATGACTAAGGTCGAATCAGAAGCATGGATAAGATTTTTATCAGTAGTCAAAAACTTTTTGGGCAATCATAAAGCTGCAGAGTATTCTGAAATAGTTTCTAAAAAACTTTTAAATTTATGGATTTATATTTTAAATGAATTTGAAATTAATAAGCACAACTAAAATACCAAAGAAAATCCCATAGGAAACGATGTATTTTAATGAAATATAGCTTATTTTCTTCGTAACATATGTGTGTTTATAAGTTAATATCAAAAAAGAGTTTTTTTTTAAGTTTTTGATTTTTTATGAATTATGGAAAAACAAAAAAGTTTAAATTTTGCTTAAAAAACTGTTTTTTTTCAGAAGAACTTTCTGAATATTTCCGAAACTATTCAGCTAATCAAAAAACATTGTAGATGTAACTTGGAGGCAATTTAGCTGCGGATGTTTGGATTTGTTATTTTACCAAATTAGACTAATTGTTCTAGAGTTATGTTAAAATCTGTGATGAAACCTCCTTAATTTTTAAAATAGTGGTTTATCTCGAGAACCAGAGTCAATTCAAACAATGTGAATTATAGGATTAAAACTTCAATATTCCATGTATCTTAATTGGCTCCAAAAACTTATGCCGCAGAAAAAAGTCCTTTTTTGTTCCCCTGTGTTATTAATAACTGAGTCCATTCTACGAATTTTATTCGTAGTTTTCAGCCACGAATAGGATTCGTAGAATCGACGTATATTAGTATATATTACGCATATTTTATTCGTATTCTTAAAAAAATAAATGTATATTGTACGAATACATTTGTTACATTTACAAATGATCATAATATCTTATAACAAAAAAAAAATATTCTGCCCGACCTGGGGTTTGAACCTCGGCTTTTCAGCTTTTGAGCCATACACTCTACCATTAGGCTATAGCCACTTTATATTGAGTTGTTCGACAAAACAGCCAAAAAAAAAATTCTGTCTCAGCTGGGGTTTGAACCTCGGCTCTTAAGCCTATGGGCCACTCACTCCACCAGTAAGCTACTGCCAATTTACAATGATACAGTTCCTTATATTCTTTAGTTGTTCGACAAACCAGGCAAAAAAAAACATTCTGTCTGAGCTGGAGTGTGAACCTCGGCGCTTTGTACCAATAGGCTACAGTCACTTTTCGATCATACAGTTCCTTATATTCTGTAGTTGTTCGACAAAAAAGAATAAACGATTTCGGTTTTCAATTTTGTAAGCTCAACTAATAATTCGTACATTATATGAATAATTCGTACGGTCAACCTATGATTAAATTGTTTCTACTAATACTATTTTTCATTCGTAAATAGTATGAAAGCATTAGCAAATACTACGAATGTAATGAAAGAAATTATGAAGTTATTCGTACGACAAATTTACGAATATCATTATTTATATGTACACAATCATTCGTACAATGCACTAATACGAATTATTGTATTTCGTTTACGAATATTATGAGTATATAAAACAAATATATTCGTAGATACTACATCTGGTACTATAAAAATTTTAAGAATGCATTCATAAGGATATCACAATACCAATACTTTTTATATTGTACGAATATTTGAAGAATGTACGAATACTTTGTTTACGGATATCATTCGTAGGAATTTTGCTAATAAATTTTTTTTAGTATTCCAAATACATATGGATCATGAGTACTTTTGGATAGAAAAATGCCACTTTCGAACCATTTCATTTTTGTCAGGCCTAAAATCACTATTTCAATACAAAACCAGTAGAAATCGATTAACAAAACGATAGCCTAACAATGTTTTTTGTTTTAATAATAAGTCCTTCTTCTATCCCTATTCAAAAAAGTGCTTTATTCGAAAGTTACATTGAAAATTCGTTCAGGCACACTGTTTCGTTTTAAGCAACATGATTTCAATCAGCTAAAATCAACTGTCAAAAAGTTGTTATTATCTCTGAAAATTAAGAAGAAAATATTACGCGCTGTTCTCGCATATCTGGCCCAGGAATGTGGCCGAGTGGGTCCACCAAAGTCGAAGCAACATCTTTTCGTCTTAGTGTCATACCAACACACTGAAGGCTTTGTGTTTATTTTGTGCTGCTGCTACCCATCCGTGTGCAGCTTTGCATCACTTCGCTGAATGCAGCAACATAGTTGCTCTGGCTCGTTCGGACAGCCACTTCAACTCAGACAACATCGCACGCACGCACTTCCCTTGATGCACCACCTCTTACTACTTTCCCCTTTCCACAGCAACTAGTCAAGTTCTTGCACAATTTAAAATACATTTGTAACATTTTGTTGCCATATCCTTTGCATCCCATCCCAACACCGCACCTCATCCTTCAACCAAAACAGTGCGTTTTTAACGTTGTGCGTTTTGCATGCGCAGCATAAATGCTGCAAATTAATAAAGAATGCAGCGCGGTATTTGCCGAGTGACTAAACGCTAAGAAATTAACAGTTAACCAGGCACTTGGTTTGGCGACAGCAACAGTATCACACAGCAGACAAACTGGTCGCTGTGGTGGCTGTGTTGGTGTATTAATAAATTAACAATAACAAAATTATGCGGGTCCAAGCAATGATTGCATCTTCTGCTGCTGATCTGCGTTGAATTTTTGCAGCACCGTTAAAGCATGTGTAAAACTGCACAAAATATTGGCCATTCCAGGCTATTGATAAATGATGAGGAAGTGCAGCATCATTGATAATTTCAATGCTGCAAATAAAAAGGATATCATTCATTGCCTTCGGCCAGCTGTCAATAAGTATCTGCACACACATTTATAACAATTTCAATTAAACGAAATGAGTTTAATCAATACTTTAAACACACAAAAAAACCAAAAATTTTGTTTAATTACATTGAAAAAACAACGGCTTAAAACACTCAAGCTAATCAATTAAATAAGAGTAGTAGATAATATCGCAGAAAGAGAAAAGCCCCTATTTTAAATGGGCATTAATTAAGTTTTAATCAAAATCATGCTGCAGTGATTTTCTGTTAAGCAACAGAATTTTTACTTTTAAGTCTGCTCGATTAAGGCTTTTAAGCGCGAGATTAGAGTAAATATAAATTAACTACACATACAACGAATTGGATTATTATGTTAAGCAAGGAAAAAGTTTGAATGATTGATTCTTCAGTAAAGGTTTTAATACGAGCACACTAAATCAAAAGACTTAAGCAACGAACTTGTTGGATTATCTTGTTTAAAACTAATGAGAAATATAAATGACAAATTGATTCCACAAATTAGGTAAATAAATATAAAAAACATTCCAACGATAGGCAAAAAGACTAAGTGGTTCATTTTTTACCGATAAATATATCTGTTACGTATGTTGCAATCAATTCGAAGGAAAGCATTTTGTAAGAAGTTATTTAATTAATTATACTCCACGTTGTTGACTAAAATTAAGAATATGCTGTTTTGACTCTTGCAAGGTTTACGTACTGGTAAAAATACTGATGTACAAACTCTTCGAATTAAGGCTAAAAATCGCTTAAACCTCAAATTGTTCATACAAACGTTATTCGATTAACGAAGGTTTATTCCTAAATGGAATTTAGAAAGAACTTGAAAATTTTATGACTTTTTTCAAAAAAACCCTTTTAAATAAGAGTCTTTAATTTTACTTTTGAAAATAAAAGCTTTAAATTTATAACAAAAACTTCTTCTCTTAACTCTTATTCAATTTAAAAAAGCTTTATCTTAGAAGCTGCATTTAGCTTTTATTCATAAAAGTCCAACATTAGAATATTTAAATACGTTTATTTTTAAGTCTTTTGTATAGTCTCAAAAGACTTTCAAAAGTTAATGTTTATAGTCTTGTGAGACTCTTAATAACAATATATATCGAAAAGTAGTCAAGATTGACTTTTGAAAAGCTTAAAACCAGATCGGAAGAGTTCTGATGATAACATGGACGATGAGGAAGACTTAATTAGAGTTATTTTCAATGATATAAAATGCTTTAATAAAACATTTTCCAATTAAAATATAAATATACTAAAGCATTCGAATGAATGTATGAGTTCTTTTAGTGGAAAGATTACACAGGTAATTTATGGGTTCCATAATTACAATTGTTCGAAAAGAAGTATTTATCTGCACTTAAAATAATAAGGTTCATAACCCAACCGATGAACATCAATGACTGAAAAACACAAAAAAATTTCATAGTAGTTAAGTTAAATTCTGACATTAACTTTTTTAATCGTTACCGCAACATTTTGGTGTAAAATATTTTTTATTGATTTAAATAAAATATGTCTCAAAAGAACATAAATAACATTCCTAAAACGACTTTTCTTAAAAAAAACTTAGAAGACTCCTAAACTTTTACATTCAAAAATAAAAGTTAACTTCTACGTTTTCGCCCGAAAGTGAAAGTTTACTTAAAACTTTTATTTAAATTTAAACTTATTAAATTTTTATATATTAATAACCACAAAGACTGGCTCTCACATAAGCAGCACCAAGTTCGTAAAGTTTGATTCGAAGTTAAAGTTGAAGTATTTGCGCAATAAAAAATATTATTTAAAAGTTTTTAATGCATGTTGATTTTAAATGTTTTAAATACAAATTCTAAATGTTTGATAGTTTTAATCATACTTGATTTTAAGTACAAATTCTAGATGTTTGAAAGTTTAAAATCGTTTATTGAGCTTTAGGTCAAGGTAAGAACAATTAATTGTTCTAATGAATTTATGCCAAAGAAACAACAAAAACAACAACGTTTTCAAAATAAAAAGAAAAACATCACTAACTGGTTTTTAATTTATTTTATATTGATTCAAATTACTAAAACAAGAAAAATGACCATTTTACATTCTACTTTTTTTTATTATTTTATAACTTATTATTTTCAATCAAAATACCCACAAAAAATTTGTAAAAATTAATTAATAAATTAACAATTTAAAAATTTAATTATCAATTTATAAAATCGAATACCCACATATACATACATCTACTTTTATATATATAGATTTTTTTACTTGATTAATCGATTTGATATTTCTTATTTAAATTGAATAAAATAATGAATTAGTAATTACTTTTAACGAGAAGATTGCATATATTTTATTTCTCCTGAAAAAGTGTATACAATTTACACAAGGAACTCATTCGTTTCTAGAAATACGGAACCGATGAAGGTTTAGAAATGTTTGAGATATGAAAAAATTTATTTATTATATAAATAATTTATTAATTTATATAAAAAAAATTAGAAATTAATTTCCGACGTTTTTGCCAATTTTTTTAAACTTTTTGCAACCTGTAACTTTGCCAAAAATCACGCCAAACTTTTTTTCTCCAAATTAAGTTTTTTATTTCCATCAGCGATGCTTCATGCACCAAAATCGGAGATGATCAGTGGGTAATTTTTATTTTTCCGGTACGATTAAAATGGAGTTGCTGTCTTATAAAATTTTCATCTACGCGGGATAGAAAAATATAAGCATGCGAACGATTTCGAAGCAGCTGAATCACTGATTCAGCTGAGCTGATCAAGAAACTGAATATAACATCATATGTCGAATTTTGTTAGGACTTAGCATGAATATGTAAGCCAACAATTTAAAACATGGTCATTAACACAATAATAATACAGATGTTACGTAAAAAATATTAAATCAGTCAGTTTTCTTTAACATTTGTTTTAGTTTTAACTGATCTAAAAAAAAGTGTTAATTCTGGAAACAGCCAAAAGCGAACCTGCATGGGCTAATATGTTAAACACTAAACTAAACAGAGGAAAATATTTGCATGCTATAGTTTTTTCTGAATTCGTGGTTTCAAATTAAATATTTTATCTTCAAAAAACCAGTTTATTCAGCAGTGTGTTAATTCTGTGGCCAACACTGTATGTTAAAGAAAACTAAAATATTTTGCTTTTACTAAAAATTCAAGTATTTTTGAAATTTATTTACCAAAAATTAATTTCACTAAATTAGTATATAACTGCATTAAGCACTTTTTGCCAATTTATTAAGCACAATTGTGCAATATCGCTGTTAATAGCTGCAAATCAAAAGACTTAAGAAACGATCTAGTTGTTATACGTTTTCGCTGTAATAAAAAAACATAAAATAATAAATTAAATCGCCCTCAATGATATTAAATTGGTAAAAAAGGTAGCAAACAACAATAACAACAACAAATTTGCAAACAGTTAAACAGCGTAAACATCAAGACACAGTACCGAGAACAGCAACAGCAGCAGCAACATTCAAAGTAGCTGCTACAACATAAAACGTGAAAAATACTTGAATGCGGTCACGATTTTGTGCGCAGCAGCATAATTATTTTTGTTGTTGTTATTGTATGTTGTTTTTATTGTTGTTGTTGTTGTTGTTGTTGTTGTTGTTGTTGTTGTAGCACATTTCTACAGCCACAGCATGGATCATAACGATCTTGCTGTTATTGTCATTGTTGCTGCACGGTTTGTGTTGTTGCTGCTGTTGGTGGTGAAGAAATGTTATTTTTGCTTTTCATATTCACGTTATTTTTGTATTCTTTTTTATTTTTGCTTGCATTTTTTTGCTTGTGCAGTAGTTTTTTTATTATTTATTTCTGCTGCTCCAATGTAAGTGCATTTTGAGGTTTGACATGTTTTTGGGTTTTCATTTTAGTGTGGAGTGTGGAGTTTCAAGATTCTTTGAAAAGCAACAAAAAACAGCTACAACTGCGATACCGCTTAACGATGACAACGAAGATGACAAAGACGATGATGACGTCGACGACATAATAGCGACAAGGAAATGCCAAGCAGTGACAGTTATTTAAGACATGCTGGGTTTTTTTTTGGGCACAGCAGCTGGAAATATTTTTTTAGATGGATTTCGGGCAACTATATATTTTAAATAATTTGACAGCTCTTGCGTAATGCAAAATTTTTGGAACCAAGCAAAGTAAAAGTTGAGTTATTGGCTAAAAACTAAAGGTTTAAAAATGTTATTGAGAATAGTTTGCATTTATTTTTCATTTAAAATATACATAACACGTTCGCAAATCAATTGGCGACATTTTTCAAAAGTTGCATTGTGTAAGTCCACAAGTTTTATGAATATACTTCAATATGTTTTAATAACTATAAATACTATAAATAAGGCTGCAACAGAAAAAAATATCAATTGCCCAACCATACGGCGACCAAAACAACAACAACAAAAAACCACGAATTATTGCGGTGTTATTTCGTTTTTTGGGGCTTATTACATTTTTGAAGGTAGGACTTTATTTTTTACTGACTTAGGAGTATTTAATGTTTATAAAATTCCTTTACGTTTTTGTGAACTGGGTCTACTTATTTTTTTGTTCTTTTTTTTATAGCTTTGATGCTTTATTTTGTGAGGCCATCTTCAATATGAAGCATATGTTTTAATTTTGTTATAATTTTAATTCTTTAGTGTAATTTGTTTTTAGAGTAAATTTAATGATAGATAGTCGAAAGATTTTGGATACGAACTTGCTCAGCCTCTAATCAAAACATAATTTTACTATAAACTCGATGCAGCGAGGCTATTTTTGCAATTAACCTTCTAAAACCTCTACCACTCTCATAAACTCTTTAACTTTTTTGCTTTTTTTGAACAATCTTTTCTTACGTTGCAGCATAAAACCGACACGCTGCTTGTCGCACGCCAATACTCAGCTTTGACCTTAATTGAATAAGGCTAATAAAAAACCATAGCCAAGTCTACATTGAGCAAAGAAGTCAACCTACCCTTTCCCTTGCCAACCACAAATTCGCAACCTTTTGTTATTGATTTAAAAGTTGCCAAATGCAGCATGCAAAGTCGTAAATTTGCAAACCTTGGCGCTGCATGTTGCCAATTTGTTGACCAAAGACACAGTGTTGGTCAGAGAATTAGCTCTTTTTTAAAAAAGCAAATTGTATTAGTTCCTCATAAATAGAATGACCATGAACAAGATAATGTTCATATGAAATAAAGTAATGAATTCGATGAAATAAAACCTATACATGGTTTACAAAAATAAGATAAGTAGAGCTTCTCAATAAAAAACATCGATGGGGTCTGTAAATATATTGTTAGAAAGTCCTTTCTGATCTCTTTTAAGTCCCATTCTATAACCAATAAACATTGTTAGCAGTGTCTCATAACTATGACTGCTAAAAGTTAGAAAACTCAGACGATATTTTGAGCTGAATATTTCAACACATTCAAACTATGAGCACAGAGAGTAGATTATAGACAGAGGACAGAGTACAGAGAGCAGATTATTAGGCTACGAGCATGAGTCGGGTCAAAATGGAAAATAGAACTGCTACTTTTGCGCTGCTGTAGCCAATTTTGCAAATATTTTTTGCGACCAGCTGTAGCGCATAGGGAAGAAAATCTGTGTGCACAAGGTAGCTAGGAATATCTTGGTCTTTTCAAATTTTTGGACTTTTTTTCTTCGTATTAGAACTTCGATCCAGCATATAATTGTATAATAATAATAATAATTGTTTTTGTTTTTATTTGGTTATAGTTGCTAAATTTCAAGAATTATGAATGAAATAAAGCAAAATAGATTTCTTTCAATTTCCCAGTGTTGATATTTTTTTTGTCTATGATTTCAATGCATGAGCAGATATTCTAATGTGACACATATTTTTATTTTCAGCAATGTCGAAAAATTGATAGATTTTCTTTGGTGTGGGTTTTTTATTTTTACAATTTTGTAGCAGGTTTATTTTACATTTTTCTTGCAACATTTTTCAAAAAATTCTTAAGAAAGATTTTTAGTATATTTTGTACAGTTAAATTTTTTACAATTATAAAATAGCAAATACTATTGTTAATAATAGTAACAATAATAAAAATAATAATAATAATAATAATAATAATAATAATAATAATAATAATAATAATAATAATAATAATAATAATAATAATAATAATAATAATAATAATAATAATAATAATAATAATAATAATAATAATAATAATAATAATAATAATAATAATAATAATAATAATAATAATAATAATAATAATAATAATAATAATAATAATAATAATAATAATAATAATAATAATAATAATAATAATAATAATAATAATAATAATAATAATAATAATAATAATAATAATAATAATAATAATAATAATAATAATAATAATAATAATAATAATAATAATAATAATAATAATAATAATAATAATAATAATAATAATAATAATAATAATAATAATAATAATAATAATAATAATAATAATAATAATAATAATAATAATAATAATAATAATAATAATAATAATAATAATAATAATAATAATAATAATAATAATAATAATAATAATAATAATAATAATAATAATAATAATAATAATAATAATAATAATAATAATAATAATAATAATAATAATAATAATAATAATAATAATAATAATAATAATAATAATAATAATAATAATAATAATAATAATAATAATAATAATAATAATAATAATAATAATAATAATAATAATAATAATAATAATAATAATAATAATAATAATAATAATAATAATAATAATAATAATAATAATAATAATAATAATAATAATAATAATAATAATAATAATAATAATAATAATAATAATAATAATAATAATAATAATAATAATAATAATAATAATAATAATAATAATAATAATAATAATAATAATAATAATAATAATAATAATAATAATAATAATAATAATAATAATAATAATAATAATAATAATAATAATAATAATAATAATAATAATAATAATAATAATAATAATAATAATAATAATAATAATAATAATAATAATAATAATAATAATAATAATAATAATAATAATAATAATAATAATAATAATAATAATAATAATAATAATAATAATAATAATAATAATAATAATAATAATAATAATAATAATAATAATAATAATAATAATAATAATAATAATAATAATAATAATAATAATAATAATAATAATAATAATAATAATAATAATAATAATAATAATAATAATAATAATAATAATAATAATAATAATAATAATAATAATAATAATAATAATAATAATAATAATAATAATAATAATAATAATAATAATAATAATAATAATAATAATAATAATAATAATAATAATAATAATAATAATAATAATAATAATAATAATAATAATAATAATAATAATAATAATAATAATAATAATAATAATAATAATAATAATAATAATAATAATAATAATAATAATAATAATAATAATAATAATAATAATAATAATAATAATAATAATAATAATAATAATAATAATAATAATAATAATAATAATAATAATAATAATAATAATAATAATAATAATAATAATAATAATAATAATAATAATAATAATAATAATAATAATAATAATAATAATAATAATAATAATAATAATAATAATAATAATAATAATAATAATAATAATAATAATAATAATAATAATAATAATAATAATAATAATAATAATAATAATAATAATAATAATAATAATAATAATAATAATAATAATAATAATAATAATAATAATAATAATAATAATAATAATAATAATAATAATAATAATAATAATAATAATAATAATAATAATAATAATAATAATAATAATAATAATAATAATAATAATAATAATAATAATAATAATAATAATAATAATAATAATAATAATAATAATAATAATAATAATAATAATAATAATAATAATAATAATAATAATAATAATAATAATAATAATAATAATAATAATAATAATAATAATAATAATAATAATAATAATAATAATAATAATAATAATAATAATAATAATAATAATAATAATAATAATAATAATAATAATAATAATAATAATAATAATAATAATGATAATAATAATAATAATAATAATAATAATAATAATAATAATAATAATAATAATAATAATAATAATAATAATAATAATAATAATAATAATAATAATAATAATAATAATAATAATAATAATAATAATAATAATAATAATAATAATAATAATAATAATAATAATAATAATAATAATAATAATAATAATAATAATAATAATAATAATAATAATAATAATAATAATAATAATAATAATAATAATAATAATAATAATAATAATAATAATAATAATAATAATAATAATAATAATAATAATAATAATAATAATAATAATAATAATAATAATAATAATAATAATAATAATAATAATAATAATAATAATAATAATAATAATAATAATAATAATAATAATAATAATAATAATAATAATAATAATAATAATAATAATAATAATAATAATAATAATAATAATAATAATAATAATAATAATAATAATAAGTCTCATTATGAAAAGTTCCTTCAAAATTGATATAATTGTCTGACCACCACTGTATATCACTGTACATGCGAATAAGAAAATAAGTGCCTGATTGTGCGAGTGGCTGTTTTTAGGTGTGTGCGTATGCAAGACTGAGCGTGTGCTTGTGAGTTTTTTTTTTTGTTTTGTTAAGACGTTATTGCTTGTTGGCAGACGTTAAGGCGACCAAACTATGGCAAAGCAAAAAACCACAACAACACTGTTAACCGTTAACCTAAGTCAAAAATTAAATTGCGTTATAGGTGTGCTCTTAGCATAGCTGTAGTTGTTAGTGTTGTTTGCTTTTATTTTGTTTTGTTTGATGTTGTTGTGCCGGAACGTGCTCATGTTGACCTGCATCAACACCTACGCCATGCTGCAGCGACAACAACCACAGCAGCAGCAACAACAACAACAACAACAATAACTCACAATGCACAAAGCACAATCCTTACTTTTCTCCGGAATATTTTTATTCTTGATGCTTGCAAATTGTTTGTCAATTGTAATTTTTTGCCGTTGTTGCATTTTGATTTTTACTCTGTTTTTTGTTTTTTGTTTTTATTTTTTTTTTCAAATTAAGTAAGTTCTTTTATAATTTGCAAAAACTGCCAAATAGTCACTCCAAGCAACTTCATCAGCTTTTCACATAAACTGGCTGATTTATTTGCGCTGTCAATAATTTCTGTTTATTTCTTATTTATTTTTGCATCCATTTAATTTTTCATGCCAAAATGACACTAAGCTTTAATTTTACCATCGACTATGTAGTTGTTTGTTGCATGCCACGACATTGTTAAGTTTTGCAACATAATAAAAAATATATGCAATCAGCGCATGTGCGCTCTAATGAACGTGATTTACATGCCATTGCCACGTTCTTTGCAAATTAAGGCTATTTGTTGTTGTTGTTGTTGCTGCTAGCTGCATAATAGTTTTTTAGTGTGATTGTTGTTGTTGTTGCTATTGTTGTCGTTTTCTGATTTGACATGCAATCTCAGTTTTTTGTATGGTGCGCAGGCGCACAGGTGGTTCTGCTTAGATTAAATGGAGCTTTTAGAAAGAAGGACACTTGAAAAATTAATTTAATAAATTAATACAAACTAGCAAGAAAATAGCTTCAACTTCCCCACGGCCGTATTTTGGTTTATTCGAAGTTTTTAATGTTGTATTATTTTGGTGACGTTTTTAAAAGGCGTGGTTTCTATCCAAATAATTCACATTTAAAACTCGGATGATGATGGCGTCACTTTGTATGGGAGGTAGGCGGAATTTTCAGTTTTTTTAAACAAAATCCCAAACATCGAGTGCATAGTTAAGATTTAAGCAAATGTGCAAAATTTGAAGCCATTGTACTAATTTTTGTTTATGGGTATTTTACTGATTTCATAAAGTCGCTTTATATGGGAGGTCGGCGTGGTTTTCATTCGATTTTTACAAATTTCACACTCAAAGTGCATATTTAAAGTAGAAGCTTATTTGGAAGCTTTTAAGTCATTAGATTTGTGGAATTTAAAGATATTTCACATTTTTGGTCAAGTCACTTTGCATGGAAGGTAGGCGTGGTTTTCATCCGATTTCGGTAATTTTCAAAAGTGAACTGTATTTTTGAGTATAAAGACTATAATCAATAAATATATTTAATGAATTTCGTTACGATAGCTCTAAAACTACGGCTGTTAACGTGATCACAGACGGACATGGCTAAATGGACTCAAGAGGTGATGCTGATCAGGAACGTATACACTTCTCTATACCTGCCACGCCCCTTATCGGCTTTGCAAACGAGCTCCTTTTTATCTTTCTTATTTACTCCATAAAATCAATAAAAAAGGGTTTTGCACATACAAATATTTGCTAAGAAGCTTTCGAATAACATAAATATTATATTTTTAATAACAAGTTTTTTAAATAAGTTATAGCTTGTTTTGCATAAAGGTGTCAATACTATTTCAATTAATTTATGTTTGCTTATAATTGCATTTGAAGTGTTGCGCATATAAATATTTGACAGAGGTAGCTCTTTAAAAAAATAAATAAATAAAAAAATTTAATTACAATTTTTAAGTAATTTTTTTAAATAGTAATAAATCAACATGAATAATAGACAAAAATGTGTGGGTACCACGTAAAGCACTTTATGCATTTTAAATGCAATATAATTTGTAATTACAGTTATAGATGTTTAAAGTTTTACAGATTTATAGTTACAGTTGGCAGATGTTTTTGAAGGCAACGAGAGCAATTATATTTGTCTCTCAAAATAGTTCAATTTAAAATAAAAACTTCAATTTTTGTCACAAGTTTTTTCTCTTGGTTTTATGGTAAGCTAAGGCTAACTGAACAAACATTAATTAACTCATATGAAATACTTGGAAAATTATTGTCATAATTTTTTTGTAAGTTAAACAAATAAAACTTTGGCCTATTCCTAAAACTTATTAAAACTAATAAAAAACTTAAAAGTCTACTTTCTAATATAGTACTTTTTTGAATGGGGATAGGTCAAAATAGATATAAGAATACAAGCCCGTATCCCGTAGGTTTTCATGTGGGGGAGGTTTTGATTATATGATAGAAAAAAAAATAAATGTGACTTTACCTTATTCTTTTCTTAAGTTGAGTGTAGTCTTCGTTCTTTGTTTGAATGGGTTTCTTCTTTTACGACTTACTCTCCGTGTTGAAGTGGTTCTTGAAGTTCTTGAAGATGAGTTGTTAATGTTTTTGAATTTCTTCGATATCTTCTGATGAAAATATTGATATTTGGGTGTGTGGGTGAAACGATGTATACCTGCTTCAAGTATTCTGAGACAAATGGTACGAAGCAGGCGCAACGTTGATGTTATCGAACGAAAACGTCAGCGGTCGTGCCACTTGTAGCGATTAGGTCAAGCGTGCAAGTTTAATGCACTGAGTTTACGTTTAACGTAGACAGATGTTTTTACGAAAATTTTTTTTCAAAAATAGTAATTTCATTGGACGCCTTTGTATTAAATTCATTTCGCTAAAATGAAAATAATATTATTATTTCCTCCGAAGAAATTTTGGTTGAATTAAAGATGTGCTAAGTGATAATTTAGTACTAAATTTAAATATATATTTTTGAATTAAAATATTCAAAGATAATTATTAAATAATATATTTGCGAATTAAAATACTTCAATATTTTTTTTAAGAGCGAAAAGTAAAAACAATAAAGTTTTATTCAAACTAGCTCAATTGTATTTTCCTGATTTTTTTATGATTCCTTTTGCATAGAATTATAAATGTTTTCTTAAATTATTATAAATTCAGTAATATAGCAAATTGCAACAAACTTGGTATTCAATATTTTACCTTGCTGTATAACTTTACAAAGCCTGCGGCTGTATATACAAAAAATCACAAAGCAAATAGAGTAAACTGTCAAATCAAGAACAAATATTAAAAAAGGGAGAAAAAGGTTTAGGGTTCAAAAATACAACATTATTAAAAGAGTTTATGAATGACAAGAACAATCCGTTTATGCTCTGCTCACAATTTTTGTTGAAAATAATTTTGATAATCATTGTTATTATATTAATTTTTGTTAAGCTCATTCAGAGCTTGGCTAGAATAAAATGAGCCACACAAATCGTGTGTATTTTTTGGTCAAATAATGCATTTACTTTACAGTTTGACGTGGGTAGACGAAAGCAAGGGCAGCTCTATCTTTTCTATCGCTCTATGAATAAATTCATGGTATTCCATAGCAAGATTTTATTACTTTTTTTTCAACCATATGCATAAGCACTAAACAGGAAATGATATGAATTGAAATTCAGACAGCTAACTGAGTGAGCTGTCTAGACTGTAATTTTAATATTTGAAGATGATAAATGCAGCAATTTCTTTTTTACTACATACACGATTTGAAATTTTTATTCATTATTCAGTCAACTATTCTTTACAATCTCTCATGTTGAAGCTACTAACTTTTTGGTTTGGCCTTAGGTTAATAGTATATAGTATACTATTTAAAATCTTTATGATTTATGTTCAAAAACACTACCATAAACAAACTTCAAACTTAGATATCAGTAATTTTTTTATGCTCGCAATGAATGCAAGTTCGTGTCTTAAGTCTTTTGTTTATTTGTTTAAGTTAACGTCTTCCTCTCTTAATTTCAATTCTATTATTACATATTATTCACCAAAATCAAAAATAAATCTGTAAAATTTTTGATTTTTTCGTACATGAGTTCACACAAACGCTTTTTTCTACTTTGTTTTGTTTTGCTTTCGTCCTCCACCTCAACACAGCAAACAGTAGCTTGACTTTGGCCACCGTTTTGCATAAAAACTCTGCTGCAGCTCATTAGACACACTAAAATTTATCGGTGCACTGAAATTCAAGACTGCTTTTAACCAATAAATATGAAACGAATTGTAAGATTGGCTGCTGGTGTTGAGCGTTGAGCCTGCGGGGCTGCCAGCACAGAGCCAAATGATTTGTTTCTGTTTTATATTCTCTGTTGTATTTTTGTCGTTGTTTTTTTTTCTTTTTACACAAGTAAGAGCTTTAATTAAAGTCTGATGAGTGAAGAACCATATGATGTTTACGGGCAAAAAATATATAAAACAAAATGAAATATTATAAGAGTAAAATCATAAATTTACTAAATTGCAGGAAACTGTAAAGGAAAATTGGACAAGGAACTTTACAAAGCGATTCAAAAGGAAGCAGAGTAGCATTACAGGAAAAAAGTTTTAAATAAAAAAGAAAACAGGAAAGTAAGGCGAAGCCGTGCTCAAAAGTAGGAAGTGAACTGCCTTGTTTTGTTTTATTGAAAGCTGTGCTACTACTTGATTTTAATGGATAGCGTTAGGCGCTGGACTCAGAGTAGTTTTGTATCGGTTATTCATGTATTGTTTTTTTTTTTGTTTTGTAACATAAATAAGCTTTGATTAAAGCATCAACTATGGGCGTACATTTGGTATTTGCTTAAAGTATGTGGAAGTAGAAACAGTTTTCTACTGCGATATTTTTTATTCAGTTTTATTTTGTATGAATTAATAAAAGAATTATAATGAATTGAAGGGCTTACTGCAAGAAGATGATATGAAACAAGATAAATATTTTGAAATAATCGACCATAAAGTTTTGAAAAAATGTATTTACAGTGGCATATGACATTGCAGAGAACATAGACATCTGCATACTTGGTTTTTTGAGTCCACCCTCAAATTTAGATATATGTGTGTTAGGCCGGGTCGATTTGTGGGGAGGCAAAAAAATCGCCCATTGCTCAGTGAAAATCGTATTCTAGGGATCAAAATAGGAAACTTTGCCCGAGGCACTAAAAATAGGTTTAAAAGTTACTGAATTTCAATTGAATTTCAAACTAAATTATACGACCAAAAAATAAGCTTACACGTCTTGGTATTTTCGTGTGTCTTTTTGACGTCTCTACAGTGAAATTTTAGTAAGTAGGATCTTTGTGATATTTTATACAGCTCGTTTTACCTTAATCGGTTCTTTGTGTAAATTTTACACACTTTTCAACTTCAAGCTGATATTTCTTTAGTATAAGTTTATCAAATCGAGCTAGGATTTTGGCTCAATGTAAAAATCATATGAAAAATTTATGTTTTCGAGGTTTTTTCACGCTAGGTGTCGCTGCTACCCTACAGAAAAAATTTCCCTAATAGATTCTAGTGTGCAAAATTTGCACATGTCACTGTTCTTCTGCTTTACTGTTAATTTTTGTTTCGATATTTTTCTAATTTTTCATTTTTTTAACTAGCTGAAACCCGATTCGTTACTACCACGCTACCTGTCCGACGCCCATAAAATGTTATGAGTGGAACGGCACGTGTAAATTGTGGTCGAATACCGAATTCCGAAGATGTGCGATGTATAATTGCAAAGCTATTTGATATAGCAAATTTGGGTTGTTTAGGAAGTGCCACGCCCCCTTTAATAATGCAAAAACCATCCTTGGTATGCGTTTAATAACTTCCTAAATTTTCACGAAACTGATTTCCGATGCTGTGCGAGCTATTATTCCAAAGCTATTCGATAGCAAAAATTTTGGGGTATATTTGAGGTGCCACGCCCCTTTGCACAATCAGCCCCAGAATTCATAAGAACATTTTCAAGACATTTCTACTGTTTCCCTGAAAGTTTCATAAAAATTACGGAGTCTTTACATGATATACACACATACATATATTAATTTCTTTTATAAAGATATATGGGCGGTAAAATAAACGTGGCAAAATTTTTATATATAGTGATCGATGTTTGGTCTCATTGCACTTACATACCAATTTTCACTATCAACACGTGAACATTTATTGCCTAGATATATTGCGGCCATAGTAAACATGAACTAAACTACCAAATTTTAGTTTTATTCGATCAAAATCATCTTATATATAGAAGTTTCATGAATTTTTTGGCGGTTAAAGTGGGCGTGGCAACATTTATATAAATAGTTCACTATCAAAATTTGCATAACTCAGGAATTGGCAGGATTTCGAAAAATTAGGCGCAGATAAAGTTCGACCACGCCCATTTTTAGTACAGTTTCCGATAGTAACAATCTAAACAAAATTTTATTTCGATTAAAACCGTCCGATATATTGCATTTTTTATGACTTTCTGGCGATAGTATAAATTTTGGTTGTATGGGAGCTACCACGCCCCCTTGTCCAATCGATACCAAACTCTCACTCACCAGGAGCACTCTCAAGATGGTGTTTCAATTTCCCTGAAAATTTCATAAAGATCGGTTCAGCGGTTTTTGAGTCTATACGTGATATACATACATACCCACATACATACATCCACTTTTATGCATATAGATTTTATACTCGATTAATCGATTTGAAAATATTTTTTTTTTTTTTAATTGAGTAAAATAATGAATAATTAATTACTTTTAAAGAGAAGATTGCATGCATTTCATTCATCGATGAAAATATTGCTACTGAGAAATTGTGTAAAATTTACACACAAGGAACCTATTAGTTTCTAGAAATAAGGGTTAAGGTTAAGGCCGATGAAGGTTAAGGATTTTTTTTTTTAGTTTTTAAGGTAAAATTTTAGTTTTTTAGGTTAAAGTTTTTAGAGTTAAGTTAAGTTTTTTAAGTATTTTGTAATGTTTCTTTCAGTTAGTTCAATAAAGGTTTATATTTTTATATTTTTTTATATTTTATACTCTGAACAGCTAGTTAAAAAATGTTTATTTTAGTATTATTAAAATCACATTTCAGTATTTCTAAGAAAGTACCATGTATTTAAAACACTGTGTTATTGCTAGCTTATTGTGTTGTATTGCTAGTTTAAGAAAGGTTTTTATTTTAAAATTTTTTCAAATCATATTCAGGTTTTTCTCAGCATCATTAAATTTTTTGACATATTCATAAAATTATTTAAAAAAAAATTGATTAGTATACTTAAATGTGTCTAATTAAAAATTTTGTGATATTGTGTACAGCTTGTTTAAGGAAGTTTCGCTTTTTTTAATTTTTAAGGTTACATTTGGGTATTTTCACGTCATATATTGCAGAGCTAATTCAAAAATTTTTTATTTTTGGATTAGTAAAATCAAATTTCAGTATTTTTTAGGAAGTATCATGTCTTTAACACATTGGGCCTTACTAAGAGTCGATTTAATACCTACTCTAAATTTAGTGTGAGCTCTTCTGATATTATTTCTATAGAATTTGTTGTCAAAAAGCTTACACTAAATTCAGAGTCAGCATTAAAATGACTATTGGTAAGGCCCATTGTGTTATTTTATACAGATAGTTTTAGCAAGGTTTTTATTTAAAAATTTTTTAAAATACCATAAATTTCTTCTTAGATAGTATCATTGAATTTTTTCCAGAAAACCCCGGAATTTTAGGCCTTTCAATCCCGGGACTGTCGGGACTAAGAAAAGTACGGGATCCCGGGATTGGATGCCCTACGTCACATAAAATTTAATATGGCGCCCTCTAGACGACCCTATAAAAGGGCCCTCCCTAATCGTGATACACAAAGTAAAAATTGCGTTTCTGACTTTTTTTTAATATGTCACAACATTTATTCGTAAAAATTCTTCCAGTCTTGCGAAAATGTTCTTAAACGGTTTTTGTTACGAAAACAATAGGAGCACTAGGATTTTTATGGCAAAATTTATTTTTTCAATTTTAATTTTACAAGACACACTGTTCTTAAAAATGTTCACCCTGAAAGTATGCACAGAAAATATATTTGATACTTATCAGTGACAATATTGGGTTTTTACAATAGTACGTTTTTGATCTAATTACCTCATTTTTTCATCCTTTCATAAAAAAGTTATGACGAGTTTAATGAAATTCTTTTGAGTCGATTGTACCAAAAGATAAAATTGTATCAGCAGCAGAACGACACGTGAGTTGCTACGTATATAAGGTTGCAAGGCCAGTTTGTAAAGTTGTGTATGAATATGATTGTTACCAAACTCGACTTTTTGTACTTTTACACCTTTAAAGTGTTATTTAAAGTGGTACATTTCTATTGTGCAAAAATCAAGCTTTAAAAAGAGAAAAAAGTGCTTTCCACAGGCCATTCACACAGGACACTGTGGGAAAAAATCGTGAGTGGCATCCTGTTTGGCAAGATATCGTTAGTTAAACTCTTTACTTTTTTTTGTATTAACACATATCTAGTTAGCTTTTCTTACAAAAATCAAAGCATTTTAAGATTGCTATTTTTTACTGTTTTTCTTAAAGAACTTTGTCCTAAAGAGGAAGATATTCTCTTTTTTTTCCCAAATATTTTTTTGGAGATGTTGAAAGTAAAATTTGAAAAAAATTTTATTCGATACGCTTTAATACACAGCCCCTTACGATTTCAAGGAGTCGCCGGACCCATTTACAGTGATCAAATCTTGACCAAACTGAAGCTAATTTCATTCGAGAGCGAAAAAAGAATAAGCTTAAAAATAAGGTACGGTCTAATACATATACATAGCTCATATGATATATTTAAATATGCTCATATATATTCCAAAAAGAAAAAAAAACAAGCATACATCTGACTTGAGCTAAATACAAAATGCGGTCACAAAAATCTGTCTACTTTCAGCTGTCAGGTTTTCTTCAAGCCCAGAACACTTAATGTTCAAACTTCTTGCGTGATTTAGTGCATTTGCCGGTTTCGTATATCAATTAAATTTGAAATATTTTTAAAAATCATGCCACTGCCAACGTCAGACAAGCTGGGCAACAACAACTTTGCTGTGCATCGAGAGCTCAAAAGTGGGTTAATGGTGCATTAGTGTCAGTGCATTAAGTTGATTGAGTCTCATTTCGACGACTACCAACTGCAGGTGAGACTGTAAAAAAACATACAAGTAAAAAAAAATCCATATGGAAATAAATTTTATTTAAATTTTATTAATTTTTTTATGCGTGAGCATAGTAAAAAAATCATTTACGCACAGTTTATTAATTGAAATTGCAGCAAAAACTAACTAGATGTAGTTCTTTTTTGTGTGTTAGTCAGAGCAATTAAACTGCTTTCATTAGCAATGCAGACATTCAATGCAGAGGCATACATAAATATGAAACAACAACAACAAAAATAACGGCCAGCAGCAAAAACATGCAGCATGCGCAATAGAAATGTTGCCGCAATTACTGCAGTAGCTGCAATAAAAAATGATACAAAAACAGCAGCTGCGTGGAACACACATACAAATAACGTGTTGCCAATCAAACGTAAAATTGCTGCGTTATGTGAAGATTAATTGCTTTTTGATTGCCTTGGCCAGCATTGTGGCCATGCTGAGTGGATGAGCTGCAGAGCTGGCTGGTTGGTTGGCCTGGTCTGGCCTAAAGCAATGTCCATCGCCATACCAAAATTAGCTACAGCTTAGAATGTTGCTACTGCTGCCGCCTGCCTACAGGTGACAAATTAAAAAATGCCTGAATCTCATAAATTTCTCAATGAAAGCTTTAGCTAACGCGTGGTTCTTAATTAGCTGAGAGCATGCAAGCGAGCTCAAGCATAAGATAAGAGAAAAAGCATTTGTAAACGTTTTTTATAAATAGGGGAGAGGTCGATAGGTTGTGCGGCACAGTGAAATACTTTCGTAGAACAGGCATTAGGATAAAATTTGATATATAGTGTCTATGCATATGACTTTTTGAACATTAGATTGAAAAGAATTTGAAAAAATTGTAAAGGGTCATAACTTTGCGAAAAATAGTCGTACAGAAGACAATTTTATGTACACAAATCTTGGAATAACAAAAATTTGTGGAGAAGAAATGTTCGAAATCGGTAAAGAAACACGTCTTTCTCCCATATAAACAGATGTCTCTAAACCAGGGACCGTAATCTTTGGCTGGAATGCATAAAAGGTGAGCATTTGCTCCGACTCGATTTTTCAAGTAAAAAATTCTTTAACTCTTTTTATTTTACTTGAAAATTCGAGTCGGAGCAAATGCTTTTAATGCATCTCAGACTTTATGAGTAATATGAAAAAACTCAAGAATTAGTCATTATTTTATGATGATTAATTATTTACTCAAAAATGAAATCCGTGTTATGATTTTTATTTTTTTGCTCAGAAATAAAAGTCTTTTTTTGAATTATATTATTTTCCTCACAAATAGGAATCGTTTTTTGATTTATATTATCGTCCTCAAAAATAAAAAATGTTTTTGATTTGTATTGTTTTGCTCAGAAATAAAAATTGTTTTATGATTTATTTAATTTTCCTCAAAAATAAAAATTATTTTTCATTTTTATTTCTTTGGCTCAGAAAAATGAATCATTTGTTTTTAAATCATCATAGCTCTGTAATTGAAATCAGTTTCTGAAATTAATATTTTGGTCAGATATATAAATCGTTTTAAGATTATGAACTACTGACTCTAATAAAGTGCAATTTCGACAGGTTATAATAAAAAGCTAATGACAGTATTTCTATGCGTAGACTTTCTGTTTTTTCTATTGTTAAAACCATGATTCAATAATATGCAATTACACGTATTTTTTACGTTTTCTACAATTGGTATGCTTATTTTTAAATAAGAGCAGAGTGAGAGCATGAGAGCAATGCCATTTGAGCGAAAAATGCACACGGTTGCCTTCATATCATACTATTTGGTATTAAGTTGACTACAATTTTTTTTTTCTAAATTTTTAATGCTCCGTTTTTTTTTTGTATAAGTTACTTTTTAAAATATATTTACTTGCTCAACTTCATTGAAAACTTATTTAATAAATATATTAGAAATAAAAATACTAAAATTAAAATGAATAAGGATATACATTAGATCGGTTCAAATTACAAAAGTGTTAAAATGGAAAAACCAAAATATCTTGACACCTGAAATGGACTGCTTTTTTATGCCACCTATCGAGAAAAAGATGCATTTAAAAACAAACAAATAATTTATTTTGGAAAATTTTTTTATATTATTTACTCTGAGAGTAAAAACTAACTTTAAAATTAAAAAAAATTTCAAAATATAAATTCAATGCTTTTGCAATTCTACAACACAAAATGTAAGATAATCATATAAAATGTTCAACTATAACCTCATTTATTTCTTTATAAATTGTTCTTACTATTTCTATGCAAACACAAAAAATACGTCGCTATCTGAGATTGAATTGAAAAATTATGTGCAGTAGAATCTTTGACAATAATTGCCAGACAATTGAGATCAAGCAATTGATTGTGTGAAAAAT